>VDFB02271358.1:635684901-635735400 GCA_007258455.2 Sequoia sempervirens | reverse complement strand
TATTGTTAAATTTAATCCATGCTAATAATTTAATTATTTTGTGCCATCTAAATTACACAAAATATCATGTATTTAATTTACCATGATTGCACTTTAAAGGAAAGTGTAGAATACTATTTAGTGTTGTGGAATTAAGTTGTTTTTTTCTTTTAATAAATTAATACTATGGCTATGTTATAAATATAGAGAATGCTAATTTCATAATACATTTAATGTTTAAATTTGTATTTGTTTTCTTATTCAACGTTTGTAAGTGTTAGAATCATAAGTATTATGAAATATAACATAATTGTTTTTATTAATCTACACAATGTTTTCATCTTTGTCTTTGGATTTATTTTGACTTTATCGTTTTAATTACAATGACTAGTATAAAAGTGATAATGTTGTCAATTGGCATGAGCCTTTACTAAAATTGATTTACACTCATTCTAAGAGTTTAGAATTTATTTTTAGTTTTATCTTTTCATGTCTTAGATCAATTTTGTAGGTTTTAATTTGAAGCTAGTTCAAAACTATAGATACAAATTTGATCCTTGAAATAATAAATTTAAATTTAATCCTAGCTCCAAGCTAAATCTTTTCCAACTTGATACTTGTTGGCTTAAGGATGAAATATTCAAAATTTTTTGTTGACTGTCATATAAAAACAAAAAAAATTGATTATTATATATGAAAAAGAGGCTCATTTTGATGGAAGATTGATTATATGCACTACATCATCATTAGAAAATCATATCATCTAGAATAAATTAATCATGTGTGTATGTTGTTGAAGTTTCTTTAAACTTGTTAAAGACATCTGAATCAAGTTAGGTACCTCCCATTCCAAGAACAAAAAATCTACTAGTTTCTATTGGCACCACCCTATTTAAGAAATCTTGACATGTGATTTTTTAAGAAATTTTGATAGCAGATTCATTTCCATAGAAAGGGATTAAGGCCACAATTGCATGGATTATACCCATAACTATTTTATTGAATAAGAGTAAACTATTACAATCAAATTTATTATTTTTTAGGATTCATCTAATACAATCATGACCATTGGAATTAGACGTGAAAAATCAAACAACATATAAAATATTCTTCGTTGAACCCTAAAGCTAAGTATCTTAATATTTTTTTTATTAATTTCCACACTGATTATGAATATGTTTTCATAATTATTTCCAGCTTAAGTCATATATCTAGGTGTATTCATTTATTATCATGGAATAATTGATTTACCCTATGTAATTTGTACAAGAAACATTCATTTTCCTTATATAAATTGATGAACCCAAATAGTCTTACACCCCTAGAATTTCTCTTGTAGGGTTTGAAATTTTTTATTTTACTATCAGACTTTTTCTTTCTAATTTTCTAATTTTATATCTTGGATCTAAAACAATTAATGGGTCTTTTTTTCATTGACGATGATTACTCTTCCTCTCATGGTGATATGACAAAAAAAATTATTGCAATCTCAAGTTGAATTGTTATGTGATATTTTGCCTATGTTTCCGTGTTAGGAGCATGGTCTTAATGATGTGTATATATTTAATTTTTTTCCTAAGATGAGACTTGTGATTTTTACCAATGCATATTATTTTCATGCAATTATTTTTTCACATGTATATATTATTCTCAATCACTTATTGTGCATTCAATATTTAAACAAGAGTTTGACTTATGTTTTTATGATGATGTTGATGATCATAGTATAAAAACCAATATATCAAATATTGAATCTAAAGAGTGGGAGGTACATGCTAAAATGGATACAAATTGGTTTGATGAAATTGCGGAGGAAGTATTAGAAGAAAATACTCACCAAAAATAGATGCTCAACCTATTTCAAATAATGGATTTATCTTGAACATTAACAAGTTGATGGATCCATATCATACCATATCTACTAAGTATGACAATCTCATAAATTTGTTTATATCAAACCCACTTGGATTGACCAAAAAAATTCCACTATGATGCAAGATTATTTTCAAGAAAACTAAGATATTGGTGGGAAGGACTTGCAAACAATGGTGACCCAAGAATTATAACTAATGGACAACATGATATAATAGTTGTTGAAGATGTGGACCATGAAGACATTATAGAAGAAGGACTATCTCAATTAACATTCTAGTCATTAGATTAATTTTATAATTTAATAGAGGTAATTGGGTAAGAGAATCCACGACTATTTTCTATAGTTTATCTCTTTTCTATAAGTACAATTTAGTTTAAAAATATTGTTAGCTACCATATTTTAAAATGACCTTGTTGCTAAAAGGTATTATGTGAATTTAGTACTATGAAAATAGGGTCAATGGGATGATAACTTTATGGTCACAAAGCACAAATTAAAGGTAAAACAAACAAAAAATGTAGAAATCCAAGGCTTCATAGTAGATAAAATAAAAAATAATGTATGTTAAAATCTATAGATGATAACATTACAGATTACAATCCTACTCAAGTAATCTTTGAGAATTTTGCAAGCAACCACTTCATACAAAAATTTCCAACTTTGTAGAATTGAAACAATTTAAAAATCTTGTTCTTACAAAAAATCAAAGGGTGCTCCTAAATAGAGATCCTTTTCTAGACAAAGAAATTTTTTTTAGGAAGTTGAGGATATAATATTATAAAATTCAAGAGATAGTATAATATTTCTCCCATTCAAAAGACAAAATTCAAAAGGAAAGGATATAAAACATAACATGAGCTTAGAAACAAATCAACACTAAGGAATATTCATCCTTGATATCAATTTTTTTTATTAGATAAGTAGGCATTTTGAAAGGGCCCTAATACCTTTTACAAAGTATAATATTTCTCCCATTCAAAAGACAAAATTCAAAAGGAAAGGATGTAAAACATAACATGAGCTTAGAAACAAATCAACACTAAGGAATATTCATCCTTGATATCAATTTTTTTTATTAGATAAGTAGGAATTTTGAAAGGGCCCTAATACCTTTTACAAAGAAAAATATATATCATTCAACATAAAAAAAAAAAACAAAAATGTCCATAGAAAACAACAACTAGACCAGAATAGCAAAACGGACCTGAGACAACAAAAAGAAATAGCACATCTCCTCACCCCAAGAAACATAGAACATTCATCAACCAAGCATCTTGGGGTAATACAAGCAACCTTAACCATGTACTAGTAATACAATCTGAACCAAAATATCATTAACCCAAAGATAATTAAAAAGTAGGAAAAACTAGTCATGAGTACCCAAATAACACAAAACCAAAATAACTGAGATAAAAGTATATAGTAAAATTTTAGGAATAAATGCCAATAATAGTTTAAAACACTACACTTAGGAAACCAAAATTAACAAACTTGTAGAGAGGTAACCACAACAAAGAACTAGGTCCCAATCAAATCTTATATTTGCAAGCATCCTCATTATGCTATTGATTTCCCACTTGTGAAAACCTTAATTTTTTGCAAATGTATTTTATATAATTAAAAATTAGTTATGGATTGGGATATTACCTTTGCTAATAAAGGTTTTCAAGAGCTATAAATTTACATTATGAGATAATTAAAATTGAAAAATTATATGTTATGACCTTAAAGAAAAGCATAAAAATAAATATTCTTCTTATTTAGAAGAATACAAAATAAAAATTGAATATTTCATTGAAACTCTTTTCAAGGATAAACTTAAAATAGTTTAAGAGGATAAAATCTTAACAAAATGGAGATCCTTATATGAATTCAATTACATGATAAGGAAGGAAAACACAAGGAAAGAAACATATTTTATTGATGAATGAATTAAGAAAATAAAATTAACAAATTCAAAAAGAATTGGAAGATTATGCTAAAAATCATTTAGGATACAAACTGACACCTTAGCAATAAAAGAATAAATCATCCACTAACAAAAAAAAGAAGATCCATGAATAATCATAGTTTTGTGAATATGATAAAAATATTATTACATTTAAAAAGTTAGATATGATCATGAATGACATTGCTGGGATCAAAATAATAGTTTCAAACCAACAAAAGCAAATAAATGACATAAGTGTTCTCACACAATCAAAATCCATAGGGTAATATCTTCATCCTATCATTGCAAACATAGATATTGTAGTGCACAATTTAGTAGGAAGTGGGCTTTAATACTTTATCACAATCTCTACCGCTTGTTAAGAAGCTTTTATGCTCGAGCTAGGAGAATCTGAACAATTCTAAACATTCCCATCCATCCTCTCATCTAAAATCAACATTGGGTCTTTAGAATTTGAACATTTTAGAGTTCTAGCATCATTATCACTACCTTGGTCTTGTCAAAACAAAGGTTCACTTTAAAGTCAGCATTGGGTCAAACACCTTACTCACCTCTTCATCAAATTTCATCCTTCACTTCATCCAACTTTGAAAAATTTTGAGTACACCAACAGTTTGTGACTTAAACATCAAATCAAATCAAACCAACTGCTAACTTAGCTACTTTGTATGTGAAATGTATTATTTTCCATGCACTTACTTAAGTTAGTTATCATCTTTTAACTAGTTCATCTTGAAGGTCACAAGTCTATGGGCTAAATATTTACAAGTTCATAAGCATCATTTATCGCAATATCAAAACATCAAGAGTAAGTCAAAAGTGTTGTTCCAAAACGTTTGCATAGATCAATCTCCACATCATCCATCTTTTCAACCCCCACTATCACAATTGCTCCCAAAGTACTTAGAGTATCTCTTTTACCTATATTTGAGTCAACTAGAGAGTTCAAACATCACAAATCACAACAAAACTCTATCACAGGTGACACAACATTTATGGTAAAGACTAGATCACAACACAAGAGGATCATGGAGAAAACCAAAGTGATATTTACCTCAATTGATCCAAATCCTTTATAATTTGATCCAAGGAGTCAAGTTACACCATCACAATAGCCTTCATCCCCACTGGGACCATATGAGATAGAAGATATAACAAACAATCCATTTGAACTCACTAGGGAGGAAATTATGGAACATCAAGCCTTTGAAAATGTAGCTCCTATCTCCCTAAAATTTGTGGCACATAATTTAACACAAGGTTTCACAATTCCATTGCTAGGGCTAAATCAAATCTCCATTCCCAATATTGCAACAAGCCTTGCTAAAGACTTTGGACATACTGTTTCATTTGAAAATAGTACACTTGTGGGAACACTTGAAACCAATCCTCCATCTAACACAACCACTTGGACACCTATCTTTGGTGCTCCTCCCATCCCTAAAAATTCTAAACAAATATACACACCTCTTGATCTTCATTACTCAACCACGACTTCAACATATCGAGGGAATCCTTTTTCATCCACATCCATGAGTGCCACGAGTGTTCCTATTATTACAAAAAGTAGTACATATCAGATATCTCAAAACAAAACACTAGGGCATACCAGTACCATACCACAAATTCAACCCTTGAAGCAAGTAGGGACATCCTTACCCAATCCTCCAATGGGTTCATCTATACCATTGGTTTCATGAAACACATCTACACCATCCACCATCAATCCACCCCAAAAAAATCCCTTGGTTATGAGTTATGTCAATTCAATAAGTACCTTGATCATGAATCCTTTGTTTACATATTTGGCACAAGGAAATCCTCAAAATATGGGACCAGGAAATCTTTTCAATCAATGGACTCAAGGTCATAGTGTGTCATTTTCATTGAAAAAATTAATGACATCATCCTCATCTTTTCCCATAGTCCCCTTTACTATGCCAAATCAATTGGGACCTCAAACATACATTCCTCCATTTCATTCTACCATCTTACAAGGAATGTTAAATCAAGGGAACCCTCTACCTCTCATCAGCAAACCATTACCCACTCAAAACATTAATAACCATAATCCTTCATAGATGTCTCAACAACTACCTAATCCCACATTACAAGCACATGCCTTAGCTTTACAACAAGCACAACAAGCCTATCAACAAGTTTTCCAACAAAACAAACAATAAAAATAATCCTTAGCATCTCAAAAAGAAACCTTAGTACAACAACAACATCAAGCTCAACAAGTAACCTTAGCACAACAACAACATCAAGCTCAACAAGAAGACTTAGCACAACAACAACAAAAAGCACAACAAGAAACCTTAGCACAACAACAAGAAGCCTTAGTAGCACAACAAACCACACAACAACAACATTAGGCACAACAAGCAAGTTTATTATTACACCCACAATAGCAAGCCCTAGTGGTGCAACAACAACGTAAAGCTCAATAGCAAGCCTTGCTAGCTCAACAATATGCTCAAGAACAACAACAAGGCTCCTATTATCCTCACTTGAACATCATCAATCCAAATGCATTAAGAACATATACATCAATACCCCCATCATCTTCACAAAATCTCACACCACCATACACCCCATACAACTCATTCGTCATCCCACCATATGTTCCTCCACCCAACCCGCAAGATGATCTAGCATCACAATTGAAAGTACTCTCACAAGAAATGCAGGACCTTCGAATGGGAAAGACCAAAAATACCCATACACAAAACTTGTGTCCTTATCCATTTTACTGAAACATATTAATGATACCATTCCCTCTTGGTTTTGAAATCCCCAAATTTGACAAATATAAAGGGAGAGGAAGTCTTGTGGACCATATCAAATAATTTAATGCCATGTGCATGGAGGTGGCTTACAATGATTTATATCTAATGTGCATCTTCCCTTGAAGTTTAACAAGTCATGTTATGGATTGGTTTTCTCATATGCCTCCTGGTATCAAAACCTTTCAAAAAATCACTGATAAATTCATCGATCACTACTCCTTCAATCTTGACATGGATGTCATTCTAGAAGAATTATACACTCTTAGATAAAATCAAGGGGAAAATTTTGCTAATTTCTTGCAACGATGGAGACAAAGAGCTAGTAAAAGCAAGTGACCTCTTCCCGATGAACATCAAATGAGAATCATCATAGCCAATCTAGATCCAAACCTGTTGTTCCACTTGAAAATGTAGTGCATCACATCATATGATGAACTTGTCCCTATAGCTCTTAACATCGAAAGATCTCTAATCTCACAAGGAAATACTCAAGCTTAAAAAGACAACTGCCCTTCAACTAGTTCAATGAGAAACCTTGTGTCTGGGCTAAGAACAAAAATGTAAAAAATGACGATGTGGTATATGCTAAGGTCATACTAAGTGCTCCTAGACCTAATAACATTCAATTTTCTAACATACAACCAACTGTGCAAAAAATAACACCTCCTTAGAACAATCAAATCAATAACACCGACATGCAACAAAGGCGAACCACTAGCAAGACCAACTATCCTAAACACAAGTACACTTAGTTATCGGAACCCATTGAAACAATCATGAAGAAATTGGTAGATTCAAATTTGATAACACTTCCCAACTTTGAAAACTACCAAGAACCACAAGAGAAACCATCCTAGTACAACGAGTGTGACCTTTGTGACTTTCAAAAAATCAAAGGACATATAATAGAAAATTACATGAAACTCAAGAACATCATTCAACTTCTCATAGAAAACGATACCATATCTATTGAGGTACCAACTGGGAATCAGGATCTTAAGATATACAAGAACCCTATGCCGGATCATAACAAATAAAACAACGGAAAAGCTAAGGATTACACAAATGTACATCATAGCTATTCCAATGTAGTTGCCTCCTACGATAGCGTTATTACTATTGTCACCATCAAAGGAGCTAGTAAGGAATATGGAGTCACCACACAACGTGGAAAAATAACCATCCAAGGAGTCTCATCTCAATCTAGGACACAACCTACTTTTCCCACATATAATCCTAGCAAGTACAATCTTCTAGACTAGCTTAAGTAGACCCCCACACAGATATCTATCCTAGAACTCTTAAGGTTATCCCCCAAACATAGGGAAATATTGGAGAAAGCCTTGTCTGAGTCATCTGTTTTCGAGAATATTGATACCAATCAGTTTCAAGCTAGGGTAGGGAATATCGCCAACCATCTTCTTACCTTCTCTAAGAAAGACCTACTATCACAAAAATCTCATAACTGTGGTTTACACCTTGAGGTTTTTATTCATAAAAACAAGGTCAAAAGAGTCTTGGTAGATGGAGGTGTTGGTTTGAACATTTGTACTTTGCAGTTGATTAAAAATCTAGGCTATTCAGAAGATACTATTGAGAAGATAAAGAGTACCACCATCAGAGCATATGATGACCAAGAATGGGTATCACAAGGAATCATTGCACTCCCAATCCCAATGGGACCTCTTATTGCAGAGACTACATGTCAAGTGCTTGATATTGATCATCCCTATAACATATAACTTGACCGACCATGGATCCATGCTCTAAAAGTTGTAGCCTCGACCTATCATTAGCTTGTGAATTTTCCTTTTGAAGGTAGAGAAATCACTATCCATGGAGATCCTAAGCCTTTGTACTATTGCAAAAGTCTTGAAGCCAAGTTCTATTAAATACCCCAAATACCCAAAAATGATGAAGGGCCTACACCATCAAGCTCATTTGTTAACCCATCATCCCTAGCCTCTACTTCAGCAACAAAAATGCCCATTCTATAGAGTATACCCGACATCAAAGTAGTGATCTAGGATGATGGTTTTCAAAGCAAAAGAACATTATCAAAGAAAAAGAAGCAAATAAGCATAATGGACAAATCAAATACACATGGATACCAAAAAATACAAAGAAATATTATCCCTATCAAACTCTATCAATCAAAGAAACTATGGGGGAAAATTAAAAAAGGGAAAAGTATCCATCAAAGATGACCATAAAGGAAAAAGTAGGCTTCCCAAGAAACTTACAAAGTATATCAAGCAGTTGGTCCTAATTTCATACACACTTTTGTATCCACCCAACATTACTCATCTTCCCAAGTTTGGAGAGTCAAAGGTTCCAAACTATCAACCAATCCATCTTTTATTCTTAAATCCACGCCTCCACACATGATATCCAATTCTTACATTCACCATGTATTGGTAGCCACCCTTCATCATAAGGATTTAGAAGGCACTCTATCGTGATGTACACGCAAAGACAAAGCTAACTTTGGTATCAACAAAGCAGATCAGGAATCTCAAAAGTTGCATTCAAATGCATGTATCTTAGCAAAGCATCTTCTTCAAGCAGGATATCGATGGCACATTATGAAAAAATAATGTACATCGACATCACCAAGTGCTTCAGCATGAGCTTAAAACCCTTCAAAAAAATATGAAAATCCAAAAAAAATTAGAAAAAGGATTGAAAATAGTAAAGAAAAAAATCGTCCTCCAATGAAAACCATTATGGTGGCGCTTTGGATAGGTACCATGATGAAAAACCTAGCAAGGTATCATGTGTAGAATCAAGCATTTGCATGCGCTAATTCAAGTGAAAGCATCTCATTCTATCCATAATAAAATCTAGCATTCCATCCATCTTATCCATAATAAATCCATTCATCCATTAAGCATTTATCCAATCAATTTTCATCCATCTACATCCATAGTCCAAATTATCTTGATCTGGGTAAAATTTTGGTGTACACTTTACACTTTCTTATGGTAGACGTCTTGACATGAGTCATTTTAATTGATCCTATCCTACCCAACATTATCCTATCCTACCCAACATTATCTGAGCCATAAAGCATTATCCAATTAGCATTCTTTATTCAAACACCTTATCTTATCACAAGATAATCCATATCCCTCCATCCATACATCTATCCAAGCATCCATGCATGGCATTCCATACATTGCTAGACATTGGTGGTAGATATGTACATGGGTATGTGCAGGATCATCATGGAAAAAATAGACCCTTAAGTGGCAAAAAATTCAGAAAAAATAGAGTTAGGCAACTTGACGTAAAAATTTGAATAAGTTATCTATATTATTTCAAAAATATGTAAGAATATAATTTGTAGCAAATTGAATGTAGTTTCTAAACTACTAGGTTTATTTTTAAAAAAAGAAAAATCTATTTGGTGAAAATTTGAAATTTCAATGCAGTAGTACTTAAATTTCAGGGAAAAAATAAGTAGGTTTCTTTTTTACCACCCTAACCACAATAAAAAGATAATATTTTTTTATAATATTTTAGGTATAATTAGAGAACTTATGTCCCGATGTGATGCATATTTTTTTGTAATTTTTTTCCAAGTAAATAATTAATTATGAATTGTTTACTACAACTTTTGAAAAATATAAAAACTTGTATGTCTGACCACCTTAACTTGGTCAAAAATTCATGAAATTCAATTTTATTTTTTTTAATCCTATAGTATATGAAGCATAAAATGTGATGTATGTTTTGGATTCAAAAAATGTGATACCATTTGAAAGCTATAGATGTTTTTCAATCAGCCTATCAATCAGGACTTTAATCGTAATTCAAATAAAAAATTAATAATCATTATTTATTAAATTCAAAGTAAAGCATAATTTATATTGGTGGAATGATGTGGGGGACATTTTTTAGTGAAATTTGAAGTGTCTCTAATACTCCATAATTCAGCACCATCAGAAAGAGTTCAATGTCCTGATTCCAACGCAACTTGAATGGAGTGAAAAGGACTCTGTTTGCTCAAGTTATGGCCAGTCAAACTACTGTCAAGGGTCGTCCAGAAGGCAAAAAAATGATAATCTCATAAATCGATGGAAGTAGCATCAAATCGAAGGGCTCGTCGAGATGATTCTGGCAATGCTTGTTTTGTCGAAATCCGACATCGTATGCTCAAGATATTGGCAGTCAAAGTTTGGTTGACTAAAGGGTACAACTGATGATGTCATCATGTTGATGTGTCAGTCTGTACTGTACAGATGATGTGGATAAATCCCGGCATGACACGTGGTAGCAGATTCATCTTGTACGGACCAATCACAATGTGACACGTGGCACCCGTACAGTACATCATCACAGTCAGCAGTCCAGTCAGCGTACGGTTGGCTTTGTCAGCATCGATGTGGCTCCCTCGGCGAATAGGACCATGACACGTGGCTTATCGGTGGTCGGCGATTTCGTTGGGTTGTTTTAACAAAATGTTTGTTGAGGTTTGACCCCGTGACCTCGCCCAATATAGTCGGCTGTTGGACTGTTGCACAACGGAGGTCGCGCTCAATACATGTATGGCGAGGGTTTATTTTGTTGTCGTGATTTTCGGTATTGGTTTTAAAACGTGGCCGGTGGGGTTTGAACCCCCGACCACTTGGCATCCAAAATTTATATCCACCGCCACACCACCGTAGACTCTTAATTATAGATAGGAGTTTGTTTGATTTTGTTAAAGGGTAGTTGGCCGAGCCTAACCAAATGGGGCTATATGGCCAAAATTCACCTTAACCATCTGAACAAAAAGATTGTAAAGAACAAAATTGTTGTTGTCCGAGTTGTTAAAGGGGGTTAAGTATTTATTTTGATGGTTAGGCATAATTAGGCATATTTTATGTATAAAAAGAGGGGTATAGATTTGATTTCCCAAGTCCAGGTGGTGAGAATGGGAGAATTCTCAGGAGATTTTGAAGACATTTCCGCACATCAGAGGAACGTTATGCTGCTGTGCTTAAGGGAGATAGTCTTGAAGCAATTGTAACTATTTTTGGAGTATAATTGAATTGGTCACTCCGTTGGAGAGGGGCCTGGAGACGTAGTCCTTAGGGATGAACTCTATTATCAATTGTGTTTGTTCTCCTCTTTATCTTCTCTCTTTCTTTTCAGTTCATTATCTTGGCAATCATGTTATGTTAATTTGTTCATTTAAGCATTCTATTAAGTTATTGTTTACATTAAGCATTCTGAAAGCAATTGCCCTAGATCCTAAATAGATCAAGTTGGTATCAGAGCTTTGTGTGTGGCTAGTATTGCAGAAATTGAATGCTAACGAGATTCAGGTTTCAACGAGGTGAAGGAGAATTTGAAGAATATAATCCTGAGATCGGAAGATGAAGAGCTAATCGACCATCACAGATGGAAGGAAAAGAAGGTGAACAAAGTTCAGAGCTCAGTGAGAAGGATTTCCAGAAGCTATTTCTAGACATGAAGGCGATTGTGGAAGAACTTTATGCAGAAAAGAAGAAGCACGAAAAGGGAGGTTCTTCAAAGCACAAGAAGCAGGAAGATCAAAAAGACACAGAGGAGAAAACTCCAGAAACTCCTTCTCCTCCATCTTCTCCCTCTTCTTCTTCTCCCCCTTCTCCTCCTTCTCCTTCTCCTTCTTCTAATGTAAATCCATTTAAGAGCAAGTCTAAGCCTGTTATTAAGCTAGATGTAAAATTTGAGTTACCTAAGTATTGTGGGGAGTTAAATGCTGAGAAGTTAGATGATTGGGTCCAGCAAGTAGAAGTGTATTGTAGGATTCAAGGCCTAGTAGAAGATGCTTATAGGATCCAATTAGCCACTCTCTGGTTGGGAGGTACAACTCTCACCTAGTGGGAGAGTAAGACTCGGGAAGAAATTGCTCGCCATGGTCATGTTAATATGTCTTGGATGGAGTTTGTTGTTGTCCTTAGGAAACAATTCTATCCTTTAGGTTACATGCAACAGTTAACCATGAATTGGCAAACATTTAGACAAGGTAAGGGGTAGTCTGTCCAGGATTATACTCATGAGTTTAGAAAATGGGCTATTGCTTTAAATGTTCCCTTGTATACTCAAGACACATTACTTAAGTACATAGGTGGTTTGCATTCTTACCTTAGGCACACTATTTTGATGTTGAGTCCTAACAATCTAGATGAGGTGTCTGTTCAAGCTACTCATTTAGAGTCAAGGGGTAAGAACACTTTTAGTGATAACTTTTCCAAGAAGCCATCTAAATTTGAGGGTAAGTCCAAAGGGAAAGAAAAAGACAAAGATAAAGGCAAAGGGAAGAAGACAGCTACAACTAAGAAAGAGGGTGAGAAACCCACATGCTCCCATTGCAAGAAAGAGGCGCATGATGATTCAAGATGTTGGAAGCTTCATCCTGAGTTAAGGCCAAAAATATATGGAGGTAATAAAGGCAAGCAAAAGACTATTGCAGTGATTCAACAGGATCTTGGTTCTGACTCTGGAGATGAGACAAAGATTGTTGCTGTCAGAATCCAAGGTAAAGGGAAAGGTATATCTCTCTCTTCTGATGCAAGTTTTTCTAATGCCAGTGCAAGTACAAGTAAAGAATCTTATCCTAAGGTTGATAAGCAAAGAAATGAATTTTTTTCACATTCGTGTTGTAACAAAACACACTAAGGTTGATACATTGTTTGATATGGGTTCCCAAGTCAACTTAATATATGAGGAAGTGGTAAAGAAATTAAATTTGGCTACAACACCTCATCCAAAGCCATATCCAATTGGATGGGTTTGCAATGATGCACAATTACAAGTAACTAAACAGTGTAAATTGAGATTTGCTATTACTGCAAACTTTGTTGATGAGGTAGAAGTAGATGTAGTTCCTTTGGATATTTGTGGGCTTGTGTTGGGAAGTCCTTATCTTTATGACAGAAAAGAAATCTTTTATAGGGGCGAGAATAAGTATCATCTTTTTAAAGATGGGGTAGAATACATTGTACGGGCACATAAGGTGAAGACTAATCTTACACTAGTTAATGTTGGTCAAATGAAGAGGTTGGTCAACTCAAGTAAGAACTTTGTATTAATGCTTGTAAAAACCAAAGAAGATCATAAATCTGAGGCCTTCAAGGGGTGTGACCCAAAACATAAAATTGAAATGGTCAAGATTATTTCCTCTTATGATGACTTGTTTTAGGAACCGAAGGGGTTACCACCCAAGAGAGAGATACAGCATGAAATCCAGTTACAGCAAGATGTGCTACTTCCTAATATCGACATGTACCATTTATCTATTATGTAGAATGAGGAAATTAAAAAGAAAGTTCAAGAGTTGGTGGAAAAAGGAGTTATTCGTCCTAGTACATCTCCTTGTGGTTCTCCAATTGTGTTGGTTCCAAAGAAAGATGGAACTTGGAGGATGTGCATCGACTACCATGCCTTGAACAAGATAATGGTAAAGAACAGGTATCCTCTTCCCAGAATTGATGATTTACTTGATCAGTTAAAACATGCAGTTTATTTCACTAAGTTAGATTTGCGAAGTGGTTATCATCAGATAAGAATTGTAGAAGATGACATTTGGAAGACTGCATTTAAGACAAAACAGGGACTGTTTGAGTGGTTGGTTATGCCTTTTGGGCTTTGTAATGCACCAGCTACCTTTATGAGAGTCATGAATGATGTCTTTCATCCTTTTATTGATGATTTTGTCATAGTCTATCTAGATGATATTCTTGTATTCAGTCAAACTTGGGAAGATCATGTAAGTCATGTAAAGAAAGTCTTTGATGTATTGAGAAAAGAAAAATTGTATGTAAAGATGTCTAAATGTGAATTTTCTAAGACATCCTTAGTGTTCTTAGGCTATGTCATAGGGAATGGTCAATTGAAAGTAGACCCTACGAAGGTCGAAGCTATTGTAAACTGGCCTAAGCCAAGTACAGTCATAGAGGTTAAAAGTTTCCTAGGTGTAGTCCAGTACTGGAGAAAGTTTATTGCAAATTTCTCTTATATAGCATCACCATTGCATGCATTAACCAGTATGAGAACAACTTTTCAGTGGGGAGGTCCACAGCAGAAGACTTTCGACACTTTGAAGGGAAAGTCGAGCACCACACAGGTTCTGGCCTTACCAAATCTACATCAACCGTTTGAGATCGAGATAGATGCAAGTGGATTTTCCATGGGAGTAGTACTCATGCAAGGAGGTAAACCAGTTTGCTACCACTCTGAAACATTTTCAGGAGCAGTAAGTAACTATCCCACTTACAATAAAGAACTTTATGCTTTAGTTCAAAGTGTTAAGAAATGGAAACATTGCATAATGGGGAAAGAAACTATAATCCACACTGATCACCAGCTACTTCAGTATTTGCACTCACAATCTAAACTGCAACAAAGTAGGCACTTTCGGTGGATGGGTTTTTTGCAACAGTTTCATTTGGTTATTAAGTATAAGAAAGGTACCCATAACAAAGTAGCAGACATGCTCTCTAGGCCTCCTATGATGAATGCTTTGATAATCCTTCAGAATAGTTCTATGGTTCATGAAAGTTTTCAGGAACAATATGCTAATGATGAGAACTTTAAGGATATTTATGTTGCTTTAATGAAAGGTAAACATGTAGAAGAGAAAGATTATTATGTACAGGATAAATTGTTATATCACTTGGGAAAATTATGTGTTCCAAGGGATGAACAAGCACAAGTTATTAGAGAAGCACATACCTCATTGATTGCAGGACACTTTTGGGTAAACAAAACATCGACTCAGTTGTAGAAATATTGTTATTGGCCTCGTATGCAAGAAACTGTAACTAAGTATATTAGAGGTTGTGTTATGTGTGCAACTAGTAAGCCAAGTAATAGGAAGTTGGGTTTGTACACACCTCTACCTATACCTTCTCATCCATGGGAAAGTGTGTCAATGGACTTTGTTGGGGGGTTACCTATGTCTAGGAAGGGACATGATTATTTGTATGTAGTAGTTGATCAGTTCAGAAAAATGTGTATTTTGATGCCTTGTAAGAAACAGGTCACTGCTGAACTGACAGCTCAGATGTACTTTCAATTTGTATGGGTTCATTTTGGGTTACCTACTTCTATTGTATCGAATTGAGATTCTCGATTCTTGGGGGAATTTTGGTCAGCTTTGTGGGGACTCATGGACATCATACTGAAGAAGAGTACAGCCTTCCATGCACAGACCAATGGGCAGACAAAGGTTGTAAATAGGACAGTTGTATATCTACTCAGAGGGTACTACAGCAAGCATCCTAAGTTGTGGGATGAGAGTCTTCATTATGTGCAACATGCTTACAACCATGCAGCACACTCTTCTACTAAGAGGTCTCCTTTTGAGACATGCTTCGGTTATGTGCCCAAGACACCGATGGATTTTTCTTTTGGGAAAGATGATGTTAAAGATGGATGCCATGATGCAAAGAAGGCTTTGAAGTTCATCGAAAAAGTCCAAGCAATTCATCAGGCAATGGAAGCACAGTTGGAACAGAGCCAAGCAAAATACAAGGTTCGCCATGACAAGCATCGCGCTGATCATCATTTTCAGGCTGGAGACTGAGTTTGGTTACACATCAGCAAGGAAAGGATGCAAGGTGAAGGTAAAAAGCTTAAGCCAATCAGGTATGGTCCTTTTGAGATCCTTGAGAAGATTGGTACCAATGCCTTCTGCCTCAATCTTCCTCCATACATGCATATTTACTCAGTTGTCAATGTTGAGAATTTGAAACTGTATGAGCCTCCAATGATACTGGATGAAGTCACGGGCATTCAAGTTCCATCAATTGATAACCTTTCACCAGAGTACATGTCAGAGTTGCCAGAAGATGTTATTCTCGACAGGAATGTCAGAACTTCACAAAGAGGAGATGTTGAGTACCTTAGAGTGGGCCTGAAGGGGATGCATCAAAGAAAAGCAACATGGATGGAGATTGGTAAAGTGAGGGAACTTTACCCTCACTTACTTTCCAAGTAATCAAGCTTTCAGAGGTCCAAAATCTCTCCAGTGGGGAGGCCTGATCCGAGGGACATTTTTCAGTGAAATTTGAAGTGTCTCTAATACTCCAGAATTCAGCACCATCAGAAAGAGTTCGATGTCCTAATTCCAACGCAACTTGAACAGAGCGAAAAGGAGTCCATTTGCTCAAGTTACGGCCTATCAAACTACCGTCAGGGGTCGTCCAGAAGGCAAAAAAATGATAATCTCAAAAATTGATGGAAGCAACGTCAAATCGAAGGGCTCGTCGAGATGATTCTGGCAATGCTTGTTTCATCGAAATCCGACATCGTATGCTCAATATATTGGCAGTCAAAGTTTGGTTGACTAAAGGGTACAACTGATGACATCATCATGTTGATGTGTCAGTGCGTACTGTACGGATGATGTGGATAAATCCTGGCGTGACATGTGGTAGCAGAGTCATCTTGTATGGACCAATCACAATGCGACACGTGGCACCCGTACAGTACATCATCATAGTCAGCATACACATTGGTAGTATTGTCAACAGTCCAGTCAGCGTACGGTTGGCTTTGTCAGCGTCGATGTGGCTCCTTCAGCGAATAGGACTATGACACGTGGCTTATCGGTGGTTGGCAATTTTGTTGGGTTGTTTTAACAAAATGTTTGTTGAGGTTTGACCCCGTGACCTCACCCAATATAGTCAGCCGTTGGTTCGTTGCACTGCGGAGGTCGTGCTCAATACATGTATGGCGAGGGTTTATTTTTTTGTCGCGATTTTTGGTATTGGTTTTAAAACGTGGCCGGCGGGGTTTGAACCCCCGACCACTTGGCATCCAAAATTTATATCCACCACCACACCACCACAGACTCTTAATTATAGATAGGAGTTTGTTTGATTTTGTTAAAGGGTAGTTGGCCGAGCCTAACCAAATGGGGCTATATGGCCAAAATTCACCTTAACCATCTAAACAAAAAGATTGTAAAGAACAAAATTGTTGTTGTCCGAGTTGTTAGAGGGGGTTAAGCATTTATTTTGATGGTTAGGCCTAATTAGGCATATTTTATGTATAAAAAGAGGGGTATAGATTTGATTTCCCAAGTCCAGGTGGTGAGAATGGGAGAATGCTCAGGAGATTTTGAAGACATTTCCGCACATCAGAGGAATATTATGCTGTTGTGCTTAAGGGAGATAGTCTTGAAGCAATTGTAACTATTTTTGGAGTATAATCGGATCGGTCACTCCATTGGAGAGGGGCTCGGAGACGTAGTCCTTAGGGATTAACTCCGTTATCAATTGTGTTTGTTCTCCTCTTTATCTTCTCTCTTTCTTTTTAGTTCATTATCTTGGCAATCATGTTATGTTAATTTGTTCATTTAAGCATTCTATTAAGTTATTGTTTACGTTAAGCATTCTGAAATCAATTGCCCTAGATCCTAAATAGATCATGGAAAGATGAGAATCTCCTTTAAAAACCCTTTTCGTTTCATCAATTTTGGGTAAAAAAAATGTCGTCAGCCACATTCCCATCATATCGCCACTTTTTGGCCCATCATGATCCTGCACATACCCACATCTTGTTTTAGGAATAAATCTTAATCTAATCCTCCAACTTATGTGGTGGTCCAAACATTGGAAAACATAAAATCAAATTGGTCAAGCATTTGGGATCCAAAATAAAAATCACAAACCCATAGCATATTTTTGACAAGAATATCATGTTCTTTATCAAGATTTATCTTTCATCAAACATCAATCCAAATGATCACTATCAGTTGCATCTAATTTGTACTTCAAATGTCTAATTAAATCATTCAAAACAACTTTTGTTCCAAAATCATGCTTCAAAATCCTGATCAATCAAATCCAATCAATCCATCATCATCTTGAAATATCCTTCCCGATCCTTGTGTTGCTTAACACTATCTTTGCATTGTTGTGTATCCTAAACAATGTTATTATCATCAATCTTGATCAATCAAATCCAATCAATCCATCCTAATCCTTTTTTTTCTTAACACTATCCTTGCATTGTTGTGTATCCTGAACAATGTTATCATCATCAATCCTAATCAAACAAATCCAATCAATCCATCATCATCTCAGGATATCCATCCCAATCCTTATGTTGCTTAACACTATCCTTACATTGTTGTGTATCCTCAACAATGTTATCATAACCAATCTTCATCAATCAAATCCAATCAATCCATCCTAATCCTATTTCAAAAACATTAAAAGCATCCAAATATTTGAAAAAATCCACCCATCCTATTTCGCAATCACTTGAAATAAAAATTCACTCATAATAAATCATCGTCATCCTCAACCTTTGGTGAAACAATCGGAAACAAGTCTAGCAGGTTACAAAAGTGAAAACTCAAGCGTCAAGGTCTCAAGTCTAGGTCAGTAGGTAAACAAGTTGGTCAACTCTTCGCATCAATAGCCCATCATCGAATTTGTCCCAAATCATCTAACATCATGTCCTAGGATGCATCCATCCTACAATGGACATCAACATCATACATCACCATAGTTTAGTCTTGGCTAGAGGTATGAAGAACATTGGCTTGTTTGTGTACTTGATCTTTTCTTTTGATTTATCTTATTACATTAATTCCATTGACCTCTTCATGATGTCTAATCAAAACGATTTAGAGAGATAGGAATGGGGCAACAATCATTATCTTTTTTCCATTGTGCTTGTTAGATATTCTTGTAATATAACCTTGGTTGTGTGTGCTTTGTTTGGTTTCTAGGGAGGGTATTTTAAGTATCTTGTTGACCACATAGGAAGGTTTTCCTTTCTATGTTTTGGTCTGAGATGTTTGGAATATCTGAACTATGTTCTAAGTAGAGTTTTGTATGTCGAGTGTGAACAAGAGTACTCCTATCTAATTGTCAAGTCAATGTCCATCACACTAGGTGCAACACCATCCTGGTTCTTTATACCTTGATTCCTCGTATATATGTGTGTAATCAAACATAAGGTAAGTAGGCTCTTTTAAAATTTGAATTCCTGTCAAGTGAAACATCATCCATATCTCATCATCATCTCTAATAAAATCTTGTCACATCATGGACTCGTTGGATCTTCTTGTCATCATATTATTTCTCCTTCCTTCTCTTCGCACTAACATCGTACCATGACAGTTAATCAAACATCACCCATGCATCCATCCCACATCCATAAATCATCAGCATGATGCATATCATTCATATCATTTTACATACATTGCATTTCCATCATAATATACATCTGTTAGTCTAAGTATCTCATAAACCATCTCATTTGCATCATCATCATCATAACCATCCGTAAGTCCATCTTGAACCTCTTTTTCGCGAGATCAACCCTCAAATCGAACTTTTCGCTCGATCTCTCGAGGGGGAAATGTACCAATATACTTCTTTCCACTAGGGCATCTAAAAAAAAAAATGAACTTTGATCTCAACAAGTTTATTCTTTGAACCAACGCAGTGGGTACATTGCTTCAAAGAGGGGCAAAATGTAGACATGGAAAATATTCATATTGATCCTATACACTTGATCCTGATTAATAACACCAGTTCGTCCTGAATCATCTCCTTTGCTAAGTCATTTAATTAAATAATCTCTATTTAATTAAATTCATCACATTTCATCTCTTAATTAAATAAATCAAATTTATATGATTAAGTCATCACCTCCTATTAATTAAATAAATCATTTTGTTCAATTAATCCTAATGTCCTCTTTTAATTAATTAATTAACTTTATTTGATTAAATCATCATATTCTTCTCTGTAATTAAATAAATCAATTTTATTTAATTAATCTCTAAACTCATCTCCTTTAAATTAAATAAATCAATCTTTATTTGATTTAAATCTAACACCACTATCTTTAATTAAATATATCAAAATTTATTTAATTAAGTCTAATAATCATTTTCCTCTCATTTTGATTTAAATTAATCCAAAAGTCTAAGTCAAATTGTCAAATCAGCTAATCTTCATCTTAATTAATCAAATACCTATTACTGCTAATCCTAATCCATCAAATCCTCTAGCTTTTGCAACTTTATCATAATAATCATTTTAATTGATTTATTAAATCTCTATTTACTTTCAAAAAGGCATCAAAGTTAGAATATTCTTCAAATTCAAAATCTCCATCCTAAAAGGACATGTCCATCCAACAAGGCATTAAAATCCCCTTACATGTCCTTTTTTCTTGAGCTAAGTGGCAATAACTCCTCTTCCACATCTCCCTCCAACATGTCATTTCCTCAAATTTGAATTTCCACCTAATAGCATTTATTTGTACATTCATCAAAATTCTCCACCTCTCTTCAATAGCATGCTGACAAGTGACATCTTTCTATTGGTTGATCTTTAGTCCCACATCCTCCATGTTTTGCATTCTTCCATCCTTCATTCCTATAAATGGAGGACTCTTTTACTAAATTAGGATCTATGATCTTAGGCATCTTTCACTATCCATTACTTTATGCATTGGAGTTCATCCACAACTCATAGCATCTTCATCCATTTTTATCATAGAATTTCATTATCATAGCAAGGTTATTGGAAATTTTCGTCAAGGATCACTCAATCCATCTACAAGCTTATCAAGGTTTTGGAAAGGGTTACTTTCCACATCAAAGTAGCACCAATCCACTATGGGATAGGTTTGAAAATATTTCACATGCTTTCAATTAGTCTCTTTGGTACTTTTAGTGCGTTGTTTGCATTATTTAGTATGATTCAATATCTCATAGAGATGTTATTTTTACTTGCTTTAAACGGACTAACAATAGTAATATGGTTCATTGTTCGAAGTTTGTGGAATTTAGTGTCTACAAAATTGCACTAGGAGGGAAAAATGAACAATATCAATTGTTTAACAAAGAATAGAGAGCTTTTGTTTCTGTTCACCTCTATTTCATGTAGTATATATAGAAATAAAAGTCTTAGTCTCTATTTACTTAATTTTGATTCATGCAGGATTGATTCTTTGCCTTTGTCTTTGACCATAATATTTTTTTACAACATACCTTTTTTAATCTCTGATATTTTTGTGAGTCATCTAGCAATATTGGAACGTTAATTCTTTATAAGCACATGTTCCATTCTCATTAGTATCAATTTTTGGACTTGTATGAGGGTTATCAAGATCATCAACAATGTTGTGACCATTGAGGGTGAGCTTAGAAAGAGTGTTACAAAGATTTGTATCCTTATTTGTGTAGGATGTATTAGCACATTCATCCATTAATCCTCTTGCCTCAACAACTCTATTATGTGCATAGTCCTCTTGCTTTCTTGGGTACGTACCCACATGACTCATTCCCATCTGCATCCTTTTGCTTGCTTGCAAGAATATCCATTAAGGGAAAATAAGGGTTTGGATGAAGAAGAGAGCAAAGAAGCACCGATGAAGGTTTCAACGCAATATGACTTATTTTCCACATTTTATTTTATGTGTACTTGTCTACTAGTATAGCTGCAACTACAACGTTTGAAAAAGTATTTTCTTTTGTTGATTTGATCAACATCTATATCCTATTGGACAACGTTCCTATTTTTGGCATAAGAAGTGTCGATGCTTGTATGGGTTGTAGAATTCGGCTTTACAATGGCTAATATCATTTGCTTGAAATATTACACCTTTTCAAATTTTCACCTGTAAATTGCATTAACTTGAAAGTTTCTAAAAGTATTTAGTCACTACCTTCTTTTTTACACCTGCCAACTGCATTTATTCCTCCAATAGTAGATTGATGGGATCTTGGGTTAAATTCTCTCTATTTGTTGGGTATGTGCAGGATCATGATGGGCCAAAAAGTGGTAATATGATGGGTATATGGCTAATGAATATTTTTTACCCAAAATTGATGAAACGAAAAGGGTTTGTAAAGGATATTCTCAGCTTTCCACCAATATAAATTATGCTTTACTTTGAATTTAATAAGTAATTATTATTCATTTTCTATTCAAATTATGACTAAAGTCCTGATTGATAGGCTGATTGAAAAACATCTATAGCTTTCAAACAGTATCACATTTTTTGAATCCAAAACATGCATCACATTCTATGCTTTGCATACTATAGGATTAAAAAAAGAAAAATTTAATTTCATGAAGTTTTGACCAAGTTAAGGTGGTTAGACATACGAAGTTTTTGTATTTTTTAAAAGTTGTAATAAAAAATTCATAATTAATTATTTACTTGGAAAAAAATTACAAAAAAATATGCATCACATCAGGGCATGAGACCTCTACTTATATCTAAAATATTATAAAAAAAATATTATCATTTTATTGTGGTTAGCGTGGTCAGACAAACACCTACTTCTTATTTTTTCTTTGAAGTTTAAGTACCACTGCATTGAAATTTAGAATTTTCACCAAATAGGTTTTTTTAAACAAACCTAGTAGTTTAGAAACTTCATTCAATTTTCTACAGATTCTATTCTTACATATTTTTGAAATAATATAGATAACTTATTCAAATTTTTAAGTCAAGTTGCCTAACTCTGATTTTTCTAAATTTTTTGCCACTTAAGGGCTTGTTTTTTCCATGATGATCCTGCACATACCCTGTTTTTGAAATATATTTGCCTAACAATATTTTGTTATGTGACAAGTAGGTGGAAGAGGAGTAACTTAAGCTGGAAAAATATTCTTTACTTTTATCGGGCCTTTCAAAAAACTTTCAGATTTTTTTGCTTTGATTAGATAAAATAATCACATCTTTGCATTGATTAGTCAAATATTTCCTACAAAAATGGTGACTTTCTCTTCAATTCGTGATTTACTTAGTTGATTTATTTGTTGTGATTATGATGGAATTTTCAATTACATAGATTATTGTTGTTGCTTGTAATTCAAATAACACAAGTAGATAAACAGAAGTGACTTACCAGTTTAAATTCCAAACCAGTACACTGTTTTTGCTATGTGATTGTTTGGCTCACAAGCAATAACAAACACAATCTAATAGGCAATAAAAGATAGATTTTCCATTTCCTAGGTAAAGATGTTAAATTCCTTCAACAATCAGTGCCCGATCATTTGCTAAAATATGTGCAACAATTGTATATATCATTTCAACCTGCAAGGATGAAAATGTTAACACAAGATGAAACAATATGGATCAAAATGCAAATGGTCATCTCTGGCAGTGGCACTAAATGCCATTATGTGTTTTTGAAATATGAATCGATAAGCTGCAAGAAATATTTTTTTAAGAGTCAGAGATACAATAATTTTGTTGTCTTTTCATGCTTATGTATTCAATCTTGGGTTTCTTAAAAATTTGATTTTTTAGCATTTCTTTTTTAAAGCTACTTTGCATGACAGGTGTAACCTTTCATTTTTTTGTGATAATGTTGTATGCTTCATTGAATCCTTGAAATGAATCTTATTTCTAATATTGTAATTCTTGTAGGTTGGCATCAGGAAACAACAGTGTTTATTCTCTCACATTGGAGTCAAAGAACAAAAATAGATTGGAGTTGAAGAATTGAGCATTAAACTTGAAGTTGAAAAAGCATTTTTAAATGCTTAGGGCTTCCATCTTCTGTTTTTGTTTTCTGTTTTAGGACGACTCACTTCTTTTTGGGATCTATAAAGAACATTACGAAAGATTTATTTTTGTTACAAAGGGTTAAAAAGAACATTAGACACTTATTAGATTTCAATTTTGGATCTAAAATTTGAACAAACAAACTTCACACTTCATCTTGGTGCTTAAAAAGAATCCATTCTTGCTTTTGAGGTGTAAAATGAACATGTTCCTTTTGTGTCTTGTAATATTTTATACAAATTAATCTCATTTAAAAGGGTTTATGCACTTCTCTCGTGCTTCACGGTGATCTTGAGAATCAAAAGTCTTTTGGTGATATTAAGTTGTATAAAAGATTGCCTCCATATTTTTATTTGGGTTCTTAAAATTGAACAAAGTTTGTGAGTGTGAGTTGAGTATATCACGTGTGTTCTCTCTTTTTTCACACAAAAAAATATTGGTCGAAATACGGATGTTCTTACTCGCTTTTGTTTACCCTTAGAGGGCCTACCTGGTGGGAAAAAGTAATTACCCTATGGAACAACCTAATTGGGAACACGCTAAAGCCAAGCGACTTCCACCCAGTATATAAGTGTGGGTACTTGAGGAAAGTTCAAGTATCACGAGGATTGTTCTGACAAGAAGGGTAGAAATGGTCTCTTTCCATATGCATGATCCCCCATGAATGGAATTCTTATATTAGAACCTTTTGTTTAGAAGCCCAAATCCTTATCTACTTGTTGGTGCAAGAACGATTGTTTTGAAGTCGTCCCACATTTTTAAGACTCTTAGTAGAGATGAGAAGAATTTCATGGAAGTTTCATGGGTATTGAAGCTTGGCTAACCCAAGAAGTGTGTGTCATGGGGGGAGCTAGTGTGGTCAAGCTTCTAATCATTCGCTAAGAGTAGGCGTAGCTGGATTTATCCAAGTGGGAACTCAACAAATATTGTCTCTTGATTATCCATAGGGTTGTGCATTTTCTTAGAATCAAAAACACTTTGCTTGGACCTAAAACATTGGAAAACAAATTTTCATCATGAATATCAATTTCAAAACCTTTAGGAGGAGCAAATACCTTCGAGAAAATCCAAGTACTACTGCTTGTCCCAGGGATTTCATCCTTAGAGGCTTCTAAGTATTTGGGTTTATATCTCAATTTTCTCTTCTTGAAGTCAACATTAGGGAACTATTGCCTTGATTCTCTTGATTTCCACATAATGGAATTTGTGGGATGAGAATAAATTGAGACATTAGGTCCATTTAGTTTGAAAAGCTAAGCAAGAAGTGTCTGTGGTAAAAGTAATTCATTAACCAAGATTAAATCAATTGAACCCCACACATGTGCTTGTTATCATTTTTCTTATGGTCTTCCATGCAAACATTGGTCTTTTGGTTTGAACTACTCTTAGAGAAAATAATTTTCTTCAATATCTTGGTCTAGTAAACAAGTCCTTCTTAGGTTCATTTAGGATCAAAACAACCAATCATTTCATCCATCTCAAACATCAATCAAATCCCATCTCACAAACAACTTTTGAACCATTGGAAAAATCATTCATACTAGACTTTGGGTAAAATCCTTTAAATCAACATCAAAATCACCTTGTTTGGCTAAGCGTGTGTGGATGAATCCTTCCTCATACACCTAGTTAAATTATCATCCTTGTGGACAAGTTTATTCCAAGATAACATCCAACATCTGGGGTTTATAAGTCCATTATCCAAATCAAATCAAATCCAATCCAAATCAAAGAATCCAAAGAATCCTAAAGTCTAGCATTGATCCAAAAATTCCTAAAAGTTCAACACCCATATCACTCACCCTTTCATCCTTCATCTCATCATTGGTCCTAAGCACCTTAGGGGTCACTTTTTCAACAAGGTCAAAACACAAGAAAAGCATGGAATATAAACTTGATTCATACATCATGAGTGGTCTAAATCAACCAAACTATCAAAGCCTTACAATGCCAAATGATTATCAAAACTCGCATTTACACAATCCATACATGGCATCATTATCTCCTACAAACCTCAATGGTACAACAAATGTGAGTATGCCCAATCAAAATTGTGGAACACCTTTTTTTATGGTAGATATTAATCAAATTCCAAACCTACAAATCTATCAATCAAACAATCAACGCATGAGTCTTCAACAAAACAACATTATCCCACCAAATCCATACAATCCAAATGTGAATATACCAAGTACAAGTTTACCAACCATGAACATTTCAAATCCAGACTTGGTAAACTTTGGGATAGATATGTTTGTGAATTATAGAATTGTTGTTCAAAGTCCAAACAATATGTTAACAACTCCATATATTGATCCAAGTCAAGGTAACACCATGCAAAATCAAAGTTACCTAAATCAAGACAATGTGATTCCCAACCACAATAATGTTCAACTTCAACCTATAATGCCAAATCTAAACATCATCCCAAATCATAACATTGTTCAGAATTAATTTTTCCATGATCCCATACAAACACCACAAGTATACATTCCAAATCTGCTTAACAAAGACCAAGTCAACTATATCAAGGATGTCAAGATCAAAATCAAGATCAAATTTTGTGAGATCAAATTGCTACACTTACCAAAATAGTTGATTCATTGCACCAAGAGACATCTCCACCCCAATATCAATACACTCTTCCATTGGTTAAACCATGCCATCAAAGCATTTAATTGTGTCCACAACAACATCAAGAACAATATCTCCAATGTCAAGAATTTGGATATCAAGATCAACCACACCAACAACAAACTCAATAACCACAGCTCAAAGATCAATCACCACACCTCAAAGATCAATCACCACATCTCCAAAATCAATCACCACAAGGTCAATTTAAAGTAAAAATCTCACAAGGTAACAAACAAAAATACACACCACTTGGGGGACCAATCGAATCAGTCATGCAACAATTGGTACAATAAAATCTCATCAAAATCCCCATTTATGAAAATTATCAAAAGCCTCAAGTTAAACCACCAGGGTATAATGAGAAGCACCTTTGTGATTTTCACAAAATAAAGAGACACACAACATCAAGTTGTATTCAACTCAATAATCTCATCCAAGACCTTATTGATCAAAAAATAATAACTATTGGGGAAAATGATAAAGATTCAACCACTAGTAATAGCACTGACAATATCTCCACCACAATTGTTGAAAACAGTGATCAAGATCTATCCATCAATGAGCACCTTGAAGATGTTTCCACCTCATCTGAAGATCAACTCAACATACATCAAGATTCACTTTTTGATCATGATAAATACCCCTCAACAATATCCAACAATGATCTATTCAAAGGAGTGTTAACATTATTTGATCCTATAATCAGCAATCCTTCCACCAATGATCATGTTGAAAATTTCTCTACATCACCTAATGAGTTAGAGGACATATCTCAAGAATTTATTCCAAAGCATGATCAACATCTTTCACCAAAGTCTAGCAATGGTCCTTTCCAAGACATATTGACATCCTTTGACCTCATGGTTATAGATATTAAAGGAATCTTTAACTCAACACTTGATCCAAATTCACCGAAAGATCAAGAGGTTATTGAGCCACTTATCATGCCTAATGAAGATATCCAAGAACCCTTTATAAGTAATCCATCCTTTGAAATTGACCCATGTCAAGAACTTGATCCAAAGCATGTCAAAAGCAATTCCAAAATTAATCATGATCAAGAATTTGTATCTCCAAGATACTACAATGATCTAATGGACACTCTCCTATCTATACAAGATGTCGCAAATGATGATCATATCCATATAGCACATACTCCTCCATCTACCCATGGTATGCTTTCTTTGGATGGACACGCAGATGATCTTCATTCAAAATTGGATTCCTTTACTCCTAACATTATTACACAAAAAGATTAGGTTATTGATTCCTATAATCAAACTGAGTCATCAACATCAAGATCAGCTATATCCCACATTCAGATTGGGTACATCATGTTTGAAGATATCCACCATTATCCCCTCAAGGAAACAGGTTAGACAAAACATGCTATTCTAGAGTCAATAGAGCAACAAATTTAAATAGCATCATCTACAATAGTCATTTTTCAAAGAATACTTTCTAAACAAGACATCTCAAAACAGCCATAATCAAAACATAAAGGTACTACTTCCACAATGTTGGGGGCAACTTCATCTCAAGCAAACGTCAACATAGGAAGCACGAAGAATCTTTATGGTGAAACTAATGCCAATACTAGGACCTGTCAAGTCATGAATCTTCGTCCACCCATCACCCCATCCACAACTTGGGACCAACATCAAAAGAAGGATGTGAATCAAAGAACAAAGGGCGTTATCAAAGCAAAAGAGACAGAGAAGCATAATGGACAAATCAAATACACATGGATACCAAAAAATACAAAGAAAGATTATCCTTATCAAACTCCATTAGTCAAAGAAACTATGGAGAAAAATAAAAAAAGTGAAAAGTATCCATCAAATATGTCCACAAAGGAAAAAGCAGGCTTCCCAAGCAACGTACAAATTATATCAAGTAGTTGGTTCTAATTCCATACACACTTCCATATCCACCAATCATTACTCATCTTCCCAAGTTTGGAGACTCAACGGTTTCAAACTATCAACCAACCCATCTTTTATTCTAAAATCCATGCCTCCATGCATGATATCCAATTCTTACATTCACCATGTATTGGCAGCCACCCTTCATCATAAGGATTCAGAAGGCACTCTATTGCAATGTGCACATAAAGACAAAGTTAACTCTAGTATCAACAAAGCAGATCAAGAATCCCAAAAGTTGCATTCAAGTGCACATATCTTAAGAAAGCAGCTTCTTCAAGTAGGATATCGATGGCACATTATGATAGAAGCATATACATCAACACCACCAGATGGTTCAACATGAGCTTAAAATCCTTTAAAAAAATATGAAAATCTAAAAAAAATTAGAAAAATGATTGAAAACAGTAAAGAAAAAAATCGTCCTCTAATGAAAACCATTATGGTGGTGCTTTGGACAGGTACCATGATGAAAACCTAGAAAAAAAGCGTCATGTGTAGAATTGAGCATTTGCATGCACTAATTCGGGTGAAATCATCTCATCCTATCCATAATAAATCCAACATTCCATCCATCTTATCCATAATAAATCCATTCATCCATTAACCATTTATCCAATCTGTTTTCATCCATCTACATCCATAGTCCAAATTATCTTGATCTGGGTAAAATTTTGGTGTACACTTTACACTTGCTTATGGTAGACATCTTGACATGAGTCATTTTCATTGATCCTATCCTACCCAGCATTATCTGAGCCATAAAGCATTATCCAATGAGCATTATTTATTCAAACACCTTATCTTATCGCAAGATAATCCATATCCATCCATCCATACATCTATCCAAGCATCCACACATGGCATTCCATACATTGCTAGACATTGGGGGTAGATATGTACATCTTGCTTCGAGAATAAATCTTAATCTATATCCTCCAACTTATGTGGTGATCTGAACATTGGCAAACGTAAAATCAAATTGGTCAAGCATTTGGGAGCCAAAATCCAAGTAAAAAAACCATGGCATATTTTTGACAAGAATATGTTCCTTATCAAGATTTATCTTTCATCAAACATCAATCCAAATGATCACTATTAGTTGCATCTAATTTTCACTTCAAACATCTAATCAAATCATTCAAAACAACTTTTGTTCCAAAATCATGCTTCAAAATCTTGATCAATCAAATCCAATCAATCCATCATCATCTTGGAATATCCTTCTTGATCCTTTGTTGCTTAACACTATCTTTGCATTGTTGTGTATCCTCAAAAATGTTATCATCATCAATCTTGATCAATCAAATCCAATCAATCCATCCTAATCCTTGTGTTGCTTAACACTATCCTTGCATTGTTATGTATCCTCAACAGTGTTATCATCATCAATCCTGATCAATCAAATCCAATCAATCTATCATCATCTCGAGATATCCATCCTAATCCTTTTGTTGCTTAACACTATCCTTGTATTGTTGTGTATCCTCAACAATGTTATCATAATCAATCCATCGATCCGATCAATCAACCTTAGCTTGGTTTTCAACAAAATCTAAAAACAAATCACTAATATCATCAGACATATCCATAACCAAATCATCAAAATCATGCAAAAAATTCAAAAACATTCAAAAAACCAAGAAAAACTCAAAACATCCAAAATCATATCAAAATCCAAAAATAAGTCAAAAAACAAAAAAATCAAAAACTTGGTCATCCGAACTATGTCATTTTTGAGCTTAAACGTAGGCAAGGCTAATCTTTGATTAGCCCTTGAGACACAAAATCTAAAAACATTCATAAAATCTCATAAAAAACACAAAAAAATTGGAAAATTTGAAAATCAAAACATTTTCAAACATCTCAAAAATACCAAAAACAGCCTCAAAACGTTTCAAAAACATCAAAAGCATCCAAATATTTGAAAAAATCCACCCATCCTGTTTCGCAATTCACCCGAAATAAACATCACTCATAATAAATCATCGTCATCCTCAACCTTTGGTGAAACAATCGGAAACAAGTCTAGCAAGTTAAAAAATTGAAAACTCAAGTGTCAAGGTCTAAAGTCTAGGTCAATAGGTAAACAAGTTGGTCAACTCTTTGCATCAATAGCCCATCATCCAGTTTGTCTCAAATCATCTGATAACATCATGTCCTAAGATGCAGCCTTCCTACAATGGACATCAACATCAGACATCACCATAGTTTAGTCTTGGCTAGAGGTATGAAGAACATTGGCTTGTTTGTGTACTTGATCTTTTCTTTTGATTTATCTTATTATGTCCATTCCAATGACCTCTCAATGATTTCTGATCAAAATGGTTTAGAGAGATAGGAATGGGGCAATGATCATTATCTTTTGTCTATTGTGCTTGTTGGATATTCTTGTAATATAACCTTGGTCGTGTGTGCTTTGTTTGGTTTGTAGTGAGGGTATTTTAAGTATCTTGTTGACCACATAGGAAGGTTTTCCTTTCTATGTTTTGGTCTGAGATGTTTGGAATATCTAAACTATGTTCTAAGTAGAGTTTTGTATGTCGGGTGTGAACAAGAGTACTCCTATCTGATTGTCAAGTCAATGTCCATCACACTAGGTGCAACACCATCCTGGTTCTTTATACCTTGATTCCTCGTATCTATGTGTGTAATCAAACATAAGGTAAGTAGGCTCTTTTAAAATCTGAATTCCTATCAAGTGAAACATCATCCATATCTCATCATCATCTCTAATAAAGTCTTGTCACATCATGGACTTGTTGGATCCTCTTTTCATCATCTTATTTCTTCTTTCTTCTCTTCACACTAACATCATACAATGATAGTTAATCAAACATCACCCATGAATCCATCCTACATCCATAAAACATTAGCATGCTACATATCATTCATATCATTTCACATACATTACATTTCCATCATAATATACATTTGTTAGTTTAAGCATCTCATAAACCATTTCATTTGCATCATCATCATAACCATTCATAGGTCCATCTTGAACCTCTTTGTTGTGAGATCGACCCTCAAATTGAACTTTTCACTCGATCTCTCAAAGGGGCAATGTACCAATATACTTCATTCTACTAGGGCATCTGAAAAAATCATAAGATTTTTGAACTTTGATCTCAACAAGTTTATTCTTTGAACCAACGTAGCAGGTACATTGCTTCAAAGAGGGGGAAAATGTAGACACGAAAAATATACAGATTGATCCTAGACACCTAATCCTAATTACTAGCCAATTCGTCCTGAATCATCTCCTTTGCTAATCCATTTAATTAAATAGTCTCTATTTAATTAAATTCATCACATTTCATCTCTTAATTAAATAAATCAAATTTATATGATTAAGTCATCACCTCCTATTAATTAAATAAATCATTTTGTTTAATTAATCCTAATGTCCTCTTTTAATTAATTAATTAACTTTATTTGATTAAATCATCATATTCTTCTTTGTAATTAAATAAATCAATTTTATTTAATTAATCTCTAAACTCATCTCCTTTAAATTAAATAAATCAATCTTTATTTGATTTAAATCTAACACCACTCTCTTTAATTAAATAAATCAAACTTTATTTAATTAAGTCTAATAATCATTTTCCTCTCATTTTGATTTAAATTAATCCAAAATTCTGAGTCAAATTGTCAAATCAGCTAATCTTCATCTTAATTAATCAAATCCTAATTAATACTAATCTTCATCCATCAAATCCTCTAGCTTTTGCAACTTTCTCATGAAAATCATTTTAATTGATTTATTAAATCTCTATTTACTTTTAAAAATGCATCAAAGTTGGAATATTCTTCAAATTCAAAATCTCCCTCCTAAAAGGACCTATCCATCCAACAAGGCATTAAAATCCCATTACATGTCCTTTGTCTTGAGCCAAGTGGCAATAACTCCTCTTCCACATCTCCTTCCAACATGTCACTTCCTCAAATTTGAATTTCCACCTAATAGCATTTATTTGCACATTCATCAAAATGTGCTCCACCTCTCTTCAATAGCATGTTGACAAGTGGCATCTTGCTATTGGTTGATCTTTAGTCCCACATCCTCCATGTTTTGCATTCTTCCATCCTTCATTCCTATAAATGGAGGATTCTTTTACTAATTTACAATCCATGATCTTAGGCATTTTGCACTATCCATTACTTTATGCATTGGAGTTCATCCACAACTCATAGCATCTTCATCCATTTTTATCATAGAATTTCATTATCATAGCAACGTTATTGACAATTTTCATCAAGGATCACTCAATCCATCTACAAGCTTATCAAGGGTTGGGAAAGGGCTACTTTCCACATCAAAGTAGCACCAATCCACTATGGGATAGGTTTGAACATACTTCACATGCTTTCAGTTAATCTTTTTGGTATTTTTAGTGCTTTGTTTGCATTATTTAGTATGATTCAATATCTCATAGAGATGCTAGTTTTACTTTCTTTAAATGGACTAACAACACTAATATGGTTCATTGTTTGAAGTTTGTGGAATTTAGTGTCTACAAAATGGCACTAGAAGGAGGGGAAAATGAACAAGATCAATTTTTTGACAAAGAATACAAATTTTTTGTTTTTGTTCACCTCTATTTCATGTAGTAGATAGAAATAAAAGTCTCAGTCTCTATTTACTTAATGTCAATTCATACAGGATTGAGTCTTTTCCTTTATCTTTGACCATAAGCTTTTTTTACAACGTACCTTTTTTAATCTCTAATATTTTTGTGAGTCGTCTAGCAATACTAGGACATTATTTCTTTATAAGCACATGTTCCATTCTCATTAGTTTCCATTTTAGGACTTGTATGAGGGTTATCGAGATCATCAACAATGGTGTGCCCATTGAGGGCGAGCTTAGAAAGAGTGTTACAAATATTTGTATCCCTATTTGTGTAGGATGTATTAGCACAGTCATCCATGGCTCCTCTTGCCTCAGCAACTCTATTATGTGCATAGTCCTCTTGTTTTCTTGGGTACCCATGTGACTCATTCCCATCTGCATCCATTTTCTTTCTTGCAAGAATGTCCATTAAGGTAAAATAAGGGTTTGGATGAAGAAGAGATCAGAGAAGCATCGATGAAGGTTTCAACGCAATATGACTTCTTTTCCAATGCATGAATATGAATGAAAGTTTCACCTTATTCAAATGATACCCAGAATAGAGGCGGTAACTTGAAGCATCTCAGTTTTGTCTTGTATTCGTTTTAGTTGCAACTTCAAGTGATACTATATTATAATATTGTGCAGCTGAGAGGGCAGTATTCACATTTACTGTCTTATCCTTTTTTAAAATTCAACATTTAAATCTATCTTTTTTCTAATCCTTTTTTAGCTTTCAACATTTAAATCTATTTGGTGCATATCCTACAAACGTTGTAGTCTAGGAGACCGCATCTCTTTATCCATTATGTCAATTAATTCACATGCCTTGTCTAGACATCCACATTTTCTTTTATTCGTACTTGTCTACCAGTACAACTGCAAATACAACATCTAAAAAATTATTTTCTTCTATTAATTTGATCAACGTCTATATCTTGTTCCAACATGCCTATTTTTGGCATAGGAAGCATTGATGATGGTATGGGTTGTAGAATTCGGCTTTACAGTGGCTAATATCATTTGATTGAAAGATTACACCTTTTCAAATTGGTTCCTACAAATTGCATTAACTTGAAACTTTCTAAAGGTATTTAGTTGTTGCCTTCTTTTTTACACCTACCAACTACATTTATTCCTCCAACAATGGATTGATGGGATGTCAAGTTAAATTCTCTCTATTTTTTTTTGAAATATTTTTACCTGACAAGATTTTATTATGTGACAAACAAGTGGAAGAGGAGTAACTTAAGCTGGCAAAATACTCTTTACTTTTATCGGGCCTTTCAAAAAACTTTCAGTTTTATTTGCTTTGATTAGATAAAACAATCACATCTTTGCATTGATTAGTCGAATATTTGCTACAAAAATGGTGACTTTCTATTCAATTCGTGATTTACTTAGTTGATTTAATTGTTGTGATTATGATGGTGTTTTCAGTTGCATAGATTTTTGCTAAATGAGTTGAGGCTTCCTCTTGGTCACCTACATCACGTGATACAACCTTAGATGACTTTCCCCTTGATTTTGCTGACCTATTTGAGAACAATACCCTCTTTATGATATCAATAACATCCTTTGTCTCAAGCAACCAACCAACTGAAATACACCTAGTATACACACAACTCATTGACATGGACCAATAAGGACCATCAATTCTAGATTTATTTGAAAACGATGAATAAATCTCAGAATTCATGGGACTTAGTGACAAACTATCATGGGGAGATCACAACGCAAGCTTCAACATAGAGCACGACATAGGGGAAACTATGGGGAGATGATTAAATCCTTCAGTTGCAAAATAAATGAAATGCAACTAACATGCAAATCCTTGAATGAAAACCACCTATTGGCACTCTTAGATCCTAAAATATTAAAAACAATGGATGCATCTGACGATGAAAAACTCTCTAAGGCACCCAAGGATGAGGGATTCAATAGCCCCCTTAGTGCAATGCATATAGAAAAGTCAACAATGCTAGCAGAAAAGGCCACACTAGTCAATGTGGGAACAAAAGAAGCACCTAAGATCACTTTCTATGTTGAATCATTGTTGGATGAAGAACAAAAGAACCTATCAACATTCCTCGAAGAGAAAAGAGCCAACTTTGCATGGTCATACACAAATATGCTAGGCCTTGATCCAGAAGTGGTTGTGCATCACTTAGCAGTTTATCCTAAAGCTAAGCCATTGAAACATAAATTAAGAAAGATGCACCCTCAGATTGCACTCTTGGTTAAACTAGAATTACAAAATCTTCTTGATGTTGGATTCATCTGACTGATAGATTATCCTAAGTGGGTTTCAAGCCTGGTACCAGTATCAAAACCCATTGGGGGCATTAGAATCTACACTGATTTCAGAGATCTGAACAAGGCATGTCTGAAGGATGATTTCCCTCTTCCTAACATCGATCTCATTGTAGATTTAACAGCTAGGCATGAAATTCTATCACTTGTGGATGGTTTTTCATCCTATAATCAAATCATAATGGCCAAGGAGGATCAACATAAAACTGTATTCACTTGTCCATGGGGAACCTATTGTTTGAATTTGATGCCATTTGGGTTAAAGAATGCAAGAGCAACCTATCAAAGAGCAATGACCCTCATCTTTTACAACATGATCCACAAAATAGTCGAATAATATGTGGATGATATTTTGGAAAAATCAAGAAAGAGAAGTGAGAACATACAAGTCTTAGGACCCATCTTTGATAGGCTTGAAGAATACAAGGTACGACTAAATCCAAAAAAGTGTGTTTTTGGGGTCACATTAGGGAAACTTTTGGGGTTCATCATTTCACAAAGAGGTATAGAAATTGATCCAACAAAGGTAAAAACCATCCTAGACATGGAACCACAACAAACATTAAAATAGATGAGAGGGTTACAAGGAAGATTGCAGTCCATTAGAAGGTTCATAGCACAACTATTAGATAAAATCCACCTATTCTCGCATCTTCTCCATAAAGGCATAACATACAAGTTGGATGACAAGTGTGATAAAGCTTTCCAGAAAATCAAAGATTATCTAATAACACCTCCAGTTCTCATGCCACCAATACCGAACAAGCCATTGATCCTATACATATCAGCAACACCAACAACACTTGGAGCTCTTTTAGCGCAACATGATGAAAACATGAAGGAAAAAGCCATCTACTACATCAGCAGAACCTTGGTGGGCTATGAGATAAACTATTCACCCATTGAGAAGGCATGCCTAGCAATAGTTTTTGCGTCAAAAAAAATTAGGCACTACATGTTGTCGCATCAAATCAAGCTCATTACAAAGATCGATCCATTAAAATACCTGTTATCAGTATGTGTGGAAATGCATCCATTGTTAATAGCATGGTGATCTGATTCATGCTCTACTCAAGAATTGCAGCCAATGATCACACCATGGCCTTTTTCACAATGGGGACTTGACCTCATACGAAAAATCACCCCAACCTCATCCAATGGCCACAAGTTTATCATAACTGCCACTGAGTACTTTACTAAGTGAGTTGAAGCCATTCCTATGACCTACATAATGGGGAAACATATTGCAAATTTTATCCTGAATTCCCTTATATGTCGTTATGGTGTTCCTCAAACTCTCATCTCAAATAATGGAACCCCCTTTAACAATCAAGATGTCAAAGAGTTGTTCCAAAGGTTCAATATCCAACACCAATTCTCTTCCCCATACTATCCCCAAGGAAATGGTCAAGTTGAGGCTATGAACAAAACTAGCCTAAAAATCCTAAAGAAAATAGTTATTGAAGTTGGTCATGACTGACATTTGCAGTTAAATCCCACTCTTTGGGCTTATCGAACCAATATATGCACGCCTACAGGTGCAACCCCTTTCTCTCTGGTCTATGGATCAAAATCCATCTTGCCTATTGAGGTTGAGCTCCCACCATTGGGTTAAAGCATAATAGTGGTTTACAATTATAAGGAGGAAGGAATTCTCTTCTCTTTTGGTTTTCACTATATCAAGCGGTTCGGTCGAACTTAGAGGTTAGGCCGAACCCTCTTAGATGTTCAATCAAACATATAAGTTTAGTCGAACCACCTATTCAACCGAACCCATCAACGACCATAGGGAAAAATCATATTTTATTGGGTTTGATTGAATGGGGGTTCTACCGAACCCCCTAAATTAGGGAATATAAAATAAAAAAATTGTCACTGTCGCACGCACTGCTCATAGTGACTTTTTTTGTTGCAGCAAATGTGAACAGCAAGGGAACGTGAACAAAAAAGGATGGTGAACCCAGGGGAAAAACGTGCACCAGCTTGAAAGCCAAGTTCATCAACCTTGACCTCCACAATGAGCACGAGGTTGGTGAACTTGAAATTGCATTTCAAACTCATTTATTTTGAAAAAAATTTAAACCCAAAATGGAAAATCTGAAATGTGAAATGGTTGAAATTTATAGTAGATTAGAAATTGAAATTGCATTTTCTTGAAAGTTTCTAAAGACTTTTCCACAAACTTAATTTCTATTATGCTTTGATGAATGTTCATACCATGTTTCAAAGCTCCAATTTTGGCACGAGCAGAAAGATTTTGCATACCCATTTTTAAAATTTGTCAAACAATTTACATTCTTTGTCTATGCTTCCACATTTTGTATATATTTCTACCAGGCACCTGCCAATTGCATTTGCTTGAATGTTTCTAAAGCCTTACCTGTTAACAAATTTTTTTGAGGCATTATATCAAACAATTCACGTGCCTTCCACATTTTGCATACATGTCTACCAAGGCACTTGCAATTACTACTACAACATCTAGTAAAATTTCCCTTTCATGATTTGATTGATGTCCATACCCTGTCTAAAGCTCCCATTTTGGCACAAACAGAGGGAAGGTTGTGAAATTTGGCTTTACAACTGCCAATTGCATTTGCTTGAAAGTTTCTAAAGCCTTTTCAACAGACCCATTTGCAAGGATAACATGATATTTTTTAAGTACAAGCTTAAGTTTAAATCTTGCAAGAAAGCTAAATTGAAATCAAAATTATATGTTTGAGGCAATGCATATAAGACACCCATAAAAATAGTACAAAAGAAAGAGAAAAAATGTAAAGAATGCACTTGTAACCTATACTTGAGAGCATTAAAATTTTGAAAATAAACATAAAGAATAATAGGATTTATAAATTAAATACATGTCAAGGCTAAATTATATAATATCAAAAAAGACTATTTTAAAGTTTAAATTTATATTTTAATTTTAGGGTAAATACTTCTAGTTGAATTTATGAATTAGAAATATAAATTTTGAAATGGGCCCACCCTTTTACAAAGACCAATAAAGAGATAATAAAGAGACAAAAAAGGATCAATCATATTGTCATGGAACAACAACAAGAAAAATGTAGTTGTAAGTTAGAAAAATAACATCCAATTACAAATACTCCACCAATAGTGACAATGTATCTAATAAAGAGGGTTGTTTTCCCAAAAACATTAGTAGATCTATCATTTCACAACAACTTGAATCCAAAATTATTCAAGGAACTATATCTTATTTTCAACCTTATCCTTTTCCATGAATGAACCTATTTCCTTTCTAATGGAGTTTCCAAACTTGAGGCCAAAGGGAATAAAGGGTTCCTATAATCTTCTGAACTTGAACCTTAGATTCATATTTTTAAATTATTAGAAGGAATACAAAGAGGTGAATGTTTCAATTCAAGAGAATGGTAGAGGCAAAGAACTCCAACTAATCCATCTCTAACACATGATTCTTGTCTCTACCAATCTACTCTAAATTTCTCTTGAAAAGACATTCTAAATTAGTCATGTCTACAAGAGGACCAACCACCCCTCGATTATTCCCAAAGGGAGCTTCAACCAAATCCTAAGGTAAACAAGGCTCCATCTCATCCTTATGCATTTTTTTCAACCTTGCCTTCCTCTAAAATTCCTACACCTATAAAATACATAGCTAGACACATGACAATCCAGTGAAAACACAAGAATCCTATAGCATGGCATTTTGAACCCAAATAACCAAATTCAAAAATAATTTAATCTATAAACTTATAAATAGTTTGATGGTAGAAACATTATACATATAAAAATATGATAAATGTGTGATTATTTTTCTTTCCAATCTATAAAAATTTTATGTGCTTGGCTATATAATTGAGATGATTCACTCATAATGTAATGATACAAATTTAGTATGTATCAAAGAAATATTTATTAGACATCAAGCTACCATTGCACATAACTCTCATGGAAATAAGAATATTATTTTATTTTAACTAAATAAATTGTGTGTACTCTATCTTGAATTACTAATTAATTTTGAATTATATACTTATAATTTAAAATAAAAGCATCATTTTTAACATGGAATAGATAGGTTAATTAATGAAATAAAATATGGTTTTATATTAAGAAAATTTACAAATATATGGAACTCATACATTGAGAAATTGACTAAGACAACTCTGTATGATAATTAAGATGAGAATAATTTATATATGTTCTTTCAATAATGAAAATTAGAAAGTAATACTTGGCTCATATTTTATAATCACACTAGAAACCAACAATGGAAGATTGAGAGTCTCAACTAAGAATTCCACCTTATAGATAACATTCGTACTAGAAGCCAACAACTAAAGACCAAATTTCATAAATAAAGTTCATGTGTTATATATCATGCCTTTGAGGGGTCCACAAGTACCATGAGCCTTCTGAAATCCTTCTCCATCTAAATGCATCCATTCCAAGACCATTGGGAGGTGGGTAGATCCCAAGTTCCTTAATTTCTTGTAGGAATTTAATCAAGAGTAGGACATTGTGACTTTGGCATGTAAATTTAAATCTAAATGTGCATCCAAAAAATAAAATTCATAACTAAATTTAATTCAAAAAGTGGGCCATCTATGGCCTTCTATAAACTTCTATAACTAATTTTAAACACTCAAACAAATACATATATATGAATATATACTTCATTTATAAATTCTTGGAATATATCAATCCATCACAATTAAATTCTTAGACATCATGCATAATATTTTTTATGTATTCACAAAGCCACCTAGGGTCTCATAAGACTTGAGTAGGTGAATACCAATATGCATATCTAATGGTGGGGTAAATGGAGGGGGATTAGGAGTAAGTTCATATATATATAATTACTTATTTTGCAATCCAATATATTGGTTGGAGAGGTTGCATTTGAATAGGAGTGAAGATAAGGTCTATTAAAATATGACTCACCATCTTCTCTATTCTTAGGATTTTGGAGTTTAACAAAATATCCTTTGTCGATCTCAACCAATCTTTGCTTCAACTTCCAAATCATCCACACAATCCTCCCTGAAATATTCAATATGTGAAACATAATTATGAGGAAGATACAAATAATCCTTGACATAGCTTTTTGTATCAAAGGATAATATGGTTCTATAATTTTAAACTATTTCCAATTTTGAAATCTAAATACAATCAATAATCTATTTAATCGAACAATAATCATAATTTTAAGGCAAACATAAATTACTTGAATCTTTTTAAGGTCTCTCATTAGATTCTACTTACTCTAGAACTTAAATTTAAAAAACAACATTAAAATCCACAAAACAAATTTCAAAGACATAATAAATTATTACAATATTATTTAAGATTCTAATTGTAATGAACATGTTATAGTAATAAATATTCAAATTTTAAATCTATGAAAATATATAACCAAATGATCCTTAGTTTTCATATATCATTTGTGATGAGAATGTTGAATATTATAATTTTTTAGGCCAATCTTTAGGCACTAATTCACCATTGTTAAAATGATCCTTAGTTTATTCATTGTTTTTTTCATGATTATAAATTTTTTACAATTTCTATTAAACCAAACTCAAAATAATGGTATAGATTAAGATTCTTGTCTTTATCCTACATTTGGGTCATGTTTGATTCTAGATTTATTATCATAATTAGAAGTTGTATAAATTGTTATTATATATTTTTTAACATATATAAAATGTATGGTTGGATTAGTGAGATATTTATAACAAGTATGCAATATGAAGTCAAACTTTATTAGATTTTATTCTTAATAAATTAGTTTTAACAATTCAATTTATAGCTTTATGCAATCTATAAGTTTAAATAGTTTGATGGTATCTAAACTTTATACATATAAAAATATGATAAATGTGTGATTATTTTGCTTTCCAATCTATAATTTTTTGATGTTCTTGGCTATATAATTGATATGATTCACTCATAATGTAATGATAAAATTCATCCTCATACATGGAGGATTTTATATTATCTTCCATTAAATTCATCCTCTTTATGAGATTCTTATGGAATATTGATATTCTAGTGTGAATTCTTAATTTTAGACATATCTTAACTAGATAAATTTTGGTTCAATGAAGGCAATAGAACTTTTTTTTCACTTACATAATCTTATTTTGAAGTTCATTTATGTTAACAACTATTAAATTAGATATTTTTATGGACCCAATTATTTTCAAATAATTTTACAATAATCTTTCTTTTCTTATTCTTTCTTTCATTGTTTCATTAAAATTTGAACCATTTAAGGATGTTATGTTATAGATTATAGTTGTCTTCCAATTCTTTTTAAATTTTTCAACCCTCTCATGGTCTAAATAATTTTACATTCAACAACCATGTCTAAAGTACATTATATACCCAACCTCTTCCCCTATTTAACACACTCATAAACCTTGTTACTAATCTCATTCGAAGAGGTGGAACAACCAATCTTAGAGGGATCCTCATCCATAGGAGAGAGAAGTGAGCCATCAATCTAGGCTCTAGTAGTATTCTAAAAATAGTAGAACTAGAAGCTAGAATCCTAACAATGATAGCCAAGTTGGATAATACACAAGTTTTCCTTTTCAAGGGATTGGGGAACACTTATTGGATGGGTATTATTTCCCCTTCACCACATTTTGATTAGGATTAAGAATTGAAATAATAAAATTCTCAAATTGGTATAAGAAAAAAATAAGCCCTTAGTGGAGGGGAGCTCATTTTTTTCTCATGTGCAACTCTAATAATAGATTTCTTAAATTACATGAGTAAATGAAAAGGGAAGCTAACAAGTCACATGCATCTAAGATTATTAATACGATAAAAGTTATAGGATAAACAACATTTATAGTTTCTTTCTAGGATGAAATAAATAATCAAGTAGAAACATTTATATACTTGTGAGGAAATCATCTATATTTTCCTTCCTCTTGTATTTACTTTCTTTATGAGACTTCAAGCCCTTCATGGATAAACCACTTGTAGTAGCTCAATACCTTCCTCAATGGCTTTAAAGGTTAACCTTCTTACTTTTTAACCAAAATTTTAATAACATTAAATTTTGTGTAATTTATGTCCACTATTATCATTTTAATTCAAAATAATGTAAGAAATTTATATATTTATTTAAAAATTAAAAAATCTTAAAATAATAGTTTTAAATTAATTGAAAACATGGTTGGACCCCTCTAATTTTGTGGAACTATTACTTAAAATATATTTTAGTTGAATTTTATATAATAGGCAAAGGAAGCCACATATATGGCATTAAGACCTCCTTGATGGTCTTTAAGTTAGGAAATTTTTAATTTCATTCATAGGTCTTGAGGTGATTTAAACAAAATTTGTGTTTGGAAAAAGGTATTTGGTACAAACTCAAAAAAAAATTAATGCTATATGTTTATGCTATTAACACATGAAATTTTGGGCCTTAAAATAGCCACATCATCCCCATATTTTAATACAAATGAGACATTGAGTCTTTATGTCACTTATGATAGATTTACAATTAATTGATATAGTTGCATTTAGATCAATCGATATATCCTAATTTCTATCAAATCATAGGGTGTCAATTTCAATAATTACACAATTCAAAGCACATACGAATTTTCATTTGCTAGTAGAGGGAACTATCTTATTATTCCATTAAAATAAAATATAGGTCCTTAATACTTTTCATCTTTATTTTCCATCATTACATTGAACCTTATAAGGGATATCTTCATCTGTCTCATTTTCTTCTCTTATTTGTGCCTTCAATAATGACTGGATTGATTTTACATGACCACCAATGTTAAGTAATGATGCTTTGTGTGCAATCTAGTAATTTAATTTTTAGAACTATTTTAAATTATGTTTTAAATTTAAATTTTAGAATTGTTTTAGATTATGTTTTGTGTGCAATCTAGTAATTTGAATGTTTTGAAGTTATTAAAAACTATGATAGATGTTCAATGTTTCTTTCTTAATAATATGAAAATATTATTGATGAGTAGATGAATTATTACAACTATTTTACATTTTTATTCCCTTTATCTAGATATATTATTTACCAAGGTCTCACTGTTCTTTTAGGTGTACATATATATATATAACATGGAAAATGCAGATCATGTTCCACCTCCAGATTCTTTGTTTGCAAATACCACTAATGAGATTAAAAAATTGAGAGACTCATTAGCACAAGGTGCAAACCTAGGGATATATTATGAACCATGCATGTCAATATTACATAGTTTAGAAAAACTAAGAGATGAACTTGAGAGGACTAGTGCATTTTCCCCAAACAGAGTAGTTGTTATTCTTTCCCGCATGCGGGAAGAAGTACATGGTGACGTTCCCCTTAAACAAATACAGGATAGTGTGACCAAAGAAATGATAAAAAACACTATTTTTCCTTTTTATCAAAATGTATGTAAGGTTAGGGGATACCAAGTTACTAGATGTGTCGATCGTGCTATGGCTGAATTGATCTACCCACGATTTCTCGCAGCACATGGTCAATACCTAAACAATGACCAAATTCCATTATATTTTGTTTAGCAGTTGTATGATGAGGTCCATTTGGGCCTCAAAGTTAACTACCTGGACATTCCACCATATGTTGGTCAAGGACATGGCAAGATTGTCGATAGGCCCACCTATCGTCGAGCAAATAGACCAGCCCCAGTGTTTATGGCATTGGTTGGCAAGAGGTCTCCTGCTCTCACCCCAGCTCTAGCCCCCATAGCAGGTGAGGTTGTCGTTGCTTCCCAAAAGGAAGCAATTGACACTATAGGTGACATTGTGGCTACCACCACTAGGATATCTAATGATTGTGTAGGTCAATATTTGATATCTAGACATTCTCGATCCATGCCATTTTCAACCTAGTGGACCACCATGGATTCTTTTACAACGATTGACATCCCTACTCCTACACAACTTGATGCACTTATAGGAAATATGGCACACAGGCCTCTGCATTGTTTGGTTGAGGACCTGTTGGAGGCATATGCCCACATTGCATCAAACAATGGGATCGGTATAGAGCATGTCAAAGATCGTTTGGCACACGAATTCCGTTCAGCTCCAAGATTCCATCACTCTTAGCCAAGCACTAGTGCACATCAGGATCCACCTACAATTCATTCAATGGCTGCACAGACTATGGGTTTTACTGATATGTTAATTGGTTCTGGTTCATGATCATTGATGCCATCTCACCTTCATAGTCCTCTACATTCATCATTTCTAGCATGACATGGGATAGATCGGATGGATGCAGATGTTGATTCATCGCTTGACCATTTGGTGGATATGGTGGAGGTGACCATTTCAGAGGACTTAGGTCATCTGATATCAGATGATGTGCATGTATGTGTGCATGTGCATGTTTCAATTCTTTTTTAATTATTTTTAAATTTTTGTTTTAACTAGATATTCATATAAGTTGATATATATGTATATATATTGTTACAGGTGGACATACCTCATGTCACTCCTAGCCTTGGTCCAGAGCGTGTACATGATCGACGTGACTCTGTGGATGAATCTGCTACCAATGGACTTGTGAGTTTTAAATTTTTATATATACATGTGTATATCTAAATGCAATATTTATGTATGCATAGATCTAGATAGATATTTAAAAATACAAGTTCATTTAAAAATAACTTTCATAAAATTTATTTATTATAAATTATATGTATTTAACACATTATGTACACAATTTTATTTCTAGGGCTCAACACATCTATCAGAGTAGGACCATTCTCATTCAAATGTTCGTTCGACTAGGAGTCGACATTCATATTAGGCCTTGCACACTATATTTTTGATCTTTACTACATGTATTTGCTTATATGATGATCTTTAGTATTCAGGATTTAATGATCTCTAACTTACATTTGCCTATATGATATATACATACATTTGCTTATTTGTTGATCTTTAGTATTTTACATTTGATGATCTCTAATTTACATTAATTTTCTTATATGATATGTGCATACATTTTCTTATATGATATATACATACATTTTCCTCTTTGCTTATAACATGTGTTATGTTTATACATTGAATCTCTTTACATGTATGTACATGTGTTTGCTTATGGTTAGATGTTTACACGTGATATATGTATGCATTTGCTTTAAATATTCAATATATGTATACATGTTTGTTTATTTGATGATCTCTTACAACTTACATTTCCTTATATTCAATATACATTTGATCTCTAGTAGAATTTTAGGAAATCAATGCCACTTTATAATTAAGTTCATTCATGTTGATCACAATAAATATTTTTTTTTAAATGACTTAAGCAATATGAACCATTGAGTTGAGAACAAAATATAATCTTTTTGACAAGTAACTTGAAATTCAATTCAAATATAATTAAGAAAATTCAATTCAATTTATACCTATATTATACATTTTTGACAAGTAACTTGAAATTCAATTCAAATTATACCTCTATTATACATTTTTGACAAGTAACTTGAAATTCAATTCAAATATAATTAAGAAAGTTCAATTCAAATTATACCTCTATTATACATTTTTGACACTTTAACAAAAATCTAAAATTACTAGATATGTTGTGCATACCTATGCATTAAATAACAACAAACTCCACAATGAAATAACTTGTTTGTTTACTACTTGATCATTTAAACTAGGAGATCTAGTTACTCCATGTATACTAGAATATTTTTTTCCCATCCCATATGCATATAAATATAAGCTTATTTTTCATTATTCTGGATATCAAATTGCAAGATTAATTCTCATTTATATCACTTGGAGCGCAGATTTTGGAGAAGAGGTTTTTGCACATTTATCAAGGAGGAAAATATTGGAGAGACAACTTTTCATTTTTATCAATCAAGAAAAAATTTGGAGGATAATTTAACTAAGTTGGTAGAGGACTTTTTTTGAGTCATCTTTAAGTTGAAGAAGAAAATGGGACAACAGAGAAAAAGAAAAAATGTGTCTCAACGAAAATTGTCAAAAGAAGAAGAACAAAAGAGGCGTGAAAAAAAATTGGAAAATTATCATAGAAAGAAACAAGGTACATGCTTTTTTCTTCTCTCTCTCTCAAGTGTGTGCTTAGAACTTTTATTAACACCTCAATTTGTTTTTCTTATAAATATATTTCCAATAGTCATCTTGCATAGACATTCCCTAAATTTTTTATCATCTATTTCGAATTGCTTTAGTTCCATAGAATTCTTAAGTTCAAGAATCTTTGATTTTATTTCTTTCAACTCCACGTAGATAACTCATAGTCTCTCACTTTCTTTGCTTGCATGTAAATTCAAACAACAAGCAAGAATTTCTCAAGCTAGAGTCGAGCCAAATCTAGATATTGGATCAAACAAATCCACTGAAGAACACATGGACCTTAAAGTTAGGGAGGAGACCCAAGTTCAAACAATGCTTGTTGGAGAGGGGTCAAGATCACTTCCTTCTACTGGTATGGATGAGCATATAAAACTAGCAGAAACTTCTCACTTATAGAATCATGTCTTATCACTTTGTTTTCTTGCATACATAAACTTCACTTATATAACATCATATCTCACTTTTGTTTGCAAAATATTTTGTGACATGTAGGAAGGGCTCAACAAGCAGGAAGTTCTCATGCCCAAGTTGAGGAATATCTAGACATTGGATCAAATGAATCCGCTCAAGAACACATGGTCCTTGAAGATAGGGATGAGGAACAAGTTCAAACAATGCATGTTAGAGAGGGATCGGGATCACTTCCTCCTACTGGTATAGATGAGCATATAAAACTAGCTGAAAAGGTGAGGAAACAAATTTCTCATAGAAATTTAGATCATTTACTTGAAATGGATATGGAGAAACTAAAATGTTATGCGAATCAGCCTTATAATAAGAGAAAGAGGTCAATGACTAAATCTGTAAATGGAATAACCAATCATCATTTCAATCATCTTGATACACTTGAAAAAACTCAATTGTTATCACTTTACTTCTTTGTGATGAGTTGAAAGAGTCATTACAATTGTTGGGTGTACATTCGGCATCAAATAAGAAGAAACACATGGGATTACAAAAGAATATTGTTCAAAATGTTAAAAAGGGTTTAGATTCCATTGGGAAAGGATCTCAATCAGTGGATAAGGCCACTACAAGAAGGGTTATGTTGACATCTATTGTACATCAAGATATAGCAAGAAAAAGAAAAATGTCTACACTTTCAACTGAAATTGGTTATAGTAGAACCACATTAATAAAATATGAGAAAAAGAGAATTTTTTTGGATGAGAGTTTAGAAGGAAATTGGGAAATTATGTGTAGAGCTCCCCGTTCTGATGGGATTGAAGATGTTGTTAGGAACTTGGTCTCAGGTTTTTGGCATGATCAAACTCATCCATCATCAAATACTAGAGATGTTATGAGACATAGGATTGGACCTGGTATTTATGAAAATCATATCAAACATTGGCTAGATATAACACAATTTGAGATGTATATGAAATTTTTTAATTCATATCCTCATATAAAGATTGGGCAAACAATGTTTCAAAGGTTAAAGCCATATTATGTGAAGATAAATAAGTTTTTTGATACTTGTTGTTGTCATTATCATATTGAATTTGATCTCTACTATCAAGTGTTTCAAAATGCACCTCCTAAATAGACAAGTTTGTTCATAAATTCTATATTATGTGATCGTGAAAATGGACCTCAAATAAACTGCATAAAAGGAATTTGTGAGACATGTGAAAATTTGGCTAAATTTTCTTCAAGAATTGAGGATACTTACCTAACAAAGACAGTAAATTGCAAGAGGTAAGTATTGTTTTTAGAGATTTTATTTGTTTCAATTTGATTATATTGTTATGTGGATTCTCTTTAATGTAATGTTTCATTGATTGTGTGGTTTATTACTTATTCACATATTTTACTCACACAGGTACAAGTATGTAAAGTTGCAAACAAATTTTGGGAAAGAATCCACAAGGTTGAACTATGTAGAAGAGGAGACTCCCATTGGAAAATTTATGGAAGATTTTCAAAAATTGATACAACCATATATACAACATTCCTTTTTTGCTAAGTTTCAAGCACAAAAATTCCAAACATTGAGAGATACTTTCCCACGTGGAACTGTTCTATCAGTAGTTGACTTTGCAGAAAATTAATCCTTTCTACATCAAAAGGAGATTCAATCAAAGTATTACTTTTCAAATAAAATCACTATTATGGTTCATGTGTGTTATCGACATGCACAATCAGAATTGGATGGTGTTGAGAGTACAAATGAAGAACGAGCCATTAAGAAAGAATGCCACTTTTATATTAGTGATGATAAAGGGCATGACACACTTTTTGTCCAACATTGCTTTACAATATTTTTTGAGAATTTGAGAAGCAGGGGTGTAAAATTTGAAAATCATTTTGTATGTTCAGATGGATGTGCGGCATAATTCAAATCTTCACAGCCATTATATGCACTTTGTAGATATCATAAAATCTACAAAATACCACATGTTTGGAGTTTTTTTTAGAGTGGGCATGGAAAGGGTGAGCATGATGGAGTAGGAGCTTGAATCAAATGAGCTTTAAAAAAGCATCAAATGAGTTATCCAGAAGATCGTCTAGACAATGCACATGATGTTATTGAATGGTGCAAGAAACACTTTGCATCAAATGTGGTCAGCACATCTTCAAGAACAAACTGACGTATTCCACATAAAGTGTTTTGGGAGATATCGGGTATATATAAATTACATTAAATCAAAAATTTGAATTTGTTTAAATTTAAAAATTATATATATATATATATATATATATATATATATATATATATATATATATATATATACATATTTGTTCACATAAGTTTTTTGTTGTACATGTATCTAGGTGTGGATAGAAGATCGATGCATGGATGCAAGAGGGTAGAAAAAACAAGATCTTTTCATTGTGTTAGGAGTCCAGATAGTCGCCATGGATGGAAATTAGACACAAGGGATTACTCTTGTTTTTGATTGAGTGCATTGAGAGAAACTTTGATTATGCATGCAACAATCAAGAACTTGGATATGTTGGTAAATGGGATACGGTGCCACTAGTTGTTTCAGAAACATATGATGAAAACGAGGAAGAAATATTTGAAGACATTCCTTTGATTTCAATTGATTATGACCATATTTCAGGATTGGTTAGAAAAGGTACATGTGTAATTTTTCAATAATTTAAATATTTTATATATCTAGTTAATGATCTTTAGAGACATTTCTAATTTTTTTAGAATTTTTTTGTGTAAATTTGGTGTACATGAGATGTTTTTTCAGTCATAGCAGAGCTTGGAAACATCGAAGGTGTTAGCTATTATTTATTGTGTTGCATAGAAGAGAGGAATAAGCTAACACAACCTTAAACAAGTGATGGAATGTAATTTCCCACAGGTGAGTTTGAATTTAAAATTTTATATACATTGTATTCACATGTGTACATTACATTATAAACATTAAATATATATTGTACAAACCTTGAGCATGAAAATGTTGCACACGTTCATGTCTTACCTTAGGTTCATGTTTACCATGCAAGTTTTGTTGTAGTGCAAGGGACATATCTAAAACAAGTCAAAGTTGTTTAGCATGGGATTCATTTTGTTGACTATCAACCTGATAAAAGGGTATATCAATATAGTCACTTAATAATTGCTACCGCCCTACATCTTCATGCAATTCCACATGCACGTGGCCGAAGAAAATGGAGACTAGATAGTGATGATCATCAAAAAATTCTATATGTTATTGAAGAGCAGGCTGAACCAGAATCTTTGACTTAGATTATATCCATGGTTTTCAAATTCACTTGTAACCCTATACATGTTCAAATGA
>VDFB02271358.1:635647278-635683269 GCA_007258455.2 Sequoia sempervirens | reverse complement strand
CCCCCTCTCTCTCTTGAAAGTATCTCCCTCCTACACACTCTCCCTCTCTCTCCTCTACCCCCTACCCTTAAGTATATTATATATTATAATTTAAAAAAATATAATTTACATTTATATTAATATTAATAATTATAAAATACAACAAGGAAAAAAAAGAAATATATATTTAATAAAGGGGTTTCGACCAAACACGTTTCCCATGTTCGACCAAACCCTATTTAAATATATTTTTTAATTATATGTTAAATGTGTTTGGTCGAACATACATTTTGTCGAACCCCAATTTGACCAAACATTTAATTTTTGTTTGACCGAATCCCCTTATTTTCACCTCCACCCTCTCAGGGACCAAAATTGCTCAGAATTTTGCACTTCGAAGCTCAATTTGAGAATGAAAATGGAGGATATTTCAGAAACCCAACTGGTATTAGGTTTCCCTCAAAATGAGCTATCCAACGAATATAGTTTTAATATGTTTTGATTTTATTATCTATTTGTTTTTTAAGTTTTATTAAATATGGGTTTTTTCTCCAAAAACGAAATTCTTTCTTCTACACATGTGGAAAAATAGAAGATTATCAAAAAAAAATTGAAAAATATGAGTGCACTAGATATTGGAGTCCTTGATCCAACAAAAATTTGATACATACAAGTAAAAGTGTGTTAAAGGTAACGTGTTGTCTAATCTTCAAATTGATTTGACTCTTCAAACTTGATTAAAAGAAAAAAAATATTCAATAAAACTATCTAGCCAAGTGGGAGCACTAGATATTAGTGTTACGAATCTAAATTTGAAAGAATTAGAATTTTATCTTTCAAGGAAAAAAAGTTATGCGTTATACGGTGTGCGTCACTTTTTAAAAATGTTGTTTTTTGAAAAAAACCAATTTTCATGGGAGATGGAAAAAGAAGTGTAATATGATTCCAACATATCGGACTGATGAACTGGCACAGACAAGACTCTAGTCTACATCATCTTCAAGTTCCTCACGGTTTAACTGCTATAAGTGCCCGAATGTGAAGATTTAGTTAAAAAAAAAAAAGTTCAGTGTCTAGTTTGGCCAAAAATTGTAAACCACTATTGTGGGATCGCCCCATTGTGAATATCACTACAAAACCTAGTAACTAAGGAAAAATACTCAGTGTCTCGATTGAATGAACTAGAACTCCTGGATGAACGTAATCTTGACGCCCTTAATCATTTACAAGTATATTGGAGAACCGACTAAAGCGGAGCTATAACAAGAGAATCAAATGTCGGTTGCTCCAGGTAGGGGATCTAGTCCTAAAACAGAATTAGAAGACCTTCCAAATAAAGATAGAAAAGGAAAGTTTGAACCTAATTGGTTGGGTCCCTTTGTCATCACAACAAGCTGCAGATCAGGGGTATACCAACTATCAACCCTTGAAGGTGAACCCTTGTAGGATCTAACTAACAGCTTGCATCTCAAAAAGTTTTATGCCTAGTCTTGGAGGGTATAAAATTAGAGAATACAAAAAATCCATAAAATAATCAAAATCCAAAAAAAAAATGAGAAAAAGGATTGAAAAAAGTAAAGAAAAATAATCGTCCTCTAGTGAAAACCACTTCGGTTGCACTTTGGGAAAGTACCTTGGTGAAAACTTGGTAAACAGGTGCCTTGCATAAATAAAACATCTCCATCTATTTTTTGGCTCTTTTGTCTTATCATTCTTTGCATTGCCATTTATCCCTCATCCATATCCTTATCATGGCTTGACACTATGAGGTATCATGAACCCTTTAGCACTACTTGGCATGTTCCAAAGGTCAATTTGTCCTGCCTATATTGAAGTAGTCTAACATGTCACATTGGGGGAATTTCGATATGGATCACAATCGATTTCTTGTATATCTTGTGGTCATCACAACTCTTATCCTAAAAATTAAAAAACATTCATAAAATCTTTTCTCATTACAAAATATAAAAAAAAATTGCAAAATCTTGTATATAACTAAAATTCGAAAACATTCGAAAAATTGTAAAGGAAGAATCCAAAACATCTAGAAAACATTGAAACCCTAAAAAGGTCAAAACATCAAAAATCCAAAAAAAGTGGTCCTCTTGTCGAACTACGTTGTCTCTGAGTTTTAACGTAGGTAAGGCCATCATTGATGTGCCCTTGAGACACCCTAGGTTAGTCCTTTAGGAGTCCATCATAATAAAGTGATGTCTTTTATATGTTCATATCTTCATCTTGTAAATAGGTCGAGTCAGTTGAACTGCATGGTCTTTATGTGTATAACGTAGACAAGGCTTATCTTTTATCAACCCCCGAGGTCCCTAAGATAGGTCTTTAGGTTAGGTTCTTGGTTGAAACTCAAAAATTCTCAGAAAACCCAAAAAAAATTGTAAAACCTTGAAAATACCATAAACATCTAGATATTCTCTCGAAAAACCCTAAAACATTCAAATATCCCAAAAGCCTTGAACATTCAAATATTCAAAAAACAAAAAAACATTTGAAAATGGAAAATCCAAAAACAATAGAAAACATTCAAAAAGACCTAAAAAACCTCAAATATCTCAAAAAACCCTAAACAACCTCATAAATTTGAAAAGCCCAAAAACATTCACATAAACTTTCAAAAAGACCAAGAACAGCCTCAAAACATTTTTAAAATACCAAAAACATTGAAATATTCTAGAAAAAATCAAAACCCATCCATTCCATCCCGCTTTCACCTGCAATAAACCTTCACCCATAATAAATTGATTGTCACCTTCAACCTTTGGCGAAACAAATAGAAAATAGGCATAGTAAGTCATAAAGTGAGAACCTAAGTCTAAATATAGTTAAATGTGTCAGTGAAGTGTATATCAATAGCTCATCTTAGCATCATCATCCCAACATCAAACAACCTTTGATCAACATGTCGTAGGGTGTATCCTTCCTACAACGGACATCAGTATCGAATATCACCTTAGCTAAACTTAAACTAGGCAAGAGGTATAGATAACACTGATTGTTTGTCTTTGATCTTTTCTTATGATTTATCCTAATGGATCATTCTAAGGATCTCTCAATGATGTCTAAAAAAATGATTTAGAGAGAAAGGAATGGGGCATTGATCATTGTCTTTCACTTTTTGTGCTTGTGGGTACTCTTGTAAAATAATCTTGGCACATACTTGCTTAGTTGTGTGTAGGAAGGTCATTTAGGGTATGTTGCTGACTATTGCGTATGTTTTGGTCCAATATATTTTAAGCTTCTAACTTACATTCCAAAGAGGTTTTTGTATGTCAAGGTGTGAAAAATAACTATCCTATCTATTTGTCGAGTCAAAGTTGATTACACTAGATACAATGTCATCCTGGTTATCAATACCTTGATGCATCGTGTCTATGTGATATATCAAACAATAAGGAATGACAGAAAATCCCAATCCTAAAGTGTGAGCATCTCATCATCCTGCATTTTCATCCTCATTTTGCATTTTCTCATCACCATCTCTAATAAATTATCGATGGATCAAGGACTTGTTGGATCTTTTGAAGCAATCATCAAAATCAACGGTCATTCATTCTTTATTCTTCTATATTCTCTCCACGCTAACCTGGTATCATGAAAGTCAACAAAAACATCATCAGTGCATCCACCTTGCATCCACAAACCATTAGCATACATGCATCTCATAATCATAGCATCATCATTGCATATAACTTCATACATTATACATTATCATTTGAGTTGTGATGAATAATATACACATCTTAGATTGTTGCATATCATAAGCATTTGCATCCATACATCCATATGTATACATCATCTCATCATAAAACTACATAGAAAATATACAAAAAGAAATGCATATCATAACATTTTCATCCATAACATCTGCATATCATAATCATCCGTCTATAACATATCGTGAAAATATAATGAAAAAGAACATAACATTGCATCCATCCATATCATGATCATATCACATATCACATAGGCATAAATAAAATGCATCCATACATGATAAAGTATAAGCATCCATATCATATACATCCATGCATGAAATAAAGTGAGCACATCACATCATATAGAATCATCCACATCCATATCATATATATATCAAAAAAATGAATGTCATGGTAAAAAAATTGGATCAGTGTATGTATAACGATCATAAGTACAATATCCACAAGGCTATCAAAAAGGATCCCATGAATGTATATTTGTGATAAAGAATTGCACAACAAAATAAAAAAATGTGTGTACATTAAAAAGCTAGCCCTGATGGCTACTACCCTCTCTAGCTTTCCTCTCAAGTTGATCTTCTGGTCGCGGTCATGCATCAATTCGCTATGAAAAATTGAGTTGTCTTAGTGTCGTTGGCACATCATGATGATAATGTTGTCTATAATATGCGGCCTATGTAACAACCTTTATGTATAACCTCACTAAAACTATCCGGCCATGAGTAGCCACCATCATATCTTCAATCTGCTAGCGTTGGGTAACCTCCTGGGTCTCTCTCTCCAATTATAGCATGTACCCACTATAACACTTGATTTCTCTCAGCTATGAGGGAAACCACCTACTGTTGTGCCTATTCTCGCTCAATAGTAATACCAAAAATCTGATGGTGGGCCTGATCCCGCTCACCAGTTAATGTCTACACCTATTGTTGCAACTACTGAATTTGTGCATCTCTAGCATTTGGTGGTGGTGGTGGTGGTGCTTCCTGCTGTTGTGGTCCTTGTTTTCCACCCTGTTGCTATGGTCCTTGTTGTACCACTGGAGGTTGTTGTACAATCGGTGGAGCCCCCAGAATCTGTCCATCTTGGCCATCCTATCCTTTGCCTCTTCCTGCTCCCCTGCCTCTAGGCCTCCCTCTCAGAGGAGCACTCATTGGATTTTTCAGTTGTCATGGAGGTATGAACAAAGCATCATATGTAGGTGTGGTTTGTGCTACTACCTAACCTTGATCATATGCCCAAGGCTGAGCCGCTAACTACCTGAAGCTCTCAACTACCTCGAGAGCTAGAATGGTCAATCCCCATGTGGGAACCTCTCTGGCCGACCTTGCAAAAATGGCTTTGTACCCATCATTTTCCCTATTCTGAATCTCTCCAAACTATCAGGCCACCCTATCTAGTAAATATCTCTCAATGATATGATGCCCATGACCCTACATATATTAGGTCTTCCTAGCAAAGTATAACTGTTGTATATCATCAAACCATGGTGGCATCTGAAGCCACATGTGCTAGTAAAAAATTGTCATATCATCAATCACCTGTTGCCAGTATGGGAGCCCAATCTGTCTGGTATGCCTCAAAGTAATGGCACCTCTATATCTCCAAATAATAGGATCATCTGGCTCGATGTCTGCCATTTGAACAATAGGTTGGAGCACGGTGATCTGCTCCCACACCCAAATGTGTAGCAAGGTCACCCCTGCACCAATCGCTCTCCCATCACAATAGCTTCACGAGCCCCCATACAAAAAGTGTCCTCTTGTACAGCATGTGATGCCACACCAAGCCCCATCCTGGGTTGAATCCTTTGTTGCGTCTGTCTAGGGAAACCAAACCAGAAATAATGGCTATGATAATCAATCTGAAAGTTGGCACATGACCTCTATATGACTCGAGGTCGATCTGTAATGTAACCAAAATAATCTAATCCATCTCCATAACGTCAAGGTAGGCATCAAACTCAGAATCAACATCATAGATCACACGATTTCCATGTATGGGAAAACCCAATATAAACCATACATCCTCCAAGGTCACCATTGCCTTGCCAGTCAGAAGGTGGAAAGACAAGGTCTCACTATGCCATCTCTCACACAGAGCAGTCATCATGGCAAGATGTGTCTAAATCACGGGCACATACACGACATACTAGAGGTCGATCTCTTCCAGATGCTCCTGGTGCAACTTTGACAAATTGCCAAGTCTCTCCAACGTGGTGGGCCTGTGCTCCCACAACATCAACAGTGGAATGACCTTCTGTATCCACGAAGTGCACAACATCAGGAAATTGAAGAAAATTTGACTGAGTTTGGAATTTACATCTCAAAAATCACAATAGCATTGCTATATTCAAATTTCAAATTACAACACCGAAAGCATTTAAAATTGCAAATCTCAACATGCGTCGCCAAACACACGGGTGTCACTATCTAAACTTTAGCAATCCTAACCCTAATTTCTAAATTGGCAAGTGTGTCACTATATAAGCATAACTCACTATTTAAAATTAGAAACCCTAATTTTAAATCGTGACTAGTGTTTCCATATAAATATGCATCGCTATAATTCTTTTGATCGTAGCCTATTTCAATTTGGGTGTCACTATATAGCGATGTTGCCAAAGTTTAAAATTCAAAGCATCATAAATGCATCAAAAATCAAATTTCAAATCAAGTTTGGAGTTACATACCGGTGGTCCTGCACCTAGAAGTCGTTGATACTCTTGAACTCAATTAGAGATGTTCCTTGGAAACTCTCGTCACGCCATTTCGTCAGAGGGTCAAAGCTCAAAATAGGAAGAATCTCTTAAGTGTAAATGCACAAATGAATTGAAAGTGCCCCTTCTTGGCTTATTTAAGCTAGAAAATTAGGGTTTTTTTCCCTAATTTAACCTTGAAGATAGGGTTTATCATCATTTTCACTAATTTTGCTAATCTAAACTTAATTTTGCATCTTTTTTGTGTTTTTGGTAGAATTCTTGCATCTTGGAGCCTTTCTGGACTCTTGGGACAGCTTTTAACCTTTATCGAGAAATCAACCCAAAATTCAAAATTTCTAGCCGATTTCTTGAGGGGGCAGGGAATCAACTTTATCCTTCCACTGGGGCATCTAAAACAAAATTTTAAAAAATTATTTTTTGATTTAAGCAGCAGTTTTAATCTGAAGAGTGTTATTCTTTGAACCGAATCAACAAGTACCTCACTTCAAAGAGGGGTAAAATGTAGACATTGAAGAATGCCCTAAGCGATATTATACACTTGAAACAAGTTTACTAACATCATTTCCTCTCAAAATTCATCTTCTTTTCGCTTAATTAATTGAAATAGCCTAGCTATTTAATTAATTGCATCATTTTCATCTATTATCCTAATTAATTTAATTGGGTTAATTCATCCCCCTTCGCGCTAATATTTCATCCTATTAAATTAAATATGTCAAAACATTTAATTTAATTCCCTAAGTCATCTTATTTAATTAAATAACCCTAAGTTATTTAATTAAATATCATTTCATCTCTCCCCCATTCATTAAATCATTTAATTTAATAAATATCACTTTATTCCTCTGAATCCCCTAATTGCATGATTAAACCTTGTTTAATTAGCAATTAAACTAATTTTCCTCTAAAAAGGGAATATTCCCTTGAATATTCTTTATCTCCCTTTTTTGCACAATTAAAGTTTTCTTTTAATTTGAAATTTTCATTTTTCCTCACCCAAAGGAATATTCTTATTCCTCCATCATTTGAAAAAGGGATATTTTCACTTAGCTTCTTACGCAGGTTTTAACCTTTAACCTTTTGAACAAGTCACCTTTGACCTATATGAGTAGGTCAAAAGTGTGTTTTTTTGGGGCAAGTGTGAACCCTTGATTAAATCCTATCATGCATTCTCATCCGTTGATGAGAATCCATGATCCATGCCTCTCATCTCCTTCATCTTGGACCATTGATTAATCTTTTAATCTCAACCCTCCATTTCTCATTTGCTTTCCTATAAATAGGTCACTATTTGGAGACAAATGGATCCATCTTTCAATTGCAAACTTATGTTGTTGAATCTCATATGCACTCACAGTCATATTTCACTCACTTTAGCTTATTTTATTTAATTTTAATTGCATAATAGCTTAGAGCATCCATTAATGGATTTCACATACATCCATCTTAGTTTGTATATGAATTAGGGTTTCCATCTTTTAGCTTAGAATTAGCTTACCAATAGCATAATTAGATCATTTGTAGCATAAAAACATGGTAACTTAGCTTGCATCATGTTTAATTTAGCATAAACTAGGCTTTCATCCATTTATTACAATGGTTTCATTGATTCTCTTCCATAGAATCGACTGAAATAGGCTCACTAATTACGAGATTGGGAAAGGGTCATTGTTTCATATCAACACGACACCAATTCCTAAACATGATAAGTTTCAAATAGGTTAGAGTAGGAATTTAACTGTTCTTGTAGTTTGTGAATTTCAGTTTAAATTAAATGCTTAGTTTAATCTTTTCAATTTGAATGATCTTGTTTGGTAGATGCAAGTTTATTTGGGTAAATTATGCTTCGATTCATCATGGATTTAGTGTAATTGATCCAAACTGAGAATCCTCATCTCACACTCCCAAAACAAATATGATCAATTAAATCCATTCAAAAAAATCATTTAACATGTATAATTTAACCATTAAATTCATTTAAGTACAAAACTTAATTAATTTTGTGGAAAATTACAATTTAAATAATTTAACACGCACACTTTCACTAGTCTTCCACAACAAAGTTATGGTATTCAGAATCATACTGAATCTAACCAACATGGGTAAGATACTAAAAAGTCGCACTTGAATCAAGTACGACAATTAAGGCTAACAAATTGGCCAATGTGACATCTCCCATATAACTATCGTTGAGGAATAACTCAGACGTATGAAGCCAAGTGGAAAAATTCCATATACCTGTATCCACTCAACAAACATCAAATGTACATGTGCATATGTATAATAGTTGAAGCACAGCATTCTCGAATGCGGTATATAACATAATCATAAAATACTCATCCAAATATGCATGTGCATTATCATTATTTAAAATAGAATAATCCATCATAACATAATCATAAGTTAGAATTGTATCGAAAGGTTCATCCAAACTGATGTCAATGCAAAATAATAATGATGTTATGAATAATCCTAAATCAATATACTAGCACTTTCACCTATAAGAGGTTCAAGGGATATGTCAATAGGAAATTAAAGGTAAAATTCAAACATATTTCAATATTGCATAATTATTTAGTTATTTTTAACAATATAAATTTATATACATTAGATAAATTATGAGCATTTATACTTTTTTATTTTTAGCATAAAAGCATATTTTCTATCAAGAATATTCATGAATGCTAATATATAATTAGCTTGACTTGTATAATTATGTCAAAGGAATGTGAAATTGCAAACATACCATACCTACAACTCTAACGTGTGAATTAAAATGTGTTTCTAAAGCCCACTCATCCTTACAATGCTTTTCCATGAGCACACAAGATCAATATTACCAAAAATCACATACAAAATTAACCATCAATAAAAATGAAAACCTATATGTTAACTACCTTGCATTATGAGGTCAATATACCATGGCTTGTTTTGTAAAAAAAATATGCAATCTAGTACTGATATTCAACATGATGATTCATTTTATTTTGTATTCTATATACAAAATTTGTCTTTTTGTTCTATAGCCAAGTTTAGGCGATATTTGAACAACAAAAGTTAAAAGTTGGAAATTCCCCATCCTGCTAAGATATACGCTTAATAGCTTACAATTCAAGCTGCAAATAACATGATCATTTTAGATAATTCAAGGCATCCTTAAATGTGCCCACAATTGTTTAGGGTTTAATTCCTTTGTCTTGAACAAAATCTTAACTAGAGTTTAAAGGTTTACTTGTACTAAGTCGGAAAATGTCGTGCATGGGGGTTCGCTACTCCGTGGGCCTGCACGCCTCTGACCATTGAGGTTGAGCTTGCATGTCTCAATAGCTTCTTGCATGTGCTTGCAAAGTTCTACTTCGTGTTGGTGTTACTTAGAGTTGTGCAAGGGTAGGTTTATCTTGAGCACTCAAGGGCGAGGATCTTTTTCTGGGGTTGCTTTTGCATGGACTTCTTTTTCTTCTGATTTCTAGGTTTCCTGTGACTACTACACATGGGTTTTTTCTTCTGATCTCTGCTTGGTATCGGTGTGTGGGGCCTGCGGTGTTTTGTTTGTGTGGGTGGCGATAAGGAGGTGTTTGTGTCGGTTTTCCCCTTGTTCTGCTTCTTATTTGTCTTAGTGAGTGGGGTATGTGTGTTGTGTGGGACTTGCTTGCAACGAAAGTTTTATTCTTCTTTTGTATGGAGGGAGGTTATAAGACTCATAATGGCTCTTCTTTGGGCATGCATGCATAGCGAACAAAGATGTTCTATGTGGGTGAGGGCTCAAAAATGCAAAAAGTCAATGGTTGTTGGCCTCGAAGCCAAAATTGATCGATTTTGGTCATCTCTCCTAAGTCAGTGACTGAAGATGTTTCGTATTGGAGCCAACATGCTCTTATTTGTAAGTTTCTTAGGATTCGTATTCCTTTGTCTACTTTGGAAGCCTAGATCCGACATTCGTGATAGATTGAAGGAGATATGGAGATTATGTTGGCTTCTAATAGTTATTTTATGGTTGTTTTTTCCAATATGGCTGATCGGAATCGAATTTTTGAAGGAGGTCCATATTTCTACAATCATGTTGGGCTATTTATTAAACCCTAGCATATTGGTTTTAATTCGGCTGAAGAGTTTCCTTCTTGGGTTCTTGTTTGGGTTCAAATGCCATGACTTCCTCTGGAGTTCTAGAGAGAGGATATTTTACAATGAATTGTTGCCCTTTTGGGGAAGCCTGATGTGATTTCCCAACAAACCCTTGACAAGAGGGTGATTACTTTCACATGAATTTGTGTGGAAGTTGATTTGAATAATCCCTTGTCGGATTCGTTGGAAATCTGTCTTGGCTCTTCTTCATGGATTCAGCAGTTAGATTATGAATCTTTTCCTTTTCAGTGTTGAATTTGTCATGAGTATGGTTATCTTCAACGGCAATACCCTAAGGTTCATAAATATTCTCGCTTCGCTAACTCTCCTTCTTCGGCTCCGGTTGTGGGTAATGAGGACAAGGGGAAGGCTCCCATGAGGGAGGGTGATTCGAGTAAGGATAAAGATGGTTTTGTGCCAGTTAAAACTAGGGCTAAGGGACGAGGTCAGAAGAGGACTTTAAAGGATCAATAGATTGATGAGGGATTTAATCGATTTGAAGTGTTGGACACTGCTACTTTGGAGGAGGGGATTCCATCGGATACCATCCTAAAACTGTTGGTGTGGGTATGGAGGTTGTGTTGGTTCTAGAGACGGGTCAGGATTTACATGTAGCACAAGCTCAACCAGTGACCATAAATGATCCTATGTAAGATGATATTGTGTTGGAAAATCTAGCTAAGGAGGTTTTAGCTTCTAATGTGGGTAAGGGGTCTTCTCAGGGCTTGGGGTTGCACCAACACCTCCTTAAGAAAGGTCCTCCTGACAACTCTTCAAAAGGGCGTAAGCCAGATTCAGAGAAGATTAAGGTTGTTGGAGATTTATTGGTGGAATCAAGGTCTATTAAACCCATTGATGTTCACTTTTCTCAATCCTCTCCATGACTATTCTCTCTTGGAATGTGAGGGCGTTGAATAGCACCTCTCGTCAAAAATCTATTCATGATTTGGTTGCAGTTCATTCGCCGGACATCTTCTGTGTTCAGGAGACTAAGGTTTTTGTTGATGTTATGCTTCAGTATGCTTCTTGTATCTGGCACTTTGGTCAGTGTCAGTGCATTGGTTCTCAAAGTTCTTCTGGAGGCTTGGCTCTTTTTTGGTATCCATGCAAGATTTCTTCCTTGTGTTGGATTTCTAGTCATTCTTCTATCTCCATGGTGGCTGCCTCTTTGGAGTCTGGTGAGACTATTCTTATTACTAATGTTTATGCTCCCATTGACATTTGTGGTAAATTGTAGCTTTGGGCACGTATTCGGTATGTGTTCTCTTGTGCTCCTTATCTTCCTTGGATCTTAGGTGGTGATTTTAATTTTGTTAGTGGTGGTTTGAATAATAGACAGAGTGGAGAGGAAGCAATCTCTGAAAGGTTGGATAGGTTTCTTGTCTCCTATTTTTGGGTTAGTGGTGGTTTGGCTACTAGTTCTAAAATTCTCGACTGGAGAGGTTCTAATCATTGGCCAATTAAATTATTGGCTTCTTCTTTTGCTGCTCCAAAGAATCCTCCCTTTAGATTTCAACTTATGTGGCTTCAAGATTCTTCGCTCTATGACTTAGTGGAAAAGTGGTGGATAGAGGGTGGCCCTGCTATGGTACAACTATGTATGTTTTTGTTAAGAAACTTTAGTATGTCAAATATCACCTTAAGAGATGGAATAAGTTATGTTTTGGTAACCTTAGCTTCAAGAAGTGGACTACTTTGGACCATCTTGTTGTGATTACTCGCCAAATTCGGGATAATGGTTTCTCGGAGGCTCTTGGAAGAGCTAAATCCCAAGCAGTGTGAAATGTGGAAGAGTGGGAGCTTCGTGAGGAGATTTATTGGAAATAGAAGGCTCAGATTGATTGGCTCCAAGAAGGGGATAGGAATACAGCTTTTTTCATCACTTTGTTCAGGCTCATCGTAATGAGGGGTACATTTCTTCTCTGGTTACTTCTGATGGGCTTTAGATTTCCTCTCTCACGACTTTGTCTCGCGAAGCTCGTCAATTTTACTCTACTCTTTTCACTGAAGATTCCCCTCTAGCTGTTGTGGAGGAGAATTTGATCCTTTCCTGTATTCCCTCAATGATCACCAATGCGATGAATGAGTTTCTCACTCGTTCGATCTTGTTGCCTAAGTTGGAAGAGGTCATGTTTGAGATGAACAAGGGTAAAGCGCCAGGTCTAGATGGTTTCCTTTTGAATTTTTTTAGGAGTTTTGGGGCATTATCAATCTGGATTTGTTGGAGGTCATTCATGAATCTCTTCATAGCAAGTAGATGCTTCGGGCTTTGAATTCTACCTTCTTGGTTCTCATTCCCAAAAAGGAAGGTGTTAATAAGCTTGAATTTTTTCATCCTAATGCTCCTTGTAATGTGGTGTATAAGATTATTACTAAATTGATTGGTGAGAGGCTCAAAACTCGTCTTCCTATTGTGATCTTTGAAGAACAAGGGGGATTTGTGGCTGGAAAACAAATTCTGGATGGGGTGGTAGTGGCCTCCAAGGTTATTCATTCTATGGAAACTTCAAAGGAGAGATCTATGTTCATCAAATTAGACATGGCCAAGGCTTATGACAGAGTCAAATGGAGTTTTCTTCAAAAAATTCTCTTAGCTTTTGGTTTTAGTCTGGAATGGGTGAGTTGGACTATGAGTTGTGTTACTTCTTCATCTTTCTCAGTTATTGTGAATGGTGAACCTTTAGAGCCTTTTAGTGCTTCTAGGGGCCTTCGTTAAGGGGATCCTCTCTCCCCGTACTTGTTTATTATTATGGCTAAGGGCTTAGGCCGATTTCTAAAGTTTCATGCTTCTTAGGGCTTGATTCATGGGTGGCAATGGGGCAATGGTTTGCCTCAGCTCTCACATCTCCAATTTGTGGATGACCTTGCTCTTATGGGATTGGCTCATGTTCAGGAAGTTGAATCTTTTAGGCAAGCCTTGGATATTTACATTGCTGCTTCTGGCCAGAAAGCTAATGAGCATAAATCCTCCATTTTCTTCTTTAACACTCCTCAAGCTATTTAGAGGTGTATTGTTGAAGTTTTGCGGTTTTAGGTTGGGTCTCTTCCTTTTTTTTATTTGAGTATTCCTCTTGCTATTGGTAAACATCCCAGATCCTCTTGGCAAATTTTGTTGGATAAGTTGTGTCAGAAGGTTAACCATTGGACTTATCGTTGGTTATCTACTACTACTTATTTGACTCTTCTCAAATCTGTTATTCAAGCTCTTCCTATCTATAGGTGCTTTGTTCAAGCTACTCCCATGTATTTTCTTTGGGAATTGGATTCCGTCTCTCGTCAATTTCTTTGGAGTGGTAATTTACCGACTACTAGATGGAGCCTTGTTAAGTGGGAAACTGTGCAGACCTAAGGATGAGGGAGGCCTTGGTTTACGATCTATTATTTTAAATGGGAAAGTTCTTGCTACTAAGTTATATTGGCGTTGGTGTTCTAGCAAGACCTAGCTTTGGGCCCGTATTCTCACTCATAAGTATCTTAAAGATGTTAATGTGTTGGATGTTCCCCACTTCCCTTTGGTTGGGAGTGGTTCTATGATCTAGAATACTTTGAAGCTGGGGGCTCAATTGGTTAAGAATGGTCTCTTTTGGATTTATCATTTGGGATCACAAGCTCTTTTTTGGCTAGATTCTTGGGATGGTCATCCTTCTATCCTTTCTTCTCATCCTCATTTATAGCCCCTTTGTGATGTTTTCACTGCTACTGACTGGGACATTGTTGATCATTATAAGATTTCCCATAATTGTGGGTTGTTTTTTTGCTTTCGCTGGAAGCATCCGTCTGAATGGCCTCCAGAAGGATCAGTTGAGGATAGGGTTGAGTTAGCTTAGATTTTGGAGTCTCGTGAGTGTGCTACCTTGGTTGGGAATGATATTTTGGCATGGGCAAGTAGAGATTTGTCTAGAAAGTTTTTTGTTTCTACTAGTTACATTGAGTTGGTGCGATAGACTTTTGGGGACAGTCAGGCTCCTTGGTGGAAGTAGGTTTGGTACAAGTTCTCTTGGCCCAAGTGCAACTTTCTCATGTGGTTGGTGGTCCACAATCGATGTCTTACTTGGGATAATTTATGCAAGTGTGGTTTTCAAGGACCCTCGATGTGTGTGTTGTGTCGTGAAAGTGAAGAGAATGCCTCTCATCTCTTCTTCCAATGCTCCTTCACTAGACATATTTGGCACTTTTGGTGGAATGTGTGGAATCAAGCCTATTGGCATGTTTCTTCCTTGGCTAAGTTTTTTATTCGATGGGTCAAGGCCCCAGTCAAAACTTATTTTCTTCGGGTTGCTTGGACTCTTGGCCCTTCTTTTATTATTTGGAATATCTGGTTGGAGAGGAATCATCGGATCTTTCAAAATGAGTTGTTGGGGGCCCACCACTTGTGGTGGAAAATTCTCCACTCTTTGAGGGAAACTGTTTTGGCAAAATGTGACTTGACAGAGGCTGTGGATCCTAGCGATGTTATTTCCTACTCCTATCTCCATCTTCCTCCTCCTCATGGCCAGCTCATGAGAAATAGATGCAGACACCCTCTTCGAAAGATTAATAGGGTGGGGAGGTGGAGTCCTCTGCCGGATGGCAATTTGAAAATCAATACGGACGGATCTTCGAGGGGTAACCCTGGTCCTGTTGGCATTGGTGGAGTGGGTAGAGATAGCTTGGGGAATGTTTAGTTTATTTTTTCTGTTTACAAAGGCCATCATACTAATAATTTGATGGAGGCTCTTGCTATTTTATTTGTTGTGGAGCGTGCTTGTGCTCTTGGATGGCGCAAGGTCATTTGTGAATCTAATTCGCAGGTGGTGGTGCATTTGTTGACTCAACAGCATTCTGACGTTGTTAGTTGGCAGTTAGTCTTGGTGGTTAACTAGATTCTTCATTTTTGTGCTTCTTTGGATTTTGTTACTTTCACTCATATCCCTAGGGAGTGGAATGGTGTGGCAGATTGTTTGGCCAAATGGGCTTCTGATTAAATGCAAAACTGGAATATTGTGGATAAGGGTCAATTACCTCTGGGTTTGTCTGAACATTTAGATCATTTAGTGGATCTTGATAGGGCTATTTGATTCCCTTGCTTTGTTTTTCTTCTTGATAGAATAAATTTTTACCCCTCCTTTTAGTTGAAGGTTTACTTGTACTTATAATCACTCAAATGAAACTAAATCTATGAACTTCCTCACTTTCTAAGGGAAATACTAAAGAACACTTTATGTCATACACAATACTATTACTTTTTGAGGTCAATATTAAAGAAAAATTTGAGTCACACATATGACTAATTATCAGTAAAAAAAAGTTAAATCTTTAAGTATCTTACAATACTAGGTAAATATAATAGGGCATATTTTGTATTAAAAATTATTCAATCTGTTGCTAACATTCAACATGAAGTTTTATTTTCATTTTATACATAAAATTTATCTTTCATGGTGACACTTATGTCATAAAAATGGGAGGCCACTCCATGGAATCCCACCTTAAAACTCTAAATTTTTGAAGTAGTGACAAGTCAGGGTAGATTTTGTATTAAAAATTATTTAATTTGTTGCTAACATTCAACATGAAGTTTTATTTTCATCTATACATAAAATTTATCTTTCATGATGACATTTATGTCATAAAAATGGGAGGCCACTCCATTGAATCCCACCTTATAACTCTAAATTTCAAAAGTAGTGACAAGTTTAGGTAAAACTTGAACAAGAAAAGTAAATTTTTATCATTTTCCTCTTAATGGGGAGGCTTAGGCTTAATAGCTTACAATTCAAGCAGCAAGACGCAAAGGACCATTTTAGCAAGGCTTCATTAACTTTACTCTCAGAGGCCTCGGGTTCAAATCTCTTGTCAAAAAATATCACAGGTTTTCTTTGCAGTAGTGTGAGCTTGTGAGAGTCTTTTAATGAAGCTCCTCAAATATTTTTCTCTTTCAAATTACGGATCTTTCAAGTCACATACTCAATTCATCATAAGAAAAATAAGCCATATCTAACTACTTTACATTAAGAGGTTAATACAACAAGAGACATTTTGTATTAAAAATATACTATCTGCTACTGAAACTGAACATGAAGTTTTATTTTTACTTTTCCTAAAATGAAACAGAATAATAACAGGAAAAGAAAATTTGAGGCCAAAATTTTGGCTCCCTAACATCTTTTGTATTAAAAAAATAAAAAATTATAAAATCTGCTGCTCGCTTTCTACATGAGGTTTTATATTTACTTTTCCAAACAGAGCAGAACTAAAAGGAAGGAAAAAATAAATTTAACTTAAAAAAAAACTTAGCTACCTTGCATTACAAACTAGATATAATAGAGCACATTTTGTATTTTTAAAAACCATTAACATGTGTTGCTTACATTCAACTAAGAGTTTTTATTTTGTTCATTTTCCATGACGCTTAGCAGAGGTAAACAAAACCAAAGAAGCTTTGAAACAACATATAGACCATAGTTACAAGACTCGGACTCGCCTCGGACTCGGCAAGCTGATTTTTGACTCGGACTCGGACTCGGCCCAAGACTCGGCAAAGACTCGGCAAAGACTCGGCAAATAGAAAAACCCAAGAAATTCAGAGATTTTTAAGGATTTAAAGCTTGTTTCATGCACCCTTTAGTAAATAAACCTTAAATACACAATAACATCATGAAATAGAAACTACTATGATCCTATACACAAACATCTATCGATCACATAAGTATAAACGCAAATTTTAGCTGAAGGAAATAAGTAATTACTTAATACTTAATAGTTAATAACAATAACAGTAGTAAGAGTTTAAAGTTTAAAGTTAAACAGTTAGAACTTAGATATATAAATGTTGTGAAATGTATACAATACTCATGGAATATGAAATCCATGGCATCAAAAGTTCCAAACATATAATAAAAGTAAAACAAAAGCTATAAGTCTATGGCTCAGAGGAGCCTGCATCACTAAGGCTCTAAACTTTAGTCCTCTTGCGTAGACGTCTAAGATAGGTCCTGGATGATGTTGCAGCCATCATCTCTGCCTGTGTCTCAGTGTCAGACTCAGAGGCACCCAAACCAGCATCCAAGGTGTCTCCTCGTGCTCTATCCTCCTCCTCTGCCATGGCTATTGCCTCTGCCTCTCGATCTGCCTGGTCGACCCAATCAAGGTCCTCATCGGTAAAAACAGGATCCTCGACCTCAGTGATCCAATCTGACTGTGGATCAACCTCCTCCAACGTGATGGGTGACAAGTCAGTGCCCAATATCTGTCTATGGCGAAGGCGCAGGTTGTAATGAACATAAACAAGATCATTCAACCTCTGCACTGACAACCTGTTGCGCTTCTTGGAGTGTATGTGCTCAAACATACTCCAATTGCGCTCACAACCCGAGGCACTGCATGGTTGGCTCAACACTCGAATCGCAATCCTCTGAAGATTTGGTACTTTAGCACCAAATCTCTCCCACCATGCATCTGAGATGAGAAAAAGAAAAAAAATAAATCTCATTGTGAAATGTGAATATTTAATTATAATATGAACATTGAATATAAAAGATTGAAAAGTGGTAATTTTTAAACTACTATTATGCCCTTAATAAATTTTTACCTGGCTGCAATGTCGATCGAGTATCTTTGCATATATCTCTTGCAAAGAGATCTCCTTGTGCAAGTCTGAAAATCTCTATCTCGGCAACAATTTGGGCTCCAACATGAGAATCAGACATCCGCTCAATGACTGTGTAGAGCCCACTCAAAACCTCCTCATCTACCTTGAATTCTTTGCGAAATTGGAATGCCGGATTGAGAAAATATGCTGCTGCGTGTAGGGGCTTGTGAAGCTGGAGGTGCCATCGTCTATCGATGATCTCCCAAATGGGGCGATACTTACTATCAATTCCCCCATAAATGGATCTAATGGCCTCTTTGGCCCTATCCATGCCCTCGTATATGTAGCCCATTGCGGGCTTTTCCCCATCAGCAACTCGTAATAGAACCACTAAGGGCTCTGTGACCTGCAATTATTATGAAACATTGACATAAGTAAGAGTTAACAAAAAAAAGCAAATAAAATAAAAACAAGAATGAAAATAATAAAATATAATGTAGAATTACTAAACTAATTACTTATTAGTTATTACATTTACCTTGACAATCTCCTTAGTAGGCACCCAAAAGCCCTGCTCATCAAAAATCCAACCTGACGCACTTATCCCTGCATTTGTCTTAGAATATGTTGAGGAAGCCCACTCCTCACTAACAAACATCCGCCTCAAAGCTCCCTTTGACTGCAGTAAGGATTGTAGAGTGATGAAGTTGGTAGCAAAGCGTGTTATCCCAGGGCGAGCCAACTCCTTTTGCCCCGTGTATTGCCTCATAAGGTTGAGGACCCATGTGTGATTATATATGTACTTACAAATATTCCTTGCGGTCTCTACACATGCTTTGATCCAGTCAAGCTTGCCAAGATCCTCCAATATGAGGTCAAGGCAATGAGCGGCACAAGGTGTCCAAAATAATGATGGGTGCCTATCCATCAATAGTCTACCTGCAGCAACATAATTTGCTGCATTATCCGTCACTATTTGCACCACATTCTCCTCCCCTACCTCAGCCAAGACACCCTCCAAAGCCTCACAAAGGAATTCAGCATTTTTGGAGTTGCCGGATGCATCAATAGATTTAATGAACACGGTACCACCTGAAAAAGAAACAAAATAAATGATTCAATTAAATATAAATTTAAAATCTTGATTGTTAATCACTAAAGCAATGCATTTTAGGAAGTAAAATATTTACCCGAGGAAGAAACAAGAAAGTTGAGCAATGTCCTATTTCTTCTATCGGTCCAACCATCAGTCATGATGGTGCAACCCTTCGTCCTCCAAATTTCTCGCTGCTCCTCTATTCTGACTTTCACATCAGCCACTTTTTGGGACAAAATGGGGCCTTTTATCTCTTCATCATTAGGGGCTTTGAACCCCGCCCCACAAACAGTAACTGCATCAATCATATTTTGCCAATATGGAGACCTAACACAAATAAATTAAATTTAGTAATTACTAATTAGTATTGAAAAATGTATAATTTCAATTTGAATTCAACATAGCTCTAAAAATAAAATTCAAGAGATAAAGAATCAACTATCAAGCAACAAGCTATATATTTTAAAACAAAACAAAAGAAGAATTACCTGGCTGCATGAAATGGAATGTCGCAATAAAACCAGAAGTCTCCAATTGCAGCTTTGGCTGCATCATGTTTATCCTTGTTCCAACCCATGCTCTCAAGAGACGGTTGGGAACCCGGAGTAGTGCGTGGCAAAATATATGAATCCAGCCTAGATCCACGAACTCTGGGCCCAATGCTAAGTTTGCTAACGCTACCACTGCCACTGCCACTGCCACTACCACTACCAACAACTGAAGGTGAAGACCCTGGAGGAATTTTAGGCATGGAAGAACTCGAATCTCCAACTCCACGCATGGCTGCCATCTCATCTTTTTGCTTCTTTTTTAACTCTTTTTGTTGCTCAAAGGTTTCCAATTGCACTTGCACTTCACGCATTACCTCAATAGGGACCTTTGTGCAAGGATTAGCATCTCGGCACGGTATACATGCAAGGTGGTATTTCAATCTATTAATGCCACCCCCAAGAAAAAGAGTTTCGCAATGAAAACATTGTATTTCTCCTTTTTTTTGCCCAGGGGTAATAATGGCATGTTTCCAACAAGGATCTCTTTTACCTTGAGACATGGTGAAATTGAATATGATGGAGACAATTTATAGATATATATTATAAACAATGCTGCAATAACACATAAATTTTAAAAAATTAGCATTCAAAGTATAATTTATAATAAAACTAAAAAACCTAGGGTTTGCAAGTTTGCAACTATAAAACTATTTTTTTTTTGCAAGAATGCCTAGGGTTTGTTCAACAAAAAACTTAAAGTCTTAAACACACACACCTAGGGTTTGTATTTATTTGTAACTTGTTCTTTGTTCACTAAAACAAAATAGAAAAAACAAAGAAGAAAAAAAGAATAGAAAATGAAGTTTTGGTTAAAAAAAACAAAAAAACCTTCAAAACTCAAACATACCTCTTCAATCTTCTTTGAAATCAATGGAAATCTCTTTCCAATCCCTTGTAGACTCCTCTAGATGCAGCAAAATCACCTACGAACCTGCACAAATGCGATTCAATAAGCATTTGGTGCTCAATCTCTTTGCTGATTTTCCTTCAATGCAAATGTGTTTTGGCTCTCTTCTCTCTTTTTTCTCTCTTACTTGCTTGAAAATGAAATGAAGTGCCTTTTGGAGGAATAGAGGCAAGTATAAAAACAAAAAGAAAAAAAAAATGAAACTTTAAAATGTGTTTTTTTTTACTCACACGCCCACAAAGTGACGGCCGAGTCTTTGGCTCGGGACTCGGCGAGTCTCGAGTCTCGCGAGTCTCGGCGAGTCTGGCGAGTACTCGGCATCCGAGTCCCAAAGACTCGCCAAGCCTCACTCCGGATTCAAGACTCGAGTTTAGGGTTGTAACACCATAGACATGCTACAGTTAATTTTTCGTCGGTCTCATTCTGTCAAATGTTGTCACCAGAAACGCGCATAATATCCATAGCTCAACTCTTTTTTCTCTAATCTTCAACTCTAAATTTCTGTCAAACAGAACAGAAAAACTACGAACATGTCTGTAACTCTGCCTTACTAAATAATAATGTGAGATTTAAATATTCTTGAGACATGCAATCTACAGCATGCCTGCTTCTTCCAGTCACTCTCAACATCGAGACTGGGCTTTTTCAGGGCATTCAAAATGCAAAATAACAATGTGGGATTTAAAGATTCTGGAGGCATGCAATATACGGCCTGCCTGCTTCTTGCAGTCACTGTTAACATCATGATTAAGCTTTTACTGGAATGAAATAAATTTTAAATATGGCATTCAGAATGAAAAATAACATGGGATGATTGACTATCCTTAAATGGGTTTTCATGGATGGAGTTTTTAAGCATTTTCTAGACTTCATCTGCTCCTTTCTTTGATCTATTTCTCTATCTTCTGCATATTTATTTGCATTTGTATGTGCCACTCACTTGGGCATAGAATCTATTTTGTCCTAAAAAAAAGTTCCTAGATCCTAGTAACCTATTTCATTTTCAAGTGAGCATCAATATAATTCATTGTTTGTTTCTTCTTCAAACAGTATACAATAAAGGCAGTAGAGTAAAATATACATAACGATGTTACCTCTATTTTGCAGCTTCTCTGCTTCTCTCCTATTTACCCTGGAAAGGGATATTACCAAACCCTACCATAGTATACATGTAAAAAATTGAGATGAACCAGAATCAGTCTCCCTACAGCTGCTGCTTCAATCTATTCACAGTGGAGGAAAATTAAATCTAAAAACATTGTACCTATCTGACTTCATCACTTTCCAGTTCCAGGCAGATTTGATATGATTTTTAATAACTGCAGATTTGATATGGTTTTTAATGACTGCAGATTTGATAAGGATTTTACAGGTGTAAAATTTGATTTGATTTGAAGATGTCCTATAATCTGATTTATGGTTGATTGAAAACCAGAGCAGTTTCACGGCAACCCAGTGTAGTTTGAGAGTGTGAGACAGGCTTTCTGAGGATTTGTGGACTGGCAAGTCCACAATAAAAGCCTATCAACTAACAAGTAAAAGCATAATACAATCAAATCCAAAAACATGTACTAAAAATCGCAAACATGAGAGGCACTATATATTACATAAACAACAAAAACAATTAAGACAAAAGTATTTATATATTGAAGAACCTAGGTTCGAAGAGAAAACTCCTCCAAAGTGATGCAAATAACCTGCTTATTCACTATATGCAACAACATATACAATCTTAGGCCTTGTTGGCATACAATTGGCCTAAGACAACAACGTTCACTCCATAAAAATGTTAGGCCCATATGGGTCAAAATTGCACCAACCCCTTTTTGAAGGAAGTTCGGCATTCTTTACATGATTCTCAAGAGTGAACTCAGGAACTATTGGCAAGGCTACAATATCCCTTATCCCATTAACAAGTGATTCATTGAAGCCTTGAGTGATCACTTGCAACAGCTCTCTAACATTCTCTCTGTCTTTCCAAACATGCTCTCATTCTTTCCACCTAAATACAATCTCTTTGCTCACTTGGAATACATGGATCCTTTTGGAATTCAATTCACTCAATTCTCTCAATTAACTATGTGTGTAAGAATACACTTACAATGTTATGCTTTTGCAAGCTTAGAAAAAATGTGAAAGGACACCAAGAATTCTAAAAGTATAGAATTCATAGTCTTGTGGGACATTTTTTTGGATACATGATGTAAAACTATTGTTTGGTGTAGACCAACATTTGGGAAATTTCCCTAGTAATTATAACTACACTTTTCACAACCAACAATTGGATGATTGACCCATGTTGGAATACTTTTGCACTACTAAAAACTCCTCTATTTTTTTCCTAAAAGTATCTACTCCCTTCAGCAAAATTGTTTGTCAAGTTGTGCTCTACTTCATCATGGATCTATAGTACAACTAACGCATTTCCTAATCTACTTATGAATCAATGAGTATTGTTAGCTTAGGGATTTTAATGTCACTTGAATAAGCTTTTAGAGCTATCTTCTAATATGTGGTGTTTTTGGTGTCTTAGCTACATGCTCATTGTATATAAATAAGATCATTGTACTTTTTGTAAAAGGATCTCTTAGCTCATTAGTGATAAGCTTAGCTTTAGCATTTTCTCTATGTCATTTTTAAGCCTTTTACGATCAATGTAATGAATACACTTGAAGTGCTTAGTTAAAAAATTTGTTGCTTAAGTTTTCAGCCCTTAATATAGCATTAGGTGTGTTATAAGATTAAGCAAATTAATTTCATGAAAAGTGAATTCAAAATCTTTTGGATTAAAATTGTGTAGGAGTTTTTAGTATCAACATCACATTACACATTGATCCATCATTCCCATTTTGTTCTCCTCATTCTACATTGGGAAAAGGTGTCTCTACCTAGCATTCCCAATGTTCATATTTATTAATTGCATGCATTTAAATTATTTATTAATCATTTTTGTCCTCAAAAGAGGAGTAAGGTGCCTCACTTTGAGATGGCACTTTTTGTCACATGTCAACAATCTTGGAATGTATGTAAGAGGTTGTAAAAGCATCTAAGTGTCATTATGCCATTGTAAAGTGGAAGTCATTGTTACATTGGAATCTTGACTAGCATTATGGCATTCTTATGACATGTCATAGAACAACTTTGAATGGAGGAAAAGAACAAAATTGGGTACCCCAAGTTAGGTGGTCAAATATCACAAGTGGCAATATGATAAGGTGTAAGGAATATGTCAAATATTGCATGAAGACCAATACCATGACTAAGAGTGGGGTGTTGCAATTTGTGCCATTTTGGGTGCCACATTTGGGCTCATTGTTTTGTAAAACCATTTTGATGGTTTCTAGCTTGTTCTTTAGATATTTGTTGGTGCTTGGATGGAGCTTTGTATGGGTTCTATGGTTGATTTGTAGGTACTATTATACTATTAGAATTACTCCAAATTTGAATGTTGATGGTACTCTTGTATAGGCATAGCCTAAATATTGCAACCATTGTTGAATAATACAATTGCTCTTGCTCTTGGATTGTGGGATTTTCCTCTTGAAATAGTTTCCCCCTTGTAAACCTTGTTTTATGCTATATTTTCTTGTGTATTATTCTTTGTAACTGCGGAGATTAAATTTATTTGCACATACATCTCCTCATCAATTAGTGTAGAAAGTGTTTTTTACACATGTGCCTCCTTTCATCCTAATGACAGATCACAAAATATGGTCCAAAACATTGATACAAAAAACACTGACACAATTTTAATTCAAAAGCTTTTGAATTCATTCTAATAAATTACGGACTATCATATCTCTAATTCATCAAAAGTGTTTTTTCCTTTTTGTTCTTTATGAAAAGAAAGTCATTGAGGACACCCTAATGTCAACAAGACAGTCAAGGGATATCAAAGGCACCAAAGCATCCCTAGCGTATTTTGATTATGGATGGCATTCTTACATCTCTAGGGTAGTCACAGAACCCCAAAGACACTAAATTGACTTCCAGGTGTTTTGTTTTAGGGATCGTCATAGATAACACCCCCAAAATGAGAAGGCACTCATATTTTTTGATGAAATCAGATGGGTTGGGATACCTTATCCCCATTTCAAACCCCCAAAATGTTACCCTTTCCAAGAACATCTTAAAAACCCAATAGCGGGTTCTCAAAGTATGTTGATGTAAAGCTTTATTGGAAACCTTTGGGTTATCCGAAGATCACAAATCTAGTTGAAGCTTTAATAAGAAGATTTAGGTGATAGAGATATTTTTTAGAGAGAAGATGGATGGATTACATCAATCAAGCAAGCATCCAATTGGGAATGTATCTCCAATTGGTAATCTAACTCCCACTTGTAACTTATGAACTGATGAAATATAGTTTGTGGTTGCTTACCTCACTGCTAGAGCCAAAACCCCACATTGAAGTTGAACTTGTGAGACTAAAGTGACTGTTGTTTCACAAATGAGTTCTTGCATATTAGTAGACATTTTCCAATCACTGAGCTAATAGTGAGATTAGCTGAAAATATTATTACCAGACATAAGCTGCTTCTTGTACTAAATATTGCAGCTCTTGGATGGAACGTTTACAAGAAGAACCATTCTAAGTCCACTTGTAGATGGTTACCCATTTCCAAGTGGTAAGCTTCCCTTAGCACGTACCAAATAGAAGACTTAAATCAAGTGTTTTCCCTCAAGCGTATATTGAATATAAAAATGATAACCCCTAATTGGAACTCAAAATACAATTAAGTTTATTACGTGTCTGTTGGACAGAAAATTTTATAAACTTAATCAAGAAATTCATAAAAAATGTATTGAGTACTATTAACTGGTAGGAACGGAGCAGTCTCTTTCTCAATTAAGATCATTCTTCAATTTAATAAACCATCTCGTTCAAAGGCGGGAATCTGCAGCAAGAATGGAAAAAAGGAGAAGATTGATTATGCACAAAGCAAAGGCCGGAGATGAGAGTTTTTTTATCAAATAAATTGAATCTCGTGTTATTAGGGAATAGTAAAGACTAATTTCTTCCTACAATAATATATTTCTATTAATGGAATCATTTTTTTTCTAAAATTCAGATAAGATTGCATGGGTTAATGAATTTACCACCATGGCATATACCTGAAAAAATTGCATGGAGAGGCTTTCTATCTTACATTTTGATGATCTCATCATTTATACATTTGGCTTATGCTTTGGTTTATATCAATATGTCTTCTTCCTGTTCTCTGATAATCATGCTAGGGTTATAGAACACAGTAACTTACATGCAGCATAGAGCCGTTACACCCTTTATCTTCATCAATACACGATAGTAGATACAATAAACAAAAAGCTACATGGTCTCTGTCTAACACATTGGATGCAATAATGTTAATATGCTTCTTCGATGACAGAATTATGCTCGTTGCCTTAGTGCCTTCAAATTCCAGTAGCTTCTATTCCATCGATGAATGATTGAAATAGTTGGGCATATGCTTATTGGGAAAAAGAATTGTGTTTGTTGCTTTAGTACCACCAATAGCCTTCGTTCCTTCACCCATTAATCGTGGAGACAAAGATGGTGATTGCGTGGTAGTCACCATGGAAGTGTGTTTGCTAACCTCAGATGCCAGGTACATACGCAAAAGCATCATCCAGGTCATGACTACTACCTCAAATGCAATAACATGCATATCCTTGTTATAACAAAAGCCAACGTTTACTAGCTTCTACAATTTTCATCACCAGGAATCTCTACATGAACAGGCTCCATCATTGAAATGATGGAAACAGCAAGTATCCCTTACATATATTTCTTTCTCTGTAATCCTCGAGATGATCTTGGCTGTTGTATGACAATCAACACACATGCGAAGATTCTTTACCACTCGGATAGGTGTCTGAGACGGTGTGTTGAGAAGCCCAAAGACAATGGCTAGCTTCTCACTGTGTCCACAAAAAATGTAATCCTCTCCATCAAAATCCTGCTGGATGAAGTGAATTTCAGGATCAAACCCTTCCTCTTCCATCTGCATGGCCAAGTCATCGAATTTTGCAGAAATTTTCTCTAAGTCTGGGTGAGAGTTGTCTCCTACAAGAAACGTATGCACCCTATTATTGACTCTAATCCAGCTGCATCCTGGCCGTGTCTTCAATCCCCTCTCCTTTATCATATTCCTCATCCTTCCTACATCACTCCACCTGCCAACTGCAGCATAAATATTTGATAATAGTACATAATTTACAACATTTTCAGGTTCCAACTCAAAAAGTTGATTGGCTACATATTCCCCCAACTCTATATTACTATGCAGTCTGCAGCCATGAAGCAAAACTCCCCATATACAAGCATCAGGTTCAAAAGGCATGGTGCTAATTAACTTGTGTGCATCGTCAAGATTCCCAGCAAAGCCAAGAAGATTAACCATGCACGTGTAATGCTCTATGCTTGGTTTGATTCCATAACCTTGAGTCATGGAATTGAAATATTGCAAACCCTTAGTTACCATGCCTGAACGGCTACACACAGAAAGAACCGTAGTAAAGGTTATATGATCTGGCTTTATTCCCGACCATTGCATTTGGTGGAAGATTGTGAGGGCATCCTCACTAAGCCCATGGATAGCATACCCTGCAATCATTGCATTCCATACAGCCACATCTCTTTCATAGGTTTGGTCAAACACACAACGTGAATCTGCTATACTTCCACATTTGGCATACATGTCTATCAGAGCATTCCTTACAAATACATCAGAATCCATGGCATGCCTGATAAGGTAACTATGAACCTGCTTACCCTCTTGCAGAGCCAAAAGGTTGCTAAATACTGATAAAACAGTAGTAATGGTGGCCAAGTCAGGTTTCAGGCCTGCTTCTTGCATTTGATGAAATAGTTTTAAGGCATCATCAGTGTGCCTGCTCTGAGCATAAGCTGCAATCATCACATTCCAGGAGACCACATTTCTTTGAGGTAGCATGTCAAACACCCTTCTTGCAGCTTCTACATTCTTGCATTTTGCATACATATCAACTAAAGAACTCCCCACAAAGACATTAGACTCTAATCCATTCCGAAGAATATGACAATGGACCTCCTTCCCGTGTTGTAAAGCCATTAAACTGGCACAGGCTGAGAGAACACTGGCAATAGTAACCGGATTGGGTTTTATGGGTGCCATTTTCATTTGAGGAAACTGTTTCAAAGTCTCTTCATTGTGGCCGTCTTGGGAACACCTTGTTATCACTGCATTCCATGAGCCCAAGTCACGTGTTATGTTTCCCAATTGCATTTGATGGAAAAGTTTCAGCGCCTCCTCATCATGCCCAGATTGCACAGAACCTGCAATCAGAGAATTCCATGAAATGACATTTGGCTTTATATCTGCTAGATGCATTTGAAAAAGGAGTTCCAAAGCCCTATAAACTTGCCCCTTTTTTGCATAGCTTGTAATGATGGCATTCCATGTGATCACATCAGGCGTCATGCCAGTCAAATTCATTTCATGGAAGAGTTCCAATGCTTGATCAGCAAGTCCATTATATGTATATCCTGAAATCATGGAATTCCACAGTACAGCATTTTTTTCAGGTATTCGATCAAATACTTTGCGTGCAGAATATATATTCAAGCATTTCGAATACATATCTACTAGGGCACTTCCAGCAAAGACATTGGACTCAAATCCACTTTTAATCACATAACCATGAATTTGAATACCCTGCCAAAGAGTTCCCAAGTCGACACATGCAGAGACAACACCTGAAATAGTTACTGAGTTGGGTTTCACGCCTGCCAACCGCATTTCATAAAAAGCTTCCAATGCTTCCTTGGCATACCCATTTTGGGCGCAGCCTGTAACAATTGCATTCCATGAGTTCACGTCCGGTTTCAAACCCGATAACTGCATTCGATTTAAAAGTTTCAGGGCTTCATCGCACTGCCCTTTTTGTGCAAATCCAGCCATCATTGCATTCCAAGTAATTGCATCCGAATTCACCCCTGACAATTCCATTTCACTATGGAGTCTCAAGGCCTCCTCACTAACCCCAATCTGAGCATATCCCCCAATAATTGCAGTCCAGGAAACGACATCTTTCTCAGACATCTTATCAAACACCTGGCGGGCATATTCCACACACCCACATTTTGCATACATGTCTACTAAAGCATTCTCAACAACAATATCCAGCTCAAACTCATTTCTAACGATATAGCCATGGACCTCCTTGCCCTTCTCCAGAGCCGTTAAACCAGCACACGCCTTGAGAACACTGGGAACAATTATATTGTCCGCCCTGATGCCTAAACCTTGCATCCAATTCAAAAGCTTAAAGACATCCTCCCAGAGCTTACAGCGAGCGTATGCTCCAATCAAAATAGACCACAAGAAAGCATTTCGTTGAGACATTTTGTCAAACACTCGTCGTGCATCTCCCAAGCTTCCACATTTAATGTACATAACAACAAGCTTATTTCCTACCCAGCCATTACGCGTATGTCCACTCTTGATAACATGTGCATGGACCTGTTTTCCCTCTGCAAGGGCTCTCTTGTTGATAATCTCTTGCAAGAGAGAGACATAGCTAGACGAATCTATCCCGATGCGACTATGCTCTGCAACCTCTGAAATGCCTTCTGCTTCTTTAGATGGGCTTTCCTTACATTCTTTGCTCAAGGTTTTGTATACGACAGTGCTCTTCTTATCGGGTGTTAGTATGCCATTGTTGTCATGTCTTGGTTTTTTCCATGTTTTAACAAGAGTGGTATTATTGCAATTCACAGTGCAGAACATAGAAACCATACCTTGAAGTCTCTGACGTTTGAACCCATGTAATGAATTCCTCTTTCTAGAGCCTTCATTGAAGAGCTCCCTCAGCTGACTGCAACTATTATGAAAGTGGCATGGGTTTTCGCATGGCCAGGGTGGTGATCCTCTTACCTGTGCCATCACTATGGCCATTGCTGTGCAGAGCCATATCCTCAGAATGAGGGGGGCATAGAAGACCAAGATCGTAATTTTTAACCATATGAATTGTGTGGATTATTCGCATTTGGAGACAAAATAGCATTCTTCTCCCCCTTAGAATTTTAAATAAAAATAAGAACTTGGTGCTCGAAAACACACAAATTTTCAAATTATCTTCTCATTCTGAAAATATATTTTTTATGGGCAACGTATTATCTTCTCATATATTTTGATACACTCCAAACACAAAGGTCGGGTTATAATAGAGTGAGTAGATAAAAAATAAATAAATAAACAATCTTTAACATAAATTATATATTGTAATTATTATTATATTAATTTAATTATATTTATTTTATATAATATAATAAAATTAATTAATAAGTAGGAGTTGATCCTACAGTACAACGGTTAAGTTGAAAGGGCAGCAGTTGGGATGTCTAAAGTTTGAATCTCACAGTGGATAGTGGGATTGTCGCAGGGAGAAAGCGATCACGGAATCAACAAAGGCAATAGCGACAATGGATATGGTGGCAACAGCAGTGGATATATTGACGGCAACAGTGGTTAATGTGACGGTTATGGAGATATCGAGGATGAGGTCCCCAGTGGTTAAGGTGGTGGTGGCGGTGGTGGTTATGGAGATATCAAGGATAAGGTCCCTAATGGTTAAGGTGGTGGTGGTAGTGGTGGTTATGGAGATATCGAGGATGGGGTCCCCCATATGTGGCCTCACTGGTTCATAGCTCCAGTCAAAAGCGTAGGGCGCTACCCCTTAGCAGCGATTTACCGAACAAAAAAAATTAATAAGTAAATTATAATTATATAATTAATATATAACATTGATATTTCTTAACATCTTTTAAATAGATTTATTTAAAATATTCATATGATTCACTAAGTATATGTAGGGAAAAAGTGTGCATCTTATCTAAAAGATTTAAGAATAAAAATTTAATTGAATAAAATTGTAGATTTTTAAAGGAGTTGAGAATGATAAATATAATATAGATCTTAGTAATTGAGAAAAGGAAATAGAAATGTTTAAAGAAGGATTAGAGATCTTATATGATTTATGGCATATTATCAGTTTTATCTACTTTGACTATCTAAGATGCTACAATAAAGATTTAAAAATTAAAATTTTGGATTGAATTAGTGATAAAAGTCTAAGATAGAGGTAACCTACAAAAATTCATGTATAGAACTAAGTCACACCCTCATTTTAGTCCAAATTTTTTTTTTCCTTATTTGGTATTTTCCAATTTCAAATTTTACCTTTGAGATCTACAGAACTTGTTTTTCTACATTTATACCTATAAACAAGTAGTGCTCAAAAGCAGCATTAAGAGTTTGTTATAAACAAATAATACCATTGAATTCATTGATATAAATCAAACCTTATGGCTAGTGTAATAAGATAGATAAAAAACACAATAAGCAAGTAATACAAGTGTTAATACAACTAAGACTAAGTAAACTAAAACAAATTTGAGATTGAGATTGATGTTTTAAATGCGAGTGCAAGATGTCTTCTCTTAATGATTAAATGACCTAGGGTAATCTCTTTAAACATTTAAGTCCTAAACACATAACTCAAGACCATTGGTGCATACCTAAAAAAGAGATTTGAAATTAAAAGCTAGATTACCAAACCATGTGTGTACTGAATCTATCCAAAAGAAAGAACATTGGGGGAAACCTAGTCTAGGGAGATAGAACCCTACATAATTAGGTGGGTTGTGTACTATAATAATAGATTTCTTACCACCACCTAGTTTCCTATAACTAGATATACAATAGGTGAACCTTTTTGCGAGTACAAAAGATCCATCTTTACACAAGATGAAATCATACCATTTGGAAAGAATTGTAGCACCTAGATAGGATCATGATAGTGCAATTGCATCCCAAAATCTCAAAGTTTCATATTACATTTTCCTCAACTCATCTAACTACAGTATATTTATTTTATAGTAAAAGCATCACAATCATCAAATTTCACATTGTGTTGATTTCTAGGGTAAAAACATAAGTCTTTATTATTTCTATTTTAGCACATGTTCCTTTATGATCTTAGTGAATGAATTTTAGTTGATTTATGATACTTATCTTGGTAATTTATCTTGGCTTCAAATGATATTGAATCCATAAACCATAGATATATTTTATGGTGTGTTTTATTCCTACATTTTGGTGAACCCTAACCTCAAACCCCTCTAGGGTTGTAACTTTCTTCCTATTTATAATTCCTAACGTAATATTTATGATTTTCCATTTTCGTTTAGATCCAAAAATTGCATCCTTTCATTCCTTGGGCCCTACTTCAATTGCCTTTATTGGTTCACATTGTGGGTGAACCCTATGCCTACACACTTATACTTGGGGTTATAAATTATATTTTTTATTTTAAACTTATACTTGGGGTTATAATTTATATTTTTTATTTCAAATTTAATTGCATCTTGCACATTTATTTTTTTTACATATGGTTTAGTTATGAGTGGTTCACAAACTCTCAATCTCCCCTATATGATCCATATTTCTAAATTGTAGTAATAGATATCTTATCCTGCATCCTAAATAAAATGACTACCTTTCCACCATGATTGACAATGATGATATTTATTTTACGTCATATGATAACCATTTTTATTTCAGTAAATCCCTCAATTTTATTGCTATATCGAGGGATGATAAAGGTCCACCTTGTTTGACATTCATGATAATGCTAGACATAATGATGATGATCTCCTCCTGTAGCTCATGATATTCATTCTTTTATTTTATTGAGTCATAGTCTATTATGATGTGTTTAGTGAGGATCTTAGTGATACTTTCTTAAGTGATCACTTAATGTCATTGATGATTCTTTGTTTCATGATGAGTTGATTCATATTATTGTTGTTAGGATAAGGTGATATTAACCTTGTAATCTTATGTATTAAACTCAAATCTCCAACACCTTGGGAATGGGTACTTAGACACCCATGTAGGTGGTTGAGAGATTATTTATTATTTATACTTGTAACTTAGAATATTATTTGTAGTGTCATTAGAATGAGATGTTACTTACACTAATGGTGGTTAGAATGAGATGTTACTCACACTATTTCCAATCCTGGGTGCTAGGAGAGGGAGTGGGACATCTTATTATAACAAGTGGGATCCACATTATTTGGCCACTCCATTTGGAGTAACATAGTTAGAAATGTGAGCTCACTCTTTGCATGGCTCTAATATTTTATTCTAAAATTGGTTGTTATTTATTAGAACTAATTGATTAATTGTAGGGAATTAGATTTTTGTCATTTCATAGGTTTTGGTAGTTTTGGTTTTGGGAAACCATTCATGGTTTTCCCTCTCTAGTTCTATAAATTAGATGCCTTATATAGTTATTTTATGGGTCTTTGTCAGTTGAGTATTGATACACTACCAAAATATTGTCAAATTAAAAGGAGATTATTGGATATTTTAATGTAACACTTCTATTGGACTAATATATGTGTCCTCTCTTTGATGGTGGATTTTTTCTTTAAAAAAACTATATGTACATCCAATGTTATGTGTATATCTATATTTTCTTGATTTTAATTTGATGCATCAAATGTTTGCATGCTTCTCCAAATTTTCTTTTAGATTTATGATGGTTTATAAATATGATTGTAGTTGTATTTAAACAACTTGATTTTATACTAGCACTATATGTGTTCACATATTAATCAATATTTTGATATATCAAAACCTTTGTTTGTGACCAAAGAGGGACATATATACATATATATATGTATGGATGCACACACACACACGCACACGCACACGCACACGCACACACACACACATATATATATATATTTGTGATTGTATCCAAGGCATCTTCTTCCCATTTAAAAATTGAGAAGTTCAATGGTTATAGGCATGAGTTGCAAAATTTGAAGATGGAGGAACTCTTGGAAGAAAGGGAACCATGGATTGTAATGAAAAAGGAATGAAAACCTAATGGTATCTAGGATAAATATTTCAAACATCTTATACAAGAAAGAATGGAGAATCATTCATTTGTTTCTTACAAATCTTTTCCTCTTGAATGTCTTAGAGGAGATCAACACATTCACACTATAAAAGAGGATATGTGATATTTATCAAAGTAAAATTTTGAATAATATGGTATATATCAAAGGAAATTACGTTGTTTAACAATGAAGGTGATTCTATTGTAGAATATTTGAATACCTTTGTTTTGGTTTTGAGTTAGCAAGGTTCAATAGAAATTAAGCTCGATAATGAAAATTAATGTATTTTACTACTTTGTTCTTTATTCAAATCTTGAGAGAACCTAATTGTTGTATTAATTGTAGTGTTGTAAAGTTAAAAATAGACCCTCTTACTTTTATGTTTCTTATTGAAGAGATGAGAAGAAATTCCAATATTGAAGGCTCTAGGATGTCATGCATGTTCAAGGAAAGCCCAAGGAAAAATGTGGGTCTAAAGGGGAACAAAATAAATCTAAATCCAAGTGAAAAAGGATGTTCTAAAAGCCCTAGGAATATAAAAGTTTTAAAATGATGGGAAAAGAGAGCATGAGAAGAAGGAATGCATGAACAAGAAGAAGAGCTTTGATGATTCATCCATAAATGCACTTTTTATGACAAAGATAATGTCGTATTGTTTATTTCTACTAATGTTGCTAGTGATGACTCTTGGCTAATTGATTCAATTTTGTGCTACCATATGACTCCTCCTAATAGTGGTTTTCATCATACCAAGATTATAACGGAGGAGATATTTTCCTTGGTAATAATAATAAAAATTGAATTGTTGGAAACAAAAATATAGTTGTTTTCAATGGTGGGAAGGTGAAAAAACTCTATGGTGTTTTTCTTAATCCAAGACTTGTGATAAATATTATTTCTATATTTAGGTTGATTTACTCTAGATTTCTTATGACATTTGATAAGATTGGTTGCATGTTGGTGAGAAAGAATCTAGTGGTAGTGAGAAACACACAATGTAGGACTCTATTTAGGCTTTATACCTCCATATTTTGTAAATTTTCTAATATAAATATAATTTCTAAAAATACTTGTATATTGTAGCACCAATATTTGGGCCACATTGGGGGAAAAGTTTTGGAGAATGCCAAGATCAAAAAGTGTGAATTGATAACCTTCCACAAGTGAAATAATGAGCACAATAAGATGTCTATCATGTATAATATGAAGAGTGTGTAAAATACAATGATAAATCCTTTCATGTATAGGAAAGGATGATGAGGTAGGAAGGTAGTATTGAACAAATGACTAACCATCCAAAGGTACAACACTTGTGAGCTCACTTGATAATTTTGTGATCAAGTGGAAAGTATGCATGCAATAGGTGTCTCAATAGGTGAACATGTGTGTCTCAACTACATGAAGTGAGACAAAACTCTAAAATACCTAAGTAAACTTAAGTTAACTATGAATAGGCCAATTCGAGAAAGGTGATATCATAGCTAGATATCTAAAGACATTATTTACACTAACACCCCCCCCCCTTAAGTGCAACTTAGAAAGTAATATATATGATGATGAGCCTCAACTACTAGGTCATGTTAGGTACTCAACTACTAGGTCATGTTAGGTACTCATGTACAAATTTATCATAAAGTAGAGAAAAAGAGAATAACCTAGTGGGAAATAAAAAAGGCCCTCTCCAAAAGAGGAATTATACAAATTTAATAAAATGTACAAGTGAAGAAGATAGGAGGACTCATGATGACCCCCCAAGGACTACTTCTAGCACAATATACAATGAATGTTCCCCACATAGGAAAGAAAAGAGAGGTCTAGATGTGACCCTCCTCGAAAGTGAGAAGGAACAATCTCCATGTGAGAAAATTCTTCTTGCCAAAACTAATAAGAGAATAAAAACCACATGCAACCTCCCTTCAAAATGATGCCTATAGTGCAGGTAGATTCTCGACACTAGATGTTGAATATGATGCATGATCATTGAACAACATTTCTCCCCTTGGGAAGAAACATCACTATAAATGTGTGAAAGATGACTTTCCTTTCTAGATGGGAATATGCAAGAAGTAAGATGAATACATATCTAAATTCTTCACATGATCTGAAGAATTTGATGGTTCCCACAATGTCTTTGACTGATTTTCAACGATCTCAAGCTAATGTTGAACTACGAAAAATGTTGATCAAGTAATATACAAGATTTAGGAATAGTGACCATGGGTGTATGGTGATAACTAGACCAATGTGAATCTTGTACTACTACAAAGGATTTCAACATAGATGAAAGCTAAGTTGGATAATTCAACTCATGAATGTTTACATAATATGTCATGATAGAAGTTGATGTATGTAAGG
>VDFB02271358.1:635618222-635647178 GCA_007258455.2 Sequoia sempervirens | reverse complement strand
CTAGAGAGAGTGGGAGAGGGTGGGAGAGAGTGTGGGAGAGGGCTAGAGAGACTGTTGGAGAGGGTAGGCAAGGGTGGGAGAGGGTTTGAGATAGTGGGAGAGGGTGGGAAAGGGCTGGAGAGGGTAGGAGAGGGTGAGAGAGGGTTGGAGAGAGTGTTAGAGAGTGGGAGATAGTGGGAGAGGGTGGAAGATTGTAGAAGAAGGTGTTAGAAAGGTTAGGAGAGGGTGGGATATGGTGGAGATTGTGGGAGAGAGTAGGGAAGGTTGGAGAGGGTTGCAAAGTGTAGGATAAGGTGGGAGAGAGCGGGAGAGGATGGGAGAGGGTTGGAGAGGGTGAGAAAGGGTATCTCTCTCTCACTCCCTTCCTCTCTCTCTGAAGTATCTCCCTCTCTCTCACTCAATCCCTCTAGCTCTCTCCCTAGTACCCTTAATCCTCTACCCTATAAATGTACCATCTAAAGCTTAAAAATGCCAAATTTATCATAACGCGAGTGCGTTATTAACCAGTAGAGATATGTCCATTTAGGATTAAATAACGCGCTCGCGTTATAACGAGAACGCATTATTTATTGCACTAAAACTGGATTCACGCGTTATTTATTGCACTAAAATTTGATTCGCGCCTTTTTTTTAGAAGACATAACGCGAACGTGTTATAACACAAACGTGTTATGGCTTGTTTTTTTCTTGTTTGGCCACAAAAGTGCGACCATCTTGGTGCACTTACCCTTATCCTTTTTTTAAATTCAACATTTAAATCTATCTTCTATGCAATCCTTTTTTAGCTTTCAACATTTAAATCTATTTGGTGCATATCCTGCAAATATTGTAGTCTAGGAGACCGCATCTCTTGAGCCATTATGTCAATTAGTTCACGTGCCTTGTCTAGACGTCCACATTTTATTTTATGTGTACTTTTCTACTAGTACAACTACAACTACAACTTCTGAAAAAGTATTTTCTTTTGTTGATTTGATCAGCGTCTATATCCTGTTGAACCAACGTGCCTATTTTTGGCATAAGAAGTGTCGATGCTAGTATGGGTTGTAGAATTCGGCTTTACAATGGCTAATATCATTTGCTTGAAATATTACACCTTTTCAAATTGGCACCTGCAAATTGCATTAACTTGAAAGTTTCTAAAATTATTTAGTCTCTACCTTCTTTTTTACACCTGCCAACTGCATTTATTCCTCCAATAGTGGATTGATGGGATCTCGGGTTAAATTCTCTCTGTTTGTTTTTGAAATATATTTGCCTACCAATATTTTGTTATGTGACAAGCAGGTGGAAGAGGAGTAACTTAAGCTAGAAAAATATTCTTTACTTTTATTGGGCCTTTCAAAAAACTTTCAGATTTCTTTGCTTTGATTAGATAAAACAATCACATATTTGCATTGATTAGTTGAATATTTATTGCAAAAATGGTGACTTTTTATTCAATTCGTGATTTACTTAGTTGATTTATTTGTTTTTATTATGATGGTGTTTTTAGTTGCATAGATTATTGTTGTTGCTTGTAATTCAAATAACACAAGCAGATAAACAGAAGTGACTTACCAGTTTAAATTCCAAACCAGTACACTATTTTTGCTATGTGATTGTTTGGCTCACAAGCAGTAACAAACACAATCTAATAGGCAATAAAATATAGGTTGTCCATTTCCTAGGTAAAGATGTTAACTTCCTTCAGCAATTAGTGCCCGGTCATTTGCTAAAATATGTGCAACAATTTTATATATCATTTCAACCTGCAAGGATGAAAATGTCAACACAAGATGAAACAATATGGATCAAAATGAAAATAGTCATCTCTGGCAGTGGCACTAAATGCCATTATGTTGTTTTGAAATATGAATTGATAAGCTATAAGAAATAGTTTTTTAAGAGTCAGAGATACAATAATTTTTTTGTCTTTTCATGCTTATGTATTTAATCTTGGGTTTCTTAAAAATATGTTTTTTTAGCATTTCTTTTTTAAAGCTACTTTGCATGATAGGTGTAACCTTTTTTTTTGTGATAATGTTGTATGCTTCATTGAATCCTTGAAATGAATCTTATTTCTGATATTGTAATTCTTGTAGGTTGGCATCGGGAAACAATAGTGGTTATTCTCTCACATTGGAGTCAAAGAACACAAATAGATTGGAGTTGAAGAATTGAGCATTAAACTTGAAGTTGAAAAAGCATTTTTAAATGCTTAGGGCTTCCATCTTCTGCTTTTGTTTTCTGTTTTAGGCCAACTCGCTTCTTTTTGGGCTCTATAAAGAACATTACGAAATCTTTCCTTTTGTTACAAAGGGTTAAAAAGAACATTCTAGACACTTATTAGATTTCAATTTTGGATCTAAAAATTGAACAAACAAACTTCACACTTCATCTTGGTGCTTAAAAAGAATCCATTCTTTCTTTTGAGGTGTAAAATGAACATGTGCCTTTTGTGTCTTGTAATATTTTATACAAAGTAATCTCATTTAAAAGGCTATATGCACTTCTCTCGTACTTCATGGCGATCTTGAGAAGCAAAAGTATTTTGGTGATATTAAGTTGTATAAAAGATTGCCTCCATATTTTGATTTGGGTTCTTAAAATTGAACAAAGTTTGCAAGTGTGAGTTGAGTATATCACATGTGTTCTCTCTTTTTTCATGCAAACAAAGATTGATCGAACTACAGATGTTCTTGCTCGCTTTTGTTTACCCTTAGAGGGCCTACCTAGTGGGAAAAATTACTTACCCTATGGAACAACCCAATCGGGAACACACTAAAGCCAAGCAACTTCCACCCAGTATATAAGTGTGGGTACTTGAGGAAAGTTCAAGTATCACAAGGATTGTTCTGACAAGAAGGGTAGCAATGGTCTCTTTCCATATGGATGATCCCCCACAAATGGAATTCCTATACTATAACCTTTTTTTTAGAAGCCCAAATCCTTATCTACTTGTTGGTGCAAGAACAGTAGTTTTGAAGTCGTCCCACATTTTTAAGACTCTTAGTAGAGATGAGAAGAATGTCATGGGAGTTTCATGGGTATTGAACCTTGGCTGACCCAAGAAGTGCGTGTCGTGGAGGGGAGATAGTGTGGTCAAGCTTCTAATCATCCACTAAGAGTAGGCGTAGCTGGATTTATCCAAGTGGGAACTCAACAAATATTGTCTCTTGATTATCCATAGGGTTGTGCATTTTATTGGAATCAAAAACACTTTTCTTGGACCTAAAACATTGGAAAACAAATGTTCAACATGAACATCAATTTTAAAACCTTTAGGAGGAGCAAATACCTTCGAGAAAATCCAAGTACTACTATTTGTCCTAGGGATTTCATCCTTAGAGGCTTCTAAGTATTTGGGTTTATATCTCAATTTTCTCTTCCTAAAGTCAACATTAGGGAACTATTGCCTTGATTCTCTTGATTTCCACATAATGGACTTTGTGGGATGAGAAGAAATTGAGACATTAGACATTTAGTTTGAAAAGCTAAGCAAGAAGTGTTTGTGGTAAAAGTAATTCATTAACCAAGATTAAATCAATTGAACCCCACACATGTGCTTGTTATCATTTGTCTTATGGTCTTCCATGCAAACATTGGTCTTTTGGTTTGAACTACTCTTAGAGAAAATCATTTTCTTCAATATCTTGGTCTAGTAAATAAGTCCTTCTTAGGTTCATTTAGGATCAAAAGAACAAATCATTTCATCCATCTCAAACATCAATCAAATCCCATCTCACAAACAACTTTTGAACCATTGGAAAAATCATTCATACTAGACTTTGGGTAAAATCCTTCAAATCAACATCAAAATCACCTTGTTTAGCTAAGCGTGTGTGGATGAATCCTTCCTCATACACCTAGTTAAATTATCATCCTTTTGGACAAGTTTATTCCAAGATAACATCCAACATCTTGGGGTTTATAATTCCATTATCCAAATCAAAGAATCGAAAGAATCCTAAAGTCTAGCATTGATCCAGAAGTTCCTAAAAGTTCAACACCCATATCACTCACCCTTTCATCCTTCATCTCATCATTGGTCTTAAGCACCTTAGGGGTCACTTTTGCAACAAGGTCAAAACACAATAAAAACATGGAATATAAACTTGATTCATACATCATGAGTGGTCTAAATCAACCAAACTATCAAAGCCTTACAATGCCAATTGATTATCAAAACTCATATTTACACAATCCATACATGGCATCATTATCTCCTACAAACCTCAATGGTACAAAAAATGTGAGTATGCCCAATCTAAATTGTGGAACACCTTTTTTTATGGTAGATATTAATCAAATTCCAAACCTACAAATCTATCAATCAAACAATCAACGCATGAGTCTTCAACAAAACAACATTATCCCACCAAATCCATACAATCCAAATGTGAATATACCAAGTACAAGTTTACCAAACATGAACATTTCAAATCCAAACTTGGTAAACTTTGGGATAGGTATGTTTGCGAATCATACAAATGTTGTTCAAAGTCCAAACAATATGTTAACGATTCCATATATTGATCCAAGTCAAGGTAACACCATGCAAAATAAAAGTTACCTAAATCAAGGCAATGTGATTCCCAACCACAATAATGTTCAATTTCAACCTATAATGCCAAATCTAAACATCATCCCAAATCATAACATTGTTCAGAATTAATTTTTCCATGATCCCATACAAACACCACAAGTATACATTCCAAATCATTCCAAATCTGCTTGAACAAAGACCAAGTCAACTATATCAAGGATGTTAAGATCAAAATCAAGATCAAATTTTGTGAGATCAAATTGCTACACTTACCAAAATAGTTGTCATTTCACCAAGAGACATCTCCATCCCAATATCAATACACTCTTCCATTGGTTAAACCGTGTCATCAAAGCATTTAGTTGTGTCCACAACAACATCAAGAACAATATCTCCAATGTCAAGAAGTTGGATATCAAGATCAACCACATCAACAACAAACTCAATAACCACAGCTCAAAGATCAATCACCACACCTCAAAGATCAATCACCACATCTCCAAAATCAATCACCACAAGGTCAATTTAAAGTAAAAATCTCACAAGGTAACAAACAAAAATACACACCACTTGGGGGACCAATCGAATCAGTCATGCAACAATTGGTACAAGAAAATCCCATCAAAATCCCTGTTTATGAAAATTATCAAAAGCCTCAAGTTAAACCACCAGGGTATAATGAGAAACACCTTTGTGATTTTCACAAAATAAAGAGACACACAACATCAAGTTGTATTCAACTCAAAAATCTCATCCAAGACCTTATTGATCAAAAAATAATAACTATTGGGGAAAATGATAAATATTCAACCACTAGTAATAGCATTGACAATATCTCCACCACAATTGTTAAAAACAATGATCAAGATCTATCCATCAATGAGCACCTTGAAGATGTTTCCACCTCATCCGAAGATCAACTCAACATACATCAAGAGTCACTTTTTGATCATGATAAATACCCCTCAACAATATCCAACAATGATCTATTCAAAGGAGTGTTAACATTATTTGATCCTATAGTCAGCAATCCTTCCACCAATGATCATGTTGAAAAATTCTCTACATCATCTAATGAGTTAGAGGACATATCTCAAGAATTTATTCCAAAGCATGACCAACATCTTTCACCAAAGTATAGCAATGGTCCTTTCCAAGACATATTGACATCCTTTGACCTCATGGTTACAAATATTAAAGGAATATTTAACTCAACACTTGATCCAAATTCACCCAAAGATCAAGAGGGTATTGAGCCACTTATCATGCCTAATGAAGATATCCAAGAACCCTTTATAAGTAATCCTTTGAAATTGACCCATGTCAAGAACTTGATCCAAAGCATGTCAAAAGAAATTCCAAAATTAATCATGATGAAGAATTTGTATCTCCAAGATACTACAATGATCTAATGGACACTCTCCTATCTATACAAGATGTCGCAAATGATGATCATATCCATATAGCACATACTCCTCCATCTACCCATGAGATGCTTTCTTTGGATGGACACGTAGATGATCTTCATTCAAAATTGGATTCCTTTACTCCTAACATTATTACACAAAAATATTAGTTATTGATTCCTACAATCAAACTGAGTTGTCAACATCGAGATCAAATATATCCCACATTCAGATTGAGTACATCATGTATGAAGATATCAAACATTATCCCCTCAAGGAAACAAGTTAGACAAAACAGGATATTCCAGAGTCAGCAGAGCAAAAAATTTAAATAATATCATCTACAATAGTCATTTGTCAAAGAATACTTGCTAAACAATACATCTTGAAACAGCCATAATCAAAACATAAAGGTACTACTTCCACAATGTTGGGGGAAACTTCATCTCAAGCAAACGTCAACATAGGAAGCACGAAGAATCTTTATGGTGAAACTAATTCCAATACTATGACCTGTCAAATCATGAATCTTCATCCACCCATCACCCCATCCACAAATTGGTACCAACATCAAAAGAAGGATGTGAATCAAAGCACAAAGGACGTTATCAAAGAAAAAGAGGCAGAGAAGCATAATGGACAAATCAAATACACATGGATACCAAAAAATATAAAGAAAGATTATCCCTATCAAACTCCATTAGTCAAAGAAACTATGGGGAAAAACAAAAAATTGAAAAGTATCCATTAAAGATTTCCACAAAGGAAAAAGCAGGCTTCCCAAGCAACATACAAATTATATCAAGTAGTTGGTTCTAATTCCATACACACTTCCATATCCACCAATCATTACTCATCTTCCCAAGTTTGGAGACTCAAAGGTTTCAAACTATCAACCAACCCATCTTTTATTCTTAAATCCATGCCTCCATGCATGATATCCAATTCTTACATTCACCATGTATTGGCAGCCACCGTTCATCATAAGGATTCAGAAGGCACTCTATTGCAATGTGCACATAAAGACAAAGTTAACTCTAGTATCAACAAAGCAGATCAAGAATCCCAAAAGTTGCATTCAAGTGCACATATCTTAGCAAAGCAGCTTCTTCAAGTAGGATATCGATGGCACATTATGATAGAAGCATATACATCGACACCACTAGATGGTTCAACATGAGATTAAAATCCTTTCTAGAAAAATATGAAAATCCAAAAAAAATTGAAAAAAGGATTGAAAACAGTAAAGAAAAAAATTGTCCTCTAGTGAAAACCACTATGGTGGCGCTTTGGACAGGTACCATGATGAAAACCTTGAAAACAAGCGTCATGTGTAGAATCGATCATTTGCATGCACTAATTCACATGAAATCATCTCATCCTATCCATAATAAATCCAACATTTCATCCATCTTATCCATAATAAATACATTCATTCATTAACCATTTATCTAATCCATTTTCATCCATCTACATCCATAGTCCAAATTATCTTGATCTGGGTAAAATTTTGGTGTACACTTTACACTTGCTTATGGTAGACATCTTGACATGAGTCATTTTCATTGATCCTATCCTACCCAGCATTATCTGAGCCATAAAGCATTATCCAATGAGCATTATTTATTCAAACACCTTATCTTATCGCAAGATAATCCATATCCATCCATCCATACATCTATCGAAGCATCCATGCATGTCATTCCATATATTTATAGACATTGGGGGTAGATATGTACATCTTGCTTCGGGAATAAATCTTAATCTATATCCTCCAACTTATGTGGTGATCTAAACATTAGCAAACGTAAAATCAAATTGGTCAAGCATTTGGGAGCCAAAATCCAAGTAAAAAAACCATGGCATATTTTTGACAAGAAGATGTTCCTTATCAAGCTTTATCTTTCATCAAACATCAATCCAAATGATCACTATTAGTTGCATCTAATTTTCACTTCAAACGTCTAATCAAATCATTCATAACAACTTTTGTTCGAAAATCATGCTTCAAAATCTTGATCAATCAAATCCAATCAATCCATCATCATCTTGGAATATCCTTCTTGATCCTTTTATTGCTTAACACTATCTTTACATTGTTGTGTATCCTCAACAATGTTATCATCATCAATCTTGATCAATCAAATCCAATCAATCCATCCTAATCCTTGTGTTGCTTAACACTATCCTTGCATTGTTGTGTATCCTCAACAGTGTTATCATCATGAATCCTGATCAATCAAATCCAATCAATTCATCATCATCTCAAGATATCCATCCTAATCCTTGTGTTGCTTAACACTATCCTTGTATTGTTGTGTATCCTCAACAATGTTATCATCATCAATCCATCGACCTGGTCAATCAACCTTAGCTTGGTTTTCAACAAAATCTAAAAATAGATGACTAATATCATCAGACATATCCATATCCAAATCGTCAAAATCATGCAAAAAATCCAAAAACATTCAAAAAACCAAGAAAAACTAAAAATATCCAAAATCATATCAAAATCCAAAAATAAGTCAAAAAATAGAAAACATCAAAAACTTGGTCATCTGAACTACGTCATCTCTGAGCTTAAACATAGGGAAGGCTAATCTTTGATTATCCCTCGAGACATAAAATCCAAAAACATTCATAAAATCTCATAAAAAACACAAAAAAATTGGAAAATTTGAAAATCAAAACATTTGCAAACATCTCAAAAATACCAAAAATAACCTCAAAACATTTCAAAAACATCAAAAGCATCCAAATATTTGAAAAAATACACCCATCTTGTTTCGCAATCACCTGAAATAAACATTCACTCATAATAAATCATCATCATCCTCAACCTTTGGTGAAACAATCAGAAACAAGTCTAGTAGGTTAAAAATTGAAAACTCAAGTGTCAAGGTCTGAAGTCTAGGTCAGTAGGTAAACAAGTTGGTCAACTCTTTGCATCAATAGCCCATCATCCAGTTTGTCTCAAATAATCTGATAACATCATGTCCTAAGATGCATCCTTCCTACAATGGACATCAACATCAGACATCACCATAGTTTAGTCTTGGCTAGAGGTATGAAGAACATTGGCTTGTTTGTGTACTTGATCTTTTCTTTTGATTTATCTTATTATGTTCATTCCAATGACCTCTCAATGATGTCTGATCAAAATGATTTAGAGAGATAGGAATGGGGCAACGATCATTATCTTTTGTCTGTTGTGCTTGTTGGATATTCTTGTAATATAACCTTGGTTGTGTGTGCTTTGTTTGGTTTGTAGTGAGGGTATTTTAAGTATCTTGTTGACCACATAGGAAGGCTTGCCTTTCTATTTTTTTGTTTGAGATGTTTGGAATATCTAAACTATGTTCTAAGTAGAGTTTCGCATGTTAGGTGTGAACATGACTACTCCTATCTTATTGTCGAGTCAAATTCCATCACACTAGGTGCAATGCCATCCTAGTTCTTTATACCTTGATGCCCCGTATCTATGTGTGTAGTAAAACATACGGTAAGTAAGCTCTTTTAAAATCCCAATTCCTATCAAGCGAAACATCATCCATATCTCATCATCATCTCTAATAAAGTCTTGTCACATCATGGACTTGTTGGATCCTCTTTTCATGATCTTATTTCTTCTTTCTTCTCTCTGCACTAACATCGTACAATGATAGTTAATCAAACATCACCCATGAATCCATCCTGCATCCATAAACCATTAGCATGCTACATATCATTCATATCATTTCACATACATTACATTTCCATCATAATATACATCTGTTAGTCTAAGCATATCATAAACCATCTCATTTGCATCATCATCATCATAACCATCCGTAGGTCCATCTTGAACCTCTTTGTCATGAGATCGACCCTCAAATTGAACTTTTCGCTCGATCTCTCAAGGGGGCAATGTACAATATACTTCATTCTGCTGGGGCATCCGAAAAAATCAGAAAATTTTTGAACTTTGATCTCAACAAGTTTATTCTTTGAACCAACATAGCAGGTACATTGCTTCAAAGAGGGGGAAATGTAGACACAAAAAATATACAAATTGATCCTATACACCTAATCCTATTTACTAACCAGTTCATCCTTAATCATCTCCTTTGCTAATCCATTTAATTAAATAATCTCTATTTAATTAAATTTATCACATTTCATCTCTTAATTTTAAAATAAATCAAATTTATATGATTAAGTCATCATCTCCTATTAATTAAATAAATCATTTTGTTTAATTAATCCTAATGTCCTCTTTTAATTAATTAATTAACTTTATTTGATTAAATTATCATATTCTTCTCCGTAATTAAATAAATCAATTTTATTTAATTAATCTCTAAACTCATCTCCTTTAAATTAAATAAATCAATCTTTATTTGATTTAAATCTAACACCACTCTCTTTAATTAAATAAATCAAACTTTATTTAATTAAGTCTAATAATCATTTTCCTCTCATTTTGATTTAATTAATTCAAAATTCTAAGTCAAATTGTCAAATCAGCTAATCTTCATCTTAATTAATCAAATCCTGATTAATACTAATCTTCATCCATCAAATCCTCTAGCTTTTGCAACTTTCTCATGAAAATTATTTTAATTGATTTATTAAATCTCTATTTACTTTTAAAAATGCATCAAAGTTGGAATATTCTTCAAATTCAAAATCTCCCTCCTAAAAGGACATGTCCATCCAACAAGGCATTAAAAGCCCATTACATGTCCTTTGTCTTGAGCCAGGTGGCAATAACTCCTCTTCCACATCTCCTTCCAACATGTCACTTCCTCAAATTTGAATTTCCACCTAATAGCATTTATTTGCACATTCATCAAAATGTGCTCCACCTCTCTTCAATAGCATGTTGACAAGTGGCATCTTGCTATTGGTTGATCTTTAGTCCCACATCCTCCATGGTTTGCATTCTTCCATCCTTCATTCATATAAATGGAGGATTCTTTTACTAATTTACGATCCATGATCTTAGGCATTTTGCACTATCCATTACTTTATGCATTGGAGTTCATCCACAACTCATAGCATCTTCATCCATTTTTATCATAGAATTTCATTATCATAGCAAGGTTATTGGCAATTTTCATCAAGGATCACTCAATCCACCTACAAGCTTATCAAGGGTTGGGAAAGGGCTACTTTCCACATCAAAGTAGCACCAATCCACTATGGGATAGGTTTGAACATACTTCACATGCTTTTAGTTAGTCTTTTTGGTATTTTTAGTGCTTTGTTTGCATTATTTTGTATGATTCAATATCTCATAGAGATGCTAGTTTTACTTGCTTTAAACGGACTAACAATACTAATATGGTTCATTGTTTGAAGTTTGTGGAATTTAGTGTCTACAAAATGGCACTAGAAGGAGGGAAAAATGAACAAGATCAATTGTTTGACAAAGAATACAGATTTTTTGTTTTTGTTCACCTCTATTTCATGTAGTAGATAGAAATAAAAGTCCCAGTCTCTATTTACTTAATGTCAATTCATACAGGATTGAGTCTTTTCCTTTATCTTTGACCATAAGCTTTTTTTACAATGTACCTTTTTTAATCTCTGATATTTATGTGAGTCGTCTAGCAATACTAGGACATTAATTCTTTATAAGCACATGTTCCATTCTCATTAGTTTCCATTTTAGGAATTGTATGAGGGTTATCAAGATCATCAACAATGTTGTGCCCATTGAGGGCAAGCTTAGAAAGAGTGTTACAAAGATTCTTATCCTTATTTGTGTATGACGTATTAGCACAGTCATCCATTGCTCCTCTTGCCTCAGAAACTCTATTATGTGCATAGTCCACTTGCTTTCTTTGGTAACCACATGACTCGTTCCCATCTACATCCATTTTCTTTCTTGCAAGAATGTCCATTAAGGGAAAATAAGGGCTTGGATGAAGAAGAGATCAAAGAAGCACCAATGAAGATTTCAACGCAATATGACTTCTTTTCCAATATGTGAATATGAACGAAAGTTTCACCTTATTCAAATGATACCCAGAATAAAGGCGGTAACTTGAAGCATCCCAGTTTTGTCTTGTCTCTATTTTACTTGCAACTTCAAGTGATACTATATTATAATATTGTGTAGGTGAGAGGGCAGTATTCACATTTACTGTCTTATCCTTTTTTAAAATTCAGCATTTAAATATATCTTTTGTGTAATCCTTTTTTATCTTTCAGCATTTAAATCTATTTGGTGCATATCCTACAAACATTGCAATCTAGGAGACCACATCTCTTTATCCATTATGTCAATTAGTTCACATGCCTTTTCTAGACGTCCACATTTTCTTTTATCTGTACTTTTCTACCAGTACAGCTGCAACTACAACATCTAAAAAAGTATTTTCTTCTGTTAATTTGATCAACGTCTATATCTTGTTCCAACATGCCTATTTTTGGCATAGGAAGCGTCAATGATGGTATGGGTTGTAGAATTCGGCTTTGCAGTGGCTAATATCATTTGCTTGAAAGATTACACCTTTTCAAATTGGTGCCTACAAATTGCATTAACTTGGAACTTTCTAAAGGTATTTAGTTGTTGCCTTTTTTTTTACACCTACCAACTGCATTTATTCCTCCAACAGTGGATTGATGGGATGTCAGGTTAAATTCTCTCTTTTTTTTTTTGAAATATTTTTACCTGACAAGATTTTGTTATGTGACAAACAGGTGGAAGAGGAGTAACTTAAGCTGGCAAAATATTCTTTACTTTTATTGGGCCTTTCAAAAAAAATTCAATTTTATTTGCTTTGATTAGATAAAACAATCCCATCTTTGCATTGATTAGTCGAATATTTGCTACAAAAATGGTGACTTTCTATTCAATTCCTAATTTACTTAGTTGATTTATTTGTTGCGATTATGATGGCATTTTCAGTTGCATAGATTTTTGCTAAATGAGTTGAGGCTTCCTCTTGGTCACCTACATCACGTGATACAACCTTAGATGACTTTCCTCTTGATTTTTCTAACCTATTTGAGAACAACACCCTCTTTATGATATCAATAACATCCTTTGTCTCAAGCAACCAACCAACTGAAATACACCTAGTATACACACAACTCATTGACATGGACCAATAAGGACCACTGATTCTAGATTTATTTGAAAACGATGAAGCAATCTCAGAATTCATGGGACTTAGTGACAACTTATCATGGGGAGATCACAAAGCAGGCTTCAACATAGATCTCGACATAGGGGAAACTATGGGGAGACGATTGAATCCTTCAGTTGCAAAATAAATGAAATGCAACTAACATGCAAATCCTTGAATGAAAACCACCTAGTGGCACTCTTAGATCCTAAAATATTAAAAACAATGGACGCATCTAACAATGAAAACCTCTCTAAGGCACCCAAGGATGAGGGATTCAATATCCCCCTTAGTGCAATGCATCTAGAAAAGTCAATAGTGCTAGCAAAAAAGGCCACACCAGTCAATGTGGGAACAAAAGAAGCACCTAAGATCACTTTCTATGTTGAATCATTATTGGATGAAGAACAAAAGAACCTATCAACATTCCTCAAAGAGCGAAGAGAAAACTTTGCATGGTCATACACAAATATGCTAGGCCTTGATCTAGAAGTGGTTGTGCATCACTTAGCAGTTTATCCTAAAGCTAAGCTAGTCAAACAGAAATTAAGAAAGATGCACCCTCATATTACACTCTTGGTTAAACGAGAATTACAAAATATTCTTGATGTTGGATTCATTTGACTGATAGATTATCCTAAGTGGGTTTCAAACCTAGTACCAGTATCAAAACCCATTGGGGGCATTAGAATCTACACTGATTTCAGAGATCTAAACAAGGCATGTCTGAAGGATGATTTCCCTCTTCCTAACATCAATCTCATTGTAGATTTAATAGCTGGGCATGAAATTCTATCACTCATGGATGGTTTTTCAGGCTATAATCAAATCATAATGGCCAAGGAGGATCAACATAAAACTACATTCACTTGTCCATGGGGAACCTATTGCTGGAATGTGATGCCATTTGGGTTAAAGAATGCAAGAGCAACCTATCAAAGAGCAATGACCCTCATCTTTTACAACATGATCCACAAAATAGTCGAAGAATATGTGGATGATATTTTGGAAAAATCAAGAAAGAGAAGTGAGCACATACAAGTCTTAGGACCCATCTTTGATAGGCTTGAAGAATACAAGGTACGACTAAATCCAAAAAAGTGTGTTTTTGGGGTCACATCAGGGAAACTTATGGGGTTCATCATTTCACAAAGAGGGATAGAAATTTATCGAGCAAAGGTAAAAACCATCCTAAACATGGAACCACAACAAAAATTAAAATAGATGAGAGGGTTACAAGGAAGATTGCAGTCCATTAGAAGGTTCATAGCACAACTATCAGATAAAATCCACCTGTTCTCGCATCTTCTCCATAAAGGGATAACATACAAGTTGGATGACAAGTGTGATAAAGCTTTCCAACAAAACACACATTATCTAATAACACCTCCAGTTCTCATGCCACCAATACCGAACAAGCCATTGATCCTATACATCTCAGCAACACTAGCAACACTTGGAGCTCTTTTAGCGCAACATGATGAAAACATAAAGGAAAGAGTCATCTACTACATCAGTAGAACCTTGGTGGGCTATGAGATAAACTATTCACCCATTGAGAATGCACGTCTAGCATAGTTTTTGCGTCAAAAAAATTTAGGCATTGCATGTTGTCGCATCAAATCAAGCGCATTGCAAAGATTGATCCATTAAAATACCTATTATCAGTATGTGTGTAAATGCATCCAATGTCAATAGCATGGTGATCTGATTCATGCTCTAGCTCAAGAATTGCAGCCAATGATCAAACCATGGCCTTTTTCGCAATGGGGACTTGACCTCATAGGAAAAATCACCCCAACATCATCCAATGGCCACAAGTTTATCATAACCACCACTGAGTACTTTACTAAGTGGCTTGAAGCTATTCCTATGACCTACATAATGGGGAAACAAATTGCAAATTTTATCCTGAATTCCCTTATATGTCATTATGGTGTTCCTCAAAATCTCATCTCAAATAATGGAACCCCCTTTAAGAATCAAGATGTTAAAGAGTTGTGCCAAAGGTTCAATATCCAACACCAATTCTCTTCCCCATACTATCCCCAAGGAAATGGTCAAGTTGAGGCTATGAACAAAACTATCCTAAAAATCCTAAAGAAAATAGTTATTGAAGTTGGTCATGACTGACATCTTCAGTTAAATCCCACTCTTTGGGCTTATCGAACCAGTATATGCACGCCTACAGGTGCAACCCCTTTCTCTCTGGTCTATGGATCATAATCCATCTTGCCTATTGAGGTTGAGCTCCCATCATTGGGTTAAAGCATAATAGTGGTTTACAATTATGAGGAAGGAATTCTCATTTTTTTGGTTTTCACTAAATGAAGGGGTTTGATCCAACTTAGAGGTTAGGCCGAACCCTCTTAGATGTTCGATCGAACATATAAGTTCAGTCGAACCACCTGTTCGACCGAACCCATCAACAACCATAGGGAAAAATCATATTTTATTGGGTTTGATCGAATGGGGGTTCGACCGAACCCACTGAATTAGGGCATATAAAATAAAAAAATTGTCATTGTTGCACACACTGCTCATAGTGACTTTTTCTGTTGCAGTGAACGTGAATAGCAGGCGAACGTGAACAGTGAAGGATGGAAAACCTAGGGGAAAAACATGCACCAGCTTGAAAGCCAAGTTCATAACCTTGACCTCCATAATGAGCACGAGGTTGGTGAACTTGAAATTGTGTTTCAAACTCATTTATTTTGAAAAAAAATTAAACCCTAAATGGAAAATCTGAAATGTGAAATGTTGAAATTTACAGTAGATTAGAAATTGAAATTATATTTTCTTGAAAGTTTCTAAATACTTTTCAACGAACTTAATTTCTATTATGCTTTGATGAATGTTCATACCATGTTTCAAAGCTCCAATTTTGGCACGGGCAGAAATATTTTGCATACCCATTTTTAAAATTTGTCAAACAATCAACGTGCTTTGTCTATGCTTCCACATTTTGCATATATTGCTACCAGGCACCTACCAATTGCATTTGCTTGAATGTTTCTAAAGCCTTACTTGTTAACAGATTTTTTTGAGGCATTATATCAAATAGTTCACGTGCCTTCCACATTTTGCATACATGTCTACCAGGGCACTTGCAATTATAACTACAACATCTGGTAAAATTCCCCTTTCATGATTTGATTGATGTCCATACCCTATCCAAAGCTCCCATTTTGGCACAAGCAGAGGGAAGGTTGTGGAATTTGGCTTTACAACTGCCAATTGCATTTGCTTGAAAGTCTCTAAAGCCTTTTCAACAAACCCATTTGCAAGGATAACATGATATTTTTTAAGTAGAAGCTTAAGTTTAAATCTTGCAAGAAAGCTAAATTGAAATTAAAATTATATGTTTGAGGCAATGCATATAAGACACCCATACAAAATAGTACAAAAGAAAGAGAAAAAATGTAAAGAATGCACTTGTAACCTATACTTGAGAGCATTAAAATTTTGAAAATAAACATAAAGAATAATAGGATTTATAAATTAAATACATGTCAAGGCTAAATTATATAATATCAAAAAAGACTATTTTAAAGTTTAAATTTATATTTTAATTTTAGGGTAAATACTTCTTGTTGAATTTATGAATTAGAATTAGAAATTTTGAAATGGCCCCACCCTTTTACAAAGACCAATAAAGAGATAATAAAGAGACAAAAAAGGATCAATCATATTGTCATGGAACAACAACAAGAAAAATATAGTTGTAAGTTAGAAAAATAACATCCAATTAGAAATACTCCACCAATAGTGGCAATGTATCTAATAAAGAGGGTCGGTTTCCCAAAAACATTAGTAGATCTATCATTTCACAACAACTTGAATCCAAAATTCTTCAAGGAACTATATCTTATTGTCAACCTTATCCTTTTCCATGAATGAACCTAGTTCCTTTCTAATGGAGTTTCCAAACTTGAGACCAAAGGGAATAAAGGGTTCCTATAATCTTCTGAACTTAAACCTTAGATTCATATTTTTAAATTATTAGAAGGAATACAAAGAGGTGAATGTTTCAATTCAAGAGAATGGTAGAGGCAAAGAACTCCAACTAATCCATCTCTAACACATGATTCTTGTCTCTACCAATCTCCTCTAAATTTCTCTTGAAAAGACATTCTAAATTAGTCATGTCTACAAGAGGACCAACCACCCCTTGATTATGCCCAAAGGGATCTTCAACCAAATCCTAAGTTAAACAAGGCTCCATCTCATCCTTATGCATTTTGTTCAACCTTGCCTTCCTCTAAAATTCCTACACCTATAAAATACATAGCTAGACACATGGCAATCCAGTGAAAACACAAGAAAATCCTATAACATGGAATTTTGAACCCAAATAACCAAATTCAAAAATAATTTAATCTATAAACTTATAAATAGTTTGATGGTAGAAACGTTATACATATAAAAATATGATAAATGTGTGATTATTTTTCTTTCCAATCTATAAATTTTTGATGTGCTTGGCTATATAATTGAGATGATTCACTCATAATGTAATGATAAAAATTTAGTATGTATCAAAGAAATATTTCTGAGACATCAAGCTACCATTGCACATAACTCTCATGGAAATAAAAATATTATTTTATTTTAACTAAAGAAATTGTGTGTACTCTATCTTGAATTACTAATTAATTTTGAATTATATACTTATAATTTAAAATAAAACCATCCTTTTTAACATGGAATAGATAGGTTAATTAATGAAATAAAATATTTTTTTATATTAAGAAAATTTACAAATATATGGAACTCATACATTGAGAAATTGACTAAGACAACTCTGTATGAGAATTAAGATGAGAATAATTTATATACATTCTTTCAATAATTAACATTAGAAAGTAATACTTGGCTCATATTTTATAATCACACTAGAAACCAACAATGGAAGATTAAGAGTCTCAACTAAGAATTCCACCTTATAGATAACATTCATACTAGAAGCCAACAACTAAAGACCAAATTTCATAAATAAAGTTCATGTGTTATATATCATGCCTTTGAGGGGTCCACAAGTACCATGAGCCTTCTGAAATCCTTCTCCATCTAAATGCATCCATTCCAAGACCATTGGGAGGTGGGTAGATCCCAAGTTCCTTAATTTCTTGTAGGAATTTAATCAAGAGTAGGACATTGTGACTTTGGCATGTAAATTTAAATCTAAATGTGCATCCAAAAAATACAAATTCATAACTAAATTTAATTCAAAAAGTGGTCCATCTATGGCCTTCTATAAACTTCTATAACTAATTTTAAACACTCAAACAAATACATATATATGAATATATACTTCATTTATAAATTCTTGGAATATATCAATCAATCACAATTAAATTCTTAGACATCATGCATAATATTTTTGATGTATTCACAAAGCCACCTAGGGTCTCATAAGACTTGAGTTGGTGAATACCAATATGCATATCTAATTTTGGGGTAAATGGAGGGGGATTAGGAGTAAGTTCATATATATATATATATTACTTATTTTGCAATCCAACAATATATTGGTTGGAGAGGTTGAATTTGAATAGGAGTGAAGATAAGGTCTATTAAAATATGACTCACCATCTTCTCTATTCATAGGATTTTGGATTTTAACAAAATATCCTTTGTCGATCTCAACCAATCTTTGCTTCAACTTCCAAATCATCCACACAATCCTCCCTAAAATATTCAATATGTGAAACATAATTATGAGGAAGATACAAATAATCCTTGACGTAGCTTTTTGTATCAAAGGATAATATGGTTCTATAATTTTAAACTATTTCCAATTTTGAAATCTAAATACAATCAATAATCTCTTTAATCGAACAATCATCATAATTTTAAGGCAAGCATAAATTACTTGAATCTTTTTAAGGTCTCTCATTAGATTCTACTTACTCTAGAACTTAAATTTAAAAAACAACATTAAAATCCACAAAACAAATTTCAAAGACATAATAAATTATTACAATATTATTTAAGATTATAATTGTAATGAACATGTTATAGCAATAAATATTCAAATTTTAAATCTATGAAAATATATAACCGAATGATCCTTAGTTTTAATATATCATTTGTGATGAGAATGTTGAATATTATAATTTTTTAGGCCAATCTTTAGGCACTAATTCACCATTGTTAAAATGATCCTTAGTTTATTCATTGTTTTTTTCATGATTATAAATTTTTACAATTTCTATTAAACCAAACTCAAAATAATGGTATAGATTAAGATTCTTGTCTTTATCATACATTTGGGTCATGTTTGATTCTAGATTTATTATCATAATTAGAAGTTGTATAAATTGTTATTATATATTTTTTAACATATATAAAATGTATGGTTGGATTAGTGAGATATTTATAACAAGTATGCAATATGAAGTCAAACTTTATTAGATTTTATTCTTAATAAATTAGTTTTAACAATTCAATTTATAGCTTTATGCAATCTATAAGTTTAAATAGTTTGATGGTATCTAAACTTTATACATATAAAAATATGATAAATGTGTGATTATTTTGCTTTCCAATCTATAATTTTTTTATGTTCTTGGTTATATAATTGATATGATTCACTCATAATGTAATGATAAAATTCATCCTCATACATGGAGGATTTTATATTATCTTCCATTAAATTCATCCTCTTTATGAGATTCTTATGGAATATTGATATTCTAGTGTGAATTCTTAATTTTAGACATATCTTAACTAGATAAATTTAGGTTCAATGAAGGCAATAGAACTTTTTTTTCACTTACATAATCCTATTTTGAAGTTCATTTATGTTAACAACTATTAAATTAGATATTTTTATGGACCCAATTATTTTCAAATAATTTTACAATAATCTTTGTTTTCTTATTCTTTCTTTCATTGTTTCATTTAAAATTTGAACCATTTAAGGATGCTATGTTATAGATTATAGTTGTCTTCCAATTCTTTTTAAATTGTTCAACCCTCTCATGGTCTAAATAATTTTACATTCAACAACCATGTCTAAAGTACATTATATACCCAACCTCTTCCCCTATTTAACACACTCATAAACCTTGTTACTAATCTCATTCGAAGAGGTGGAACAACCAATCTTAGAGGGATCCTCATCCATAGGAGAGAGAAGTGAGCCATCAATCTAGGCTCTAGTAGTATTCTAAAAATAGTAGAACTAGAAGCTAGAATCCTAACAATGATAGCCAAGTTGGATAATACACAAGTTTTCCTTTTCAAGGGATTGGGGAACACTTATTGGATGGGTATTATTTCCCCTTCACCACATTTTGATTAGGATTAAGAATTGAAATAATAAAATTCTCAAATTGGTATAAGAAAAAAATAAGCCCTTAGTGGAGGGGAGCTCATTTTTTTCTCATGTGCAACTCTAATAATAGATTTCTTAAATTACATGAGTAAATGAAAAGGGAAGCTAACAAGTCACATGCATCTAAGATTATTAATACAATAAAAGTTATAGGATAAAAAACATTTATAGTTTCTTTCTAGGATGAAATAAATAATCAAGTAGAAACATTTATATACTTGTGAGGAAATCATCTATATTTTCCTTCCTCTTGTATTTACTTTCTTTATGAGACTTCAAGCCCTTCATGGATAAACCACTTGTAGTAGCTCAATACCTTCCTCAATGGCTTTAAAGGTTAACCTTCTTACTTTTTAACCAAAATTTTAATAACATTCAATTTTGTGTAATTTATGTCCACTATTATCATTTTAATTCAAAATAATGTAAGAAATTTATATATTTATTTAAAAATTAAAAAATCTTAAAATAATAGTTTTAAATTAATTGAAAACATGGTTGGACCCCTCTAATTTTGTGGAACTATTTCTTAAAAGCTATTTTAGTTGAATTTTATATAATAGGCAAAGGAAGCCACATATATGGCATTAAGACCTTCCTTGATGGTCTTTAAGTTAGGAAATTTTTAATTTCATTCATAGGTCTTGAGGTATTTTAAACAAAAGTTGTGTTTGGAAAAAGGTATTTGGTACAAACTCCCAAAAAAATTAATGTTATATGTTTATGCTATTAACACATGAAATTTTGGGCCTTAAAATAGCCACATCATCCCCATATTTTAATACAAATGAGACATTGAGGCTTTATGTCACTTATAATAGATTTACAATTAGTTGATATAGTTGTATTTAGATCAATCGATATATCCTAATTTCTATCAAATCATAGGGTGTCAATTTCAATAATTACACAATTCAAAGCACATACGATTTTTCATTTGCTAGTAGATGGAACTATCTTATTATGCCATTAAAATAAAATATAGGTCCTCAATACTTTTCATCTTTATTTTCCATCATTACATTGAACCTTATAAGGGACATCTTCATCTGTCTCATTTTCTTCTCTTATTTGTGCCTTCAATAATGAATGGATTCATTTTACATGACCACCAATGTTAAGTAATGATGCTTTGTGTGCAATCTAGTAATTTAATTTTTAGAACTATTTTAGATTATGTTTTAAATTTAAATTTTAGAATTGTTTTAGATTATGTTTTGTGTGCAATCTAGTAATTTGAATGTTTTGAAATTATTAAAGACTATGATAGATGTTGAATGTTTTTTTGTTAATGGTATGAAAATATTATTGATGAGTAGATGAATTATTACAACTATTTTATATTTTTATTCCCTTTATCTAGATATATTATTTACCAAGGTCTCATTGCTCTTTTAGGTGTACATACATATATATAACATGGAAAATGTAGATCATGTTCCACCTCCAGATTCTTTGTTTGCAAATACTACTAATGAGATTAAAAAATTGAGACTCATTAGCACAGGGTGCAAACCCAGGGATATATTTTGAACCATGCATGTCAATATTACATAGTTTATTAAAACTAAGAGATGAACTTGAGAGGACTAGTGCATTTTCCCTAGATAGAGTAGTTGCTATTCTTTCCCGCATGCAGGAAGAAGTACATGGTGATGTTCCCCTTAAACAAATACAGGATAGTGTGACCAAAGAAATGATTAAAAACACTTGTTTTTCTTTTTATCAAAATGTGTGTAAGGTTAGGGGGTACCAGGTCACTAAATGTGTCAATCGTGCTATGGCTGAATTAATCTACCCACGATTTCTCACAACACATGTTCAATACCCAAACAATGACCAGATTCCATTATATTTTGTTTAGCAGTTGTATGCTGAGGTCCATTTGGGCCTCAAAGTTAACTACCTAGACATTCCACCATATGTTGGTCAAGGGCATGGTAGGATTGCCAATAGGCCCACCTATCGTCGAGTAGATAGACTAGCCCCAGTGTTTAGGGCATTGGTTGGCAAGAGGTCTCCTGCTCTCACCCCAACTCTAGCCCCCATAGCAGATGAGGTTGTCATTGCTTCCCAAAAGGAAGCAATTGACACTGTAGGTGACATTGCGGCTACCACCACTAGGATATCTGATGATCGTGTAGGTCAATATTTGATATCTAGACGTTCTTGATCCATGCCATTTTTAGCATAGTGGACCACCATGGATCCTTTTACAATGACCGGCATCCCTAATCCTACACAGCTTGATGCACTTATAGGAGATATGGCACACAGGGCTCTGCATTGTTTGGTTGAGGACATGTTGGAGGCATATACCCACATTGCATCAAACAATGGGATCGGTATAGAGAATGTCAAAGATCGTTTGGCACACGGATTTCATTTAGCTCCAGGATCCCATCTCTCAGTCGAGCACTAGTGCACATCAGGATCCACCTACAGTTCATTCGGCGGCTGCATAGACTATGGGTTTTACTAATATGTTAATTGGTTCTGGTTCATGATCGTCGATGCCATCTCACCTTCATAGTCCTCTACATTCATCATTTCTGGCACGACATGGGATAGATCGGATGGATGCAGATGTTGATTCATCGCTTGACCATTTGGTGGATATGGTGGAGGTGACCGTTTCAGAGGACTTAGGTCATATGATATTAGATGATGTACATGTATGTGTGCATGTGCATGTTTCAATTCTTTTTTAATTATTTTTAAATTTTTGTTTTAACTAGATATTCATATAAGTTGATATATATGTATATATATTGTTACAGGTGGACATACCTCATGTCACTCCTAGCCTTGGTCCAGAGCATGTACATGATCGACATGACTCTGTGGATGAATATGTTGCCAGTGGACATGTGAGTTTTAAATTTTTATATATACACATGTATATCTAAATGCAATATTTATGTATGCATAGATCTAGATAGACATTTAAAAATACAAGTTCATTTAAAAATAACTTTCATAAAATTTATTTAATATAAATTATATGTATTTAACACATTATGTACACAATTTTATTTGTAGGGCTCAACACATCTATCAGAGCAGGACTGTTCTCATTCAAATGGTCGTTCGACTAGGAGTCAACATTCGTATTAGGCCTTGCACACTAGATTTTTGATCTTTACTACATGTATTTGCTTATAGGATGATTTTTAGTATTCGAGATTTGATGATCTCTAACTTATATTTGCTTATATGATATATACATACATTTGCTTATTTTTTGATCTTTAGTATTTTACATTTGATGATCTCTAATTTACATTAATTTGCTTATATGATATGTACATACATTTTCTTATATGATATATACATACATTTTCCTCTTTGCTTATAACATGTGTTATGTTTATACATTGAATCTCTTTACATATATGTACATGTGTTTGCTTATGGTTACATGTTTACACATGATATATGTATGCATTTGCTTTAAATATTCAATATATGTATACATGTTTGTTTATTTGATGATCTCTTACAACTTACATTTCCTTATATTCAATATACACTTGATCTCTAGTAGAATTTTTGGAAATCAATGCCACTTTATAATTAAGTTCATTCATGTTGATCACAATAAAAAAAAAATTTAAATGACTTAAGCAACATGAACCATTGAGTTGAGAACAAAATATAATCTTTTTAACAAGTAACTCAAAATTCAATTCAAATTATACCTCTATTATACATTTTTGAAAAGTAACTTGAAATTCAATTCAAATATAATTAAGAAAATTCAATTCAAATTATACCTCTATTATACATTTTTGACAAGTAACTTGAAATTCAATTAAAAGTATACTATATTATACATTTTTGACAAGTAACTTGAAATTCAATTCAAATATAATTAAGAAAATTCAATTCAAATTATACCTCTATTATACATTTTTGACACTTTAACAAAAATCTAAAATTACTAGATATGTTGTGCATACCTATGCATTAAATAACAACAAACTCCACAATGAAATAACTTGTTTGTTTACTACTTGATTCATTTAAACTAGGAGATCTAGTTACTCCATGTATACTAGAATATTTTTTTCCCATCCCATATGCATATAAATATAAGCTTATTTTTCATTATTCTGGATATCAAATTGCAAGATTAATTCTCATTTATATCACTTGGAGCACAGATTTTGGAGAAGAGGTTTTTGCACATTTATCAAGGAGGAAAATATTGGAGAGACAACTTTTCATTTTTATCAATCAAGGAAAAATTTGGAGGAGAATTTAACTAATTTGGTAGAGGACTTGTTTTGAGTCATCTTTAAGTTGAAGAAGAAAATGGGACAACAGAGAAAAAGAAAAAATGTGTCTCAACGAAAATTGTCAAAAGAAGAACAAAAGAGGCATGAACAAAACTTGGAAAATTATCATAGAAAGAAACAAGGTACATGCTTGTTTCTTCTCTCTCTCTCTCAAGTGTATGTTTAGGACTTTTATTAACACCTCAATTTGTTTTTCTTATAATTATATTTCCAATAGTCATCTTGCATAGACATTCCCTAAATTCTTTATCATCTATTTCCAATTGCTTTAGTTCCATAGAATTCTTAAGTTCAAGAATCTTTGATTTTATTTGTTTCAACTCCACTTAGATAACGCATAGTCTCTCACTTTCTTTGCTTGCATTTAAATTCAAACAACAAGCATGAATTTCTCAAGCTAGAGTCAAGCCAAATCTAGATATTGGATCAAACGAATCCACTGAAGAACACATGGACCTTGAAGTTAGGGAGGAGACCCAAGTTCAAACAATGCTTGTTGGAGAGGGGTCAATATCACTTCCTTCTACTGGTATGGATGAGCATATAAAACTAGCAGAAACTTCTCACTTATAGAATCATGTCTTATCACTTTGTTTGCTTGCATACATAAACTTCACTTATATAACATCATCTCTCACTTTTGTTTGCAAAATATTTTGTCACATGTAGGAAGGGCTCAACAAGCATGAAGTTCTCATGCCCAACTCAAGGAAAATCTAGACATTGGATCAAATGAATCCGCTCAAGAACACACGGTCCTTAAAGATAGGGAGGAGGCACAAGTTCAAACAATGCATGTTAGAGAGGGATCGGGATCACTTCCTCCTACTGGTATAGATGAGCATATAAAACTAGCTGAAAAGGTGAGGAAACAAATTTCTCATAGAAATTTAGCTCATTTACTTGAAAAGGATATGGAGAAACTAAAATGTTATGCCAACCAGCCTTATAATAAGAGAAAGAGGTCAATGACTAAATCTGTAAATGGAATAACCAATCATCATTTCAATCATCTTGATACACTTGAAAAAACCCAATTGTTATCACGTTTACTTCTTCGTGATGAGCTGAAAGAGTCATTACAATTGTTGGGTGTACATTCGGCATCAAATAAGAAGAAACACATGGGATTACAAAAGGATATTGTTCAAAATGTTAAAAAGGGTTTAGATTCCATTAGGAAAGGATCTCGATCAGTGGATAAGGCCACTACAAGAAGGGTGATGTTGACATTTATTGTACATTAAGATATAGCAAGAAAAAGAAAAATGTCTACACTTTCAACTGAAATTGGTTATAATAGAACCACATTAATAAAATATGAGAAAAAGAGAATTTTTTGGATGAGAGTTTAGAAGGCAAATGGGAAATTATGTGTACAGCTCCCTGTTCTGATAGGATTGAAGATGTTGTTAGGAACTTGGTCTCAGGTTTTTGGCATGATCAAACTCGTCCATCATCAAATACTAGAGATGTTATGAGACATAGGATTAGACTTGGTATTTATGAAAATCATATCAAACATTGGCTAGATATAACACAATTTGAGATGTATATGAAATTTTGTAATGCATATCCTCATATAAAGATTGGGCAAACAATGTTTCAAAGGTTAAAGCCATATTATGTGAAGATAAACAAGTTTTTTGATACTTGTTGTTGTCATTATCATATTGAATTTGATCTCTACTATCAGGTGTTTCGAAAGATGAGAGAAGAAAGATGTGGGTTTCAAAATGCACCTCCTAAACAAACAAGTTTGTTCATAAAGTCTATATTATGTGATCGTGAAAATGGACCTCAAATAAACTGCATAAAATGAATTTGTGAGACATGTGAAAATTTGGCTAAATTTCCTTCAACAATTGAGGATATTGACCTAACAAAGACAGTAAATTGCAAGAGGTAAGTATTGTTTTTAGAGAGTTTATTTTTTTCAATTTGATTATATTGTTATTTGGATTCTCTTTAATGTAATGTTTCATTGATTGTGTGGTTTATTACTTATTCACATATTTTACTCACACAAGTACAAGTATGTAAAGTTGCAAACAAATTTTGGGAAAGAATCCACAAGGTTGAACTATGTAGAAGAGGAGATTCCCATTGGAAAATTTATGGAAGATTTTTAAAAATTGATATGACCATACATACAACATTCCTTTTTTGCTAAGTGTCAAGCACAAAAATTCCAAACATTGAGAGATACTTTCCCACGTGGAACTGTTCTATCAGTAGTTGACTTTGCAAAAAATTACTCCTTTGTACATCAAAAGGAGATTCAATCAGAGTATTACTTTTCAAAACATATCACTATTATGGTTCATGTGTGTTATTAACATGCACAATCAGAATTGGATGGTGTTGAGAGTACAAATGAAGAACGAGCCATTAAGAAAGAATATCACTTTTATATTAGTGATGATAAAGAGCATGACACACTTTTTGTCCAACATTGCTTTACAATATTTTTTAAGAATTTGAGAAGCGGGGGTGTAAAATTTGAAAATCATTTTGTATGTTCAAATAGATGTGCGGCACAATTCAAATCTTCATGGCCATTCTATGCACTTTGTAGATATCATAAAATCTACAAAATACCACATGTTTGGATATTTTTTTAGAGTGGGCATGGAAAGGGTGAGCATGATGGAGTAGGAGCTTGCATCAAACGAGCTTTAAGAAAGCATCAAATGAGTTATCCAGAAGATCATCTAGACAATGCACATGATGTTGTTGAATAGTGCAAGAAACACTTTGCATCAAATGTGGTCGATACATCTTCAAGAACAAACCAACGCATTCCACATAGAGTGTTTTGGGAGATATCAGGTATATATAAATTACATTAAATCAAAAATTTGAATTTATTTAAATTTAAAATTTATATATATATACATATTTTTTCACATAAGTTTTTTGGTGTACATGTATCTAGGTGTGGATAGAAGATCGATGCATGGATGCAAGAGGGTAGAAAAAAAAAATCTTTGCATTGTGTTAGGAGTTCAGATAGTCACCATGAATGGACATTAGACACAAGGGATTACTATTGTTTTTGCATTGAGTGCATTGAGAGAAACTTTGATTATGCATGCAACAATCAAGAACTTGGATATGTTGGTAAATGGGATACAGTGCCACTAGTTGTTTTAGAAACATATGATGAAAACGAGGAAGAAAGATTTGAAGACATTACTTTGATTTCAATTGATTATGACCATATTTCAGGATTGGTTAGAAAAGGTACATGTGGAAGTTTTCAATAATTTAAATATGATATATATCTAGTTAATGATCTTTAGAGACATTTCTAATTTTTCTAGAATTTTTTTGTGTAAATTTGGTGTATAGGAGATGTTTTTGCAATCATAGCAGATCTTGGAAACATCGAAGGTGTTAGCTATTATTTATTATGTTGCATAGAAGAGAGGAATAAGCTAACACAACCTGAAACAAGTGATGGAATGTCATTTCCCACAGGTGAGTTTGAATTTAAAATTTTATATACATTGTATTCATATGTGCACATTACATTATAAACATTAAATATATATTGTACAAACCTTGAGCACGAAAATGTTGCACACGTTCATGTCTTACCTTAGGTTCATGTTTACCATGCAGGTTTTGTTGTAGTGCAAGGGACATATCTAAAACAAGTCAAAGTTGTTCAGCATGGGATTCATTTTGTTGACTATCAACCTGATAACAAGGTATATCAATATAGTCACTTAATAATTGCTACTGCTCTACATCTTCATGCAGGGATTCATTTTGTTGACTATCAACCTGATAACAAGGTATATCAATATAGTCACTTAATAATTGCTACCGCCCTACATCTTCATGCAGTTCCACATGCACATGGTTGAAGAAAATGGAGACTATATAGTGATGATCATCAAAAAATTCTACATGTTATTGAAGAGCAAGCTGAACCATGATCTTTTACTTAGATTATATCCATGGTTTTCAAATTCACTTGTAACCCTATACATGTTCAAATGAGAACTTATAGTAACTTGTACATAGTTGTAAATCATTTTGTGTAAATTACCATTATATGTACATATTTGTTCCATGGAAAATTATTAAGTTCAAGAATCTTTGATAGCATTATCTCTCACTTTTTTTGGTTGCATGTAAACCCATATATATGCTTTCAATCCTTATTTGAAACCTAGTGAAGTTTTTTAAAATCATTTTTCCTAAATTACAATTATATACAACTTATATTTGTTTCATGGAATTCTTAAGT
>VDFB02271358.1:635559574-635617462 GCA_007258455.2 Sequoia sempervirens | reverse complement strand
CCTCCCTCCTACCCCCTGTCCCCCTCTCTCCCCTCTACCCTTAACCCTTGAACCCTACCCTTTATCTTTCTCCCACTCCCCCCTCTCTCTCTCAAGTCTCCCCTCCTTCCCCTCTCCCTCTCTCCCCTCTACCCTTAACCCTTAAACCATACCCTTTATCTTTCTCCTACTTCCCCCCCTCTCTCTTGAAAGTCTCTCCCTCCTACACACTCTCCCTCTCTCTCCTCTACCCCCTACCCTTAAGTATATTATATATTATAATTTTAAAAAATATAATTTACATTTATATTAATATTAATAATTATAAAATACAACGGGGAAACCAAAGAAATATATATTTAATAAAGGGGGTTTGACCGAACACGTTTCCCATGTTTGACCGAACCCTATTTAAATCTATTTTTTTATTATATGTAAAATGTGTTCGGTCGAACCCCAATTCGACCGAACATTTAATTTTTCTTCGACCGAATCTCCTTATTTTCACCTCCACCCTCTCAGGCACCAAAATTGCTCAGAATTTTGCACTTCGAAGCTCGATTTGAGAATGAAAATGGAGGATATTTCAAAAACCCAACCGGTATCAAGTTTCCCTCAAAACGAGCTATCCAACGAATATAATTTTAATATGTTTTGATTTTATTATCTTTTTTTTTAAGTTTTATTAAATATGGGTTTTTCACCAAAAATGAAACTCTTTGTTCTGCACATGTGGAGAAATAGAAGATTACGAAAAAAAAAATTGAAAAATATGAGTGCACTAGATATTAGATTCCTTGATCTAACAAAAAAAAAAATTTGATACATACAATAAAAATTATGCGTTATATGGTTGAAAAATGTCTGAATTGTAATTGATTTGACTTTCAAACTTAATTAAAGAAAAAATATTCAATAAAAAACTATCTAACCAAGTGGAAGCACTAGATAGCGTAGTTACAAATCTAAATTCGAAAGAATTATAATTTTATCCTTCAAGGAAAAACAAGTTATGCATTATACGGTGTGCGTCACTTTTTAAAAATGTTGTTTTTTGAAAAAAAACTAGTTTTCATGGGAGATGGAAAAAAGAGTGCAATATGATTCCAAAAATTTTGAAAAAAATATTTATAGAATCTACAGACAAAATGTGACAAGACTCTAGTCTACATCATCTTCAAATTCCTCACGGTTTAACCGCTATAGGTGCCCGAACGTGAAGATTTATTTTTAAAAAAAATCAGTGTCCAGTTTGGCCAAAAATTGTAAACCACTATTGTGGGATCACCCCATTGTGAATATCACTACAAAACCTAGTAACTAAGGAAAAATACTAAGTGTCTCAATTGAATGAACTAGAATTCCTGGATGAACATCGTCTTGACACCCTTAATCAGTTACAAGTATACCAAAACTGACTAAGGCAGAGCTATAACAAGAGAATCAAATGTCGGTCGCTCCAGGTAGGGGATCTAGTCCTAAAATAGAATCAGAAGAACCTTCCAAATAAAGATAGAAAAGGAAAGTTTGAACCTAAGTGGTTGGGTCCCTTTTTCATCACAACAAGCTATAGATTAGTAGCATACCAACTATCAACCCTTGAAGGTGAACCCTTGCAGGATCTAACTAACAGCTTGCATCTCAAAAAGTTTTATGCCTAGTCTTGGAGGGTATAAAATTAGAGAATACAAAAAAATCATAAAATAATCAAAATCCAAAAAAAATGAGAAAAAGGATTGAAAAAAGTAAAGAAAAATAATCGTCCTCTAGTGAAAACCACTTCGGTGGCACTTTGGGAAAGTACCTTAGTGAAAACTTGGCAAACAGGCGCCTTGCGTAAATAAAACATCTCCATCTATTTTTTGGCTCTTTTGTCTTATCATTCTTTGCATTGCCATTTATCCCTCATCCACATCCTTATCATGGCTTGACACTATGAGGTATCATGAACCCTTTAGCACTACTTGGCATATTCCAAAGGTCAATTTGTCTTGCCTATATTGAAGTAGTCTAACATGTCACATTGGGGGAATTTTGATATGGATCACAATCGAGTTCTTTTATATCTTGTGCTCATCGCAACTCTTATCCTAAAAATCAAAAAACATTCATAAAATCTTATCTCATTACAAAATATAAAAAAAAATTGCAAAATCTTGTATATAACTAAAATTCAAAAACATTCAAAAAATTGTAAAGGAAGAGTCCAAAACATCTAGAAAACATTGAAACCCTCAAAAGGTCAAAACATCAAAAATCCAAAAAAAGTGGTCCTCTTGTCGAACTACATTGTCTCTGAGTTTTAACGTAGGTAAGGCCATCTTTAATGTGCCCCTGAGACACCCTAGGTCAATCCTTTAGGAGTCCATCATAATAAACTGGCGTCTTTCATATGTTCATATCTTCATCTTGTAAATAGGTCGAGTCAGTTGAACTACGTGGTCTCTGTGTGTATAACATAGACAAGGCTTATCTTTTATCAGCCCCCGAGGTCCCTAGGATAGGTCTTTAGGTTAGGTTCTTGGTTGAAACTTGAAAATTCTCAGAAAACCCAAAATAAATTGTAAAACCCTTGAAAATACCAAAAACATCTAGATATTCTCTCGAAAAACCCTAAAACATTCAAATATCCCAAAAGCCTTGAACATTCAAATATTCAAAAAACACAAAAACATTTGAAAATGGAAAATCCAAAAATAATAGAAAACATTCAAAAAGACCTAAAAAACCTCAAATATCTTAGAAAACCCTAAACAACCTCAGAAAATTGAAAAGCCCAAAAACATTCGCATAAACTTTCAAAAAGACCAAGAACAGCCTCAAAACATTTTTAAAATACCAAAAACATTGAAATAATCTAGAAAAAATCAAAACCCATCCATCCCATCCCCCTTTCACCTACAATAAACCTTCACCCATATTAAATTGATTATCACCTTCAACCTTTGGTGAAACAAATAGAAAATAGGCATAGTAAGTCATAAAGTGAGAACCTAAGTAAAGTCTAAATATAGGTAAATGTGTCAATGAAGTGTATATCAATAGCTCATCTTAGTATCATCATCCCAACATCAAACAACCTCTAATCAACATGTCCTAGGATGTATCCTTCCTACAACGGACATTAGTATCGGATATCACCTCAGCTAAACTTAAACTAGGCAAGAGGTATAGATAACACTGATTGTTTCTCTTTGATCTTTTCTTATGATTTATCCTAATGGCTCATTCTGAGGATCTCTCAATGATGTCTAACAAAATGATTTAGAGAGAAAGGAATGGGGCATTGATCATTGTCTTTCACTTTTTGTGCTTGTGGGTACTCTTGTAAAATAATCTTGGCACATACTTGCTTAGTTGTGTCTAGGAAGGTCGTTTAGGGTATGTTGTTGACTATTGCGTATGTTTTGGTCCAATATATTTTAAGCTTCTAACTTACATTCCAAAGAGGTTTTTGTATGTCAAGGTGTGAAAAAGAACTATCCTATCTATTTTTATAGTTAAAGTCGATTACACTAGATACAATGTCGTCTTGGTTATCAATACCTTGATGCATCGTGTCTATGTGTTATATCAAACAATAAGGAATGATAAAAAATCCCAATCCGGAAGTGTGAGCATCTCATCATCCTGCATTTTCATCCTCATTTTGCATTGTCTCATCACCATCTCTAATAAATTCTTGATGGATCAAGGACTTGTTGGATCTTTTGAAGCAATCATCGAAATCAACGGTCATTCATTCTTTATTCTTCTATATTCTCTCCACGCTAACTTGGTATCATGACAGTCAACAAAAACATCATCAGTGCATCCACCTTGCATCCACAAACCATTAGCATACATGCATCTCATAATCATAGCATCATCATTGCATATAACTTCATACATTCTACATTATCATTTGAGTTGTGATGAATAATATACACATCTTAAATCGTTGCATATCATAAGCATTTGCATTCATACATCCACCATATGTGTACATCATCTCATCATAAAACTCATAGAAAATATACAAAAATAAATGCATATCATAACATTTTCATCCATAACATCTACATATCATAATCATCTGTCTATAACATATCGTGAAAATATAATGAAAAAGAACATAATATTGCATCCATCCATATCATGATCATATCACATATCACATAGGCATAAATAAAATGAATCCATACATGATAAAGTATAAGCATCCATATCATATCCATCCATGAATGAAATAAAGTGAGCACATCACATCATATAGAATCATCCACATCCATATCATATATATATCAAAAAAATGAATGTCATGGTAAAAAAATTGGATCAATGTATGTATAACGATCATAAGTACAATATCCACAAGGCTATCAAAAAGGAGCCCATGAATGTATATCTGTGATAAAGAATCGAGCAAAAAAATAAAAAAGTGTTTGTACATTAAAAAGCTAGCCCTGATGGCTACTACCCTCTCTGGCTTGCCTCTTAGGTTGATCTTCTGGTCGCGGTCCTGCATCAATTCGCTATGAAAAATTGAGTTGTCTCAGTGTCGCTGGCACATTATGATGATAATGTTGTCTATAATATGCAGCCTATGTAACAACCTCTTTGTATAACATCACTAAAACTATCTGGCCATGAGTAGCCACCATCATAGCTTCAATCTGCTAGCATTGGGTAACCTCCTGGTCTCTCTCTCTCTAGTTATAGCATGTACCCACTATAACACTTGATTTCTCTCAGCTGTGAGGGCAACCACCTGCTGTTGTGACTGTTCTTGCTCAATGATAATACACAAAAATTGTTGGTGGGCCTAATCCCACTCACCAGTCAATGTCTACACCTGTTGTTGCAACTACTAAATCTGTGCATGTCTAGCATTTGGTGGTGGCGGTGGTGGTGTTGCCTGTTGTTGTGGTCCTTGTTGTCCACCCTATTGCTATGGTCCCTGTTGTACCACTGGAGGTTGTTGTACAACTGGTAGAGCCCCCAGAATTTGTCCATTGTGGCCATCTTGGCCATCCTATCCTCTACCTCTTCCTGCTCCCCTGCCTCTAGGCCTCCCTCTTAGAGGAGCACTCATTGGATTTGTCAGTTGTCATGGAGGTATGAACAAAGCATCATATGTAGGCGTGGTCTGTGCTACTACCTAACCTTGATCATACGCCCAAGGCTGAGCCGCTAACTACCTGAAGCTCTCAATTGCCTCGGGAGCTAGAATGGTCAATCCCCATGTGGTAACCTCTCTGGCCAACCTTGCAAAAATGGATTTGTACCCATCATTTGCCCTGTTCCGAATCTCTCCAAACTATCCGGCCACCCTATCTGGTAAATATCTCTCAACAATATGATGCCCATGACCCTACATATATCAAGTCTTCATAGCAAAGTATAATTGTTTTAGTATATCATCAAACCATGGTGGCATCTGAAGCCATGGGTGCTAGTAAAAAACTGTCATATCATCAATCACCTATCGCCAGTACGGGAGCCCAATCTACCTAGTATGCCTCAAAGTAATGGCACCTCTATATCTCCAAATGATAGGATCATCTGGCTTGCTATCTTCCATCTGAACAATAGGTTGGAGCATGGAAATTTGCTCCCACACCCAAATGTGTAGCAGAATCACCCCTGCACCAATCGCTCTCCCACCACAATACACAAAATCATGCAAATCATGATATAGGGAAGCCAGCTTCACGAGTCCCCATGCAAAAAGTGTCCTCTTGTACAGCATACGATGCCACACCAAGCCCCATCCTGGGTTGAATCCTTTGTTGCATCTATCTAGGGAAATCAAACCAGAAATAATGGCTATGATAATCAATCTAAAATTCGGCACATGACCTCTATATGACTCGAGGTCAATCTGTGATGTAATCAAAACAATTTGATCCATCTCCATAACCTCGAGGCAGGCATCGAACTTGGCATCAACATCATAGATCACATGATTTCCATGCATGGGAAAACCCAATATACACCATACATCCTCCAAGGTCACCGTTGCCTTGCCGGTCAAAAGGTGGAAAGACAAGGTCTCACTATGCCATCTCACATAGAGCAGTCATCATGGAAAGATGTGTATGAATCACAGGCACATACGCGACATACTAGAGGTCGATCTCTCCCAGGTGCTCCTAGTGCAACTCTGACAAATCGCCAAGTCTCTCCAACGTGGTGGGCCTGTGCTCCCACATCAACAGTGGAATGACCTTCTGCATCCATGAAGCGCACAACATCGGGAAATCGAAGAAAATTTGACTGAATTTGGAATTTACATCTCAAAAATCACAATAGCATTACTATATTCAAATTTCAAATTACGACACCAAAAGCATTTAAAATTGCAAATCTCAACATGAGTCGCCAAACACACGAGCGTGACTATCTAAACTTCAGCAATCCTAATCCTAATTTCTAAATCAGCAAGTGTGTCACTATATAAGCATAACTCACTATTTAAAATTAGAAACCCTAATTTTAAATCGCGACTAGTGTTTCCATATAAATATGCGTCGCTATAATTCTTTTGAGCATAGCCTATTTCAATTTGGGTGTCACTATATAGCGACGTCGCCAAAGTTTAAAATTCAAAGTGTCATAAATGCATCAAAAATCAAATTTCAAATCAAGTTTGGAGTTACATACCAATGATCCTGCACCTAGAAGCTGCTGATACTCTCGAACTCGGTCAGAGATGTGCCTAGGAAGCTCTTGTTTTGCCATTTCGTCAGAGGGTCAGAGCTCAAAATAGGAAGAATCTCTTAAGTGTGAATGCACAAATGAATTGAAAGTGACCCTTCTTGGCTTATTTAAGCTAGAAAATTAGGGTTTTTTTCCCTAATTTAACCTTGAAGATAGGGTTTATCATCATTTTCACTAATTTTGCTAATTTGAACTTAATTTTGCATTGTTTTTGTGTTTTTGGTAGAATTCTTGCATCTCGGAGCCTTTCTGGACCCTTGGGGCAGCTTTTAACCTTTATCGAGAAATCATCCCAAAATTCAAAATTTCTACCCGATTTCTTGAGGGGGAAGGGAATCAGCTTTATCCTTCCACTGGGGCATCTAAAAAAGAAATTTAAAAAATTATTTTTTGATTTAAGCTCAGCAATTTTAATCTGAAGAACGTTATTCTTTGAACCGAATCAACAAGTACCTCACTTCAAAGAGGGGTAAAATGTAGACATTGAAGAATGCCCTAAGCGATATCATACACTTGAAACAAGTTTACTAACATCATTTCCTCTCAAAATTCATCTTCTTTTCACTTAATTAATTGAAATAGCCTAGCTATTTAATTAATTGCATCATTTTCATCTATTATCCTAATTAATTTAATTGGGTTAAGTCATCCCCCTTCGCGCTAATATTTCATCCCATTAAATTAAATATATCAAAACATTTAATTTAATTCCTTAAGTCATCTTATTTAATTAAATAACCCTAAGTTATTTAATTAAATATCATTTCATCTCTCCCCCATTCATTAAATCATTTAATTTAATAAATATCACTTTATTCCTCCAAATCCCCTAATTGCATGATTAAACCTTGTTTAATTAGCAATTAAACTAATTTTCCTCTAAAAAGGGAATATTCCCTTGAATATTCTTTATTTCCCTTTTTTGCACAATTAAAGTTTTCTTTTAATTTGCAAAATTCCTTTTTCCTCACCCAAAGGAATATTCGTATTCCTCCATCATTTGAAAAAGGGATATTTTCACTTAGCTTCTTAAGCAGGTTTTAACCTTTAACCTTTTGAACAAGTCACCTTTGACCTGTATGAGTAGGTCAAAAGTGTGTTTTTTTGGGGCAATTGTGAACCCTTGATTAAATCCTATCATGCATTCTCATCCGTTGATGAGAATCCATGATCCATGCCTCTCATCTCCTTCATCTTGGACCATTGATTAATCTTTTAATCTCAACCCTCTATTTCTCATTTGCTTTCCTATAAATAGGTCACTATTTGGAGACAAATGGATCCATCTTTCAATTGCAAACTTATGTTGTTGAATCTCATATGCACTCACAGTCATATTTCACTCACTTTAGCTTATTTTATTTAATTTTAATTGCATAATAGCTTAGAGCATCCATTAATGGATTTCACATACATCCATCTTAGTTTGTATATGAATTAGGGTTTCCATCTTTTAGCTTAGAATTAGCTTACCAATAGCATAATTAGATCATTTGTAGCATAAAAACATGGTAACTTAGCTTGCATCATGTTTAATTTAGCATAAACTAGGTTGTTATCCATTTATTACAATGGTTTCATTGATTCTCTTCCATAGAATCGACTGAAATAGGCTCACTAATTACGAGATTGGGAAAGGGTCATTGTTTCATATCAACACGACACCAATTCCTAAACATGATAAGTTTCAAATAGGTTAGAGTAGGAATTTAACTGTTCTTGTAGTTTGTGAATTTCAGTTTAAATTAAATGCTTAGTTTAATCTTTTCAATTTGAATGATCTTGTTTGGTAGATGCAAGTTTATTTGGGTAAATTATGCTTCGATTCATCATGGATTTAGTGTAATTGATCCAAACTGAGAATCCTCATCTCACACTCCCAAAACAAATATGATCAATTAAATCCATTCAAAAAAATCATTTAACATGTATAATTTAACCATTAAATTCATTTAAGTACAAAACTTAATTAATTTTGTGGAAAATTACAATTTAAATAATTTAACACGCACACTTTCACTAGTCTTCCACAACAAAGTTATGGTATTCAGAATCATACTGAATCTAACCAACATGGGTAAGATACTAAAAAGTCGCACTTGAATCAAGTACGACAATTAAGGCTAACAAATTGGCCAATGTGACATCTCCCATATAACTATCGTTGAGGAATAACTCAGACGTATGAAGCCAAGTGGAAAAATTCCATATACCTGTATCCACTCAACAAACATCAAATGTACATGTGCATATGTATAATAGTTGAAGCACAGCATTCTCGAATGCGGTATATAACATAATCATAAAATACTCATCCAAATATGCATGTGCATTATCATTATTTAAAATAGAATAATCCATCATAACATAATCATAAGTTAGAATTGTATCGAAAGGTTCATCCAAACTGATGTCAATGCAAAATAATAATGATGTTATGAATAATCCTAAATCAATATACTAGCACTTTCACCTATAAGAGGTTCAAGGGATATGTCAATAGGAAATTAAAGGTAAAATTCAAACATATTTCAATATTGCATAATTATTTAGTTATTTTTAACAATATAAATTTATATACATTAGATAAATTATGAGCATTTATACTTTTTTATTTTTAGCATAAAAGCATATTTTCTATCAAGAATATTCATGAATGCTAATATATAATTAGCTTGACTTGTATAATTATGTCAAAGGAATGTGAAATTGCAAACATACCATACCTACAACTCTAACGTGTGAATTAAAATGTGTTTCTAAAGCCCACTCATCCTTACAATGCTTTTCCATGAGCACACAAGATCAATATTACCAAAAATCACATACAAAATTAACCATCAATAAAAATGAAAACCTATATGTTAACTACCTTGCATTATGAGGTCAATATACCATGGCTTGTTTTGTAAAAAAAATATGCAATCTAGTACTGATATTCAACATGATGATTCATTTTATTTTGTATTCTATATACAAAATTTGTCTTTTTGTTCTATAGCCAAGTTTAGGCGATATTTGAACAACAAAAGTTAAAAGTTGGAAATTCCCCATCCTGCTAAGATATACGCTTAATAGCTTACAATTCAAGCTGCAAATAACATGATCATTTTAGATAATTCAAGGCATCCTTAAATGTGCCCACAATTGTTTAGGGTTTAATTCCTTTGTCTTGAACAAAATCTTAACTAGAGTTTAAAGGTTTACTTGTACTAAGTCGGAAAATGTCGTGCATGGGGGTTCGCTACTCCGTGGGCCTGCACGCCTCTGACCATTGAGGTTGAGCTTGCATGTCTCAATAGCTTCTTGCATGTGCTTGCAAAGTTCTACTTCGTGTTGGTGTTACTTAGAGTTGTGCAAGGGTAGGTTTATCTTGAGCACTCAAGGGCGAGGATCTTTTTCTGGGGTTGCTTTTGCATGGACTTCTTTTTCTTCTGATTTCTAGGTTTCCTGTGACTACTACACATGGGTTTTTTCTTCTGATCTCTGCTTGGTATCGGTGTGTGGGGCCTGCGGTGTTTTGTTTGTGTGGGTGGCGATAAGGAGGTGTTTGTGTCGGTTTTCCCCTTGTTCTGCTTCTTATTTGTCTTAGTGAGTGGGGTATGTGTGTTGTGTGGGACTTGCTTGCAACGAAAGTTTTATTCTTCTTTTGTATGGAGGGAGGTTATAAGACTCATAATGGCTCTTCTTTGGGCATGCATGCATAGCGAACAAAGATGTTCTATGTGGGTGAGGGCTCAAAAATGCAAAAAGTCAATGGTTGTTGGCCTCGAAGCCAAAATTGATCGATTTTGGTCATCTCTCCTAAGTCAGTGACTGAAGATGTTTCGTATTGGAGCCAACATGCTCTTATTTGTAAGTTTCTTAGGATTCGTATTCCTTTGTCTACTTTGGAAGCCTAGATCCGACATTCGTGATAGATTGAAGGAGATATGGAGATTATGTTGGCTTCTAATAGTTATTTTATGGTTGTTTTTTCCAATATGGCTGATCGGAATCGAATTTTTGAAGGAGGTCCATATTTCTACAATCATGTTGGGCTATTTATTAAACCCTAGCATATTGGTTTTAATTCGGCTGAAGAGTTTCCTTCTTGGGTTCTTGTTTGGGTTCAAATGCCATGACTTCCTCTGGAGTTCTAGAGAGAGGATATTTTACAATGAATTGTTGCCCTTTTGGGGAAGCCTGATGTGATTTCCCAACAAACCCTTGACAAGAGGGTGATTACTTTCACATGAATTTGTGTGGAAGTTGATTTGAATAATCCCTTGTCGGATTCGTTGGAAATCTGTCTTGGCTCTTCTTCATGGATTCAGCAGTTAGATTATGAATCTTTTCCTTTTCAGTGTTGAATTTGTCATGAGTATGGTTATCTTCAACGGCAATACCCTAAGGTTCATAAATATTCTCGCTTCGCTAACTCTCCTTCTTCGGCTCCGGTTGTGGGTAATGAGGACAAGGGGAAGGCTCCCATGAGGGAGGGTGATTCGAGTAAGGATAAAGATGGTTTTGTGCCAGTTAAAACTAGGGCTAAGGGACGAGGTCAGAAGAGGACTTTAAAGGATCAATAGATTGATGAGGGATTTAATCGATTTGAAGTGTTGGACACTGCTACTTTGGAGGAGGGGATTCCATCGGATACCATCCTAAAACTGTTGGTGTGGGTATGGAGGTTGTGTTGGTTCTAGAGACGGGTCAGGATTTACATGTAGCACAAGCTCAACCAGTGACCATAAATGATCCTATGTAAGATGATATTGTGTTGGAAAATCTAGCTAAGGAGGTTTTAGCTTCTAATGTGGGTAAGGGGTCTTCTCAGGGCTTGGGGTTGCACCAACACCTCCTTAAGAAAGGTCCTCCTGACAACTCTTCAAAAGGGCGTAAGCCAGATTCAGAGAAGATTAAGGTTGTTGGAGATTTATTGGTGGAATCAAGGTCTATTAAACCCATTGATGTTCACTTTTCTCAATCCTCTCCATGACTATTCTCTCTTGGAATGTGAGGGCGTTGAATAGCACCTCTCGTCAAAAATCTATTCATGATTTGGTTGCAGTTCATTCGCCGGACATCTTCTGTGTTCAGGAGACTAAGGTTTTTGTTGATGTTATGCTTCAGTATGCTTCTTGTATCTGGCACTTTGGTCAGTGTCAGTGCATTGGTTCTCAAAGTTCTTCTGGAGGCTTGGCTCTTTTTTGGTATCCATGCAAGATTTCTTCCTTGTGTTGGATTTCTAGTCATTCTTCTATCTCCATGGTGGCTGCCTCTTTGGAGTCTGGTGAGACTATTCTTATTACTAATGTTTATGCTCCCATTGACATTTGTGGTAAATTGTAGCTTTGGGCACGTATTCGGTATGTGTTCTCTTGTGCTCCTTATCTTCCTTGGATCTTAGGTGGTGATTTTAATTTTGTTAGTGGTGGTTTGAATAATAGACAGAGTGGAGAGGAAGCAATCTCTGAAAGGTTGGATAGGTTTCTTGTCTCCTATTTTTGGGTTAGTGGTGGTTTGGCTACTAGTTCTAAAATTCTCGACTGGAGAGGTTCTAATCATTGGCCAATTAAATTATTGGCTTCTTCTTTTGCTGCTCCAAAGAATCCTCCCTTTAGATTTCAACTTATGTGGCTTCAAGATTCTTCGCTCTATGACTTAGTGGAAAAGTGGTGGATAGAGGGTGGCCCTGCTATGGTACAACTATGTATGTTTTTGTTAAGAAACTTTAGTATGTCAAATATCACCTTAAGAGATGGAATAAGTTATGTTTTGGTAACCTTAGCTTCAAGAAGTGGACTACTTTGGACCATCTTGTTGTGATTACTCGCCAAATTCGGGATAATGGTTTCTCGGAGGCTCTTGGAAGAGCTAAATCCCAAGCAGTGTGAAATGTGGAAGAGTGGGAGCTTCGTGAGGAGATTTATTGGAAATAGAAGGCTCAGATTGATTGGCTCCAAGAAGGGGATAGGAATACAGCTTTTTTCATCACTTTGTTCAGGCTCATCGTAATGAGGGGTACATTTCTTCTCTGGTTACTTCTGATGGGCTTTAGATTTCCTCTCTCACGACTTTGTCTCGCGAAGCTCGTCAATTTTACTCTACTCTTTTCACTGAAGATTCCCCTCTAGCTGTTGTGGAGGAGAATTTGATCCTTTCCTGTATTCCCTCAATGATCACCAATGCGATGAATGAGTTTCTCACTCGTTCGATCTTGTTGCCTAAGTTGGAAGAGGTCATGTTTGAGATGAACAAGGGTAAAGCGCCAGGTCTAGATGGTTTCCTTTTGAATTTTTTTAGGAGTTTTGGGGCATTATCAATCTGGATTTGTTGGAGGTCATTCATGAATCTCTTCATAGCAAGTAGATGCTTCGGGCTTTGAATTCTACCTTCTTGGTTCTCATTCCCAAAAAGGAAGGTGTTAATAAGCTTGAATTTTTTCATCCTAATGCTCCTTGTAATGTGGTGTATAAGATTATTACTAAATTGATTGGTGAGAGGCTCAAAACTCGTCTTCCTATTGTGATCTTTGAAGAACAAGGGGGATTTGTGGCTGGAAAACAAATTCTGGATGGGGTGGTAGTGGCCTCCAAGGTTATTCATTCTATGGAAACTTCAAAGGAGAGATCTATGTTCATCAAATTAGACATGGCCAAGGCTTATGACAGAGTCAAATGGAGTTTTCTTCAAAAAATTCTCTTAGCTTTTGGTTTTAGTCTGGAATGGGTGAGTTGGACTATGAGTTGTGTTACTTCTTCATCTTTCTCAGTTATTGTGAATGGTGAACCTTTAGAGCCTTTTAGTGCTTCTAGGGGCCTTCGTTAAGGGGATCCTCTCTCCCCGTACTTGTTTATTATTATGGCTAAGGGCTTAGGCCGATTTCTAAAGTTTCATGCTTCTTAGGGCTTGATTCATGGGTGGCAATGGGGCAATGGTTTGCCTCAGCTCTCACATCTCCAATTTGTGGATGACCTTGCTCTTATGGGATTGGCTCATGTTCAGGAAGTTGAATCTTTTAGGCAAGCCTTGGATATTTACATTGCTGCTTCTGGCCAGAAAGCTAATGAGCATAAATCCTCCATTTTCTTCTTTAACACTCCTCAAGCTATTTAGAGGTGTATTGTTGAAGTTTTGCGGTTTTAGGTTGGGTCTCTTCCTTTTTTTTATTTGAGTATTCCTCTTGCTATTGGTAAACATCCCAGATCCTCTTGGCAAATTTTGTTGGATAAGTTGTGTCAGAAGGTTAACCATTGGACTTATCGTTGGTTATCTACTACTACTTATTTGACTCTTCTCAAATCTGTTATTCAAGCTCTTCCTATCTATAGGTGCTTTGTTCAAGCTACTCCCATGTATTTTCTTTGGGAATTGGATTCCGTCTCTCGTCAATTTCTTTGGAGTGGTAATTTACCGACTACTAGATGGAGCCTTGTTAAGTGGGAAACTGTGCAGACCTAAGGATGAGGGAGGCCTTGGTTTACGATCTATTATTTTAAATGGGAAAGTTCTTGCTACTAAGTTATATTGGCGTTGGTGTTCTAGCAAGACCTAGCTTTGGGCCCGTATTCTCACTCATAAGTATCTTAAAGATGTTAATGTGTTGGATGTTCCCCACTTCCCTTTGGTTGGGAGTGGTTCTATGATCTAGAATACTTTGAAGCTGGGGGCTCAATTGGTTAAGAATGGTCTCTTTTGGATTTATCATTTGGGATCACAAGCTCTTTTTTGGCTAGATTCTTGGGATGGTCATCCTTCTATCCTTTCTTCTCATCCTCATTTATAGCCCCTTTGTGATGTTTTCACTGCTACTGACTGGGACATTGTTGATCATTATAAGATTTCCCATAATTGTGGGTTGTTTTTTTGCTTTCGCTGGAAGCATCCGTCTGAATGGCCTCCAGAAGGATCAGTTGAGGATAGGGTTGAGTTAGCTTAGATTTTGGAGTCTCGTGAGTGTGCTACCTTGGTTGGGAATGATATTTTGGCATGGGCAAGTAGAGATTTGTCTAGAAAGTTTTTTGTTTCTACTAGTTACATTGAGTTGGTGCGATAGACTTTTGGGGACAGTCAGGCTCCTTGGTGGAAGTAGGTTTGGTACAAGTTCTCTTGGCCCAAGTGCAACTTTCTCATGTGGTTGGTGGTCCACAATCGATGTCTTACTTGGGATAATTTATGCAAGTGTGGTTTTCAAGGACCCTCGATGTGTGTGTTGTGTCGTGAAAGTGAAGAGAATGCCTCTCATCTCTTCTTCCAATGCTCCTTCACTAGACATATTTGGCACTTTTGGTGGAATGTGTGGAATCAAGCCTATTGGCATGTTTCTTCCTTGGCTAAGTTTTTTATTCGATGGGTCAAGGCCCCAGTCAAAACTTATTTTCTTCGGGTTGCTTGGACTCTTGGCCCTTCTTTTATTATTTGGAATATCTGGTTGGAGAGGAATCATCGGATCTTTCAAAATGAGTTGTTGGGGGCCCACCACTTGTGGTGGAAAATTCTCCACTCTTTGAGGGAAACTGTTTTGGCAAAATGTGACTTGACAGAGGCTGTGGATCCTAGCGATGTTATTTCCTACTCCTATCTCCATCTTCCTCCTCCTCATGGCCAGCTCATGAGAAATAGATGCAGACACCCTCTTCGAAAGATTAATAGGGTGGGGAGGTGGAGTCCTCTGCCGGATGGCAATTTGAAAATCAATACGGACGGATCTTCGAGGGGTAACCCTGGTCCTGTTGGCATTGGTGGAGTGGGTAGAGATAGCTTGGGGAATGTTTAGTTTATTTTTTCTGTTTACAAAGGCCATCATACTAATAATTTGATGGAGGCTCTTGCTATTTTATTTGTTGTGGAGCGTGCTTGTGCTCTTGGATGGCGCAAGGTCATTTGTGAATCTAATTCGCAGGTGGTGGTGCATTTGTTGACTCAACAGCATTCTGACGTTGTTAGTTGGCAGTTAGTCTTGGTGGTTAACTAGATTCTTCATTTTTGTGCTTCTTTGGATTTTGTTACTTTCACTCATATCCCTAGGGAGTGGAATGGTGTGGCAGATTGTTTGGCCAAATGGGCTTCTGATTAAATGCAAAACTGGAATATTGTGGATAAGGGTCAATTACCTCTGGGTTTGTCTGAACATTTAGATCATTTAGTGGATCTTGATAGGGCTATTTGATTCCCTTGCTTTGTTTTTCTTCTTGATAGAATAAATTTTTACCCCTCCTTTTAGTTGAAGGTTTACTTGTACTTATAATCACTCAAATGAAACTAAATCTATGAACTTCCTCACTTTCTAAGGGAAATACTAAAGAACACTTTATGTCATACACAATACTATTACTTTTTGAGGTCAATATTAAAGAAAAATTTGAGTCACACATATGACTAATTATCAGTAAAAAAAAGTTAAATCTTTAAGTATCTTACAATACTAGGTAAATATAATAGGGCATATTTTGTATTAAAAATTATTCAATCTGTTGCTAACATTCAACATGAAGTTTTATTTTCATTTTATACATAAAATTTATCTTTCATGGTGACACTTATGTCATAAAAATGGGAGGCCACTCCATGGAATCCCACCTTAAAACTCTAAATTTTTGAAGTAGTGACAAGTCAGGGTAGATTTTGTATTAAAAATTATTTAATTTGTTGCTAACATTCAACATGAAGTTTTATTTTCATCTATACATAAAATTTATCTTTCATGATGACATTTATGTCATAAAAATGGGAGGCCACTCCATTGAATCCCACCTTATAACTCTAAATTTCAAAAGTAGTGACAAGTTTAGGTAAAACTTGAACAAGAAAAGTAAATTTTTATCATTTTCCTCTTAATGGGGAGGCTTAGGCTTAATAGCTTACAATTCAAGCAGCAAGACGCAAAGGACCATTTTAGCAAGGCTTCATTAACTTTACTCTCAGAGGCCTCGGGTTCAAATCTCTTGTCAAAAAATATCACAGGTTTTCTTTGCAGTAGTGTGAGCTTGTGAGAGTCTTTTAATGAAGCTCCTCAAATATTTTTCTCTTTCAAATTACGGATCTTTCAAGTCACATACTCAATTCATCATAAGAAAAATAAGCCATATCTAACTACTTTACATTAAGAGGTTAATACAACAAGAGACATTTTGTATTAAAAATATACTATCTGCTACTGAAACTGAACATGAAGTTTTATTTTTACTTTTCCTAAAATGAAACAGAATAATAACAGGAAAAGAAAATTTGAGGCCAAAATTTTGGCTCCCTAACATCTTTTGTATTAAAAAAATAAAAAATTATAAAATCTGCTGCTCGCTTTCTACATGAGGTTTTATATTTACTTTTCCAAACAGAGCAGAACTAAAAGGAAGGAAAAAATAAATTTAACTTTAAAAAAAAACTTAGCTACCTTGCATTACAAACTAGATATAATAGAGCACATTTTGTATTTTTAAAAACCATTAACATGTGTTGCTTACATTCAACTAAGAGTTTTTATTTTGTTCATTTTCCATGACGCTTAGCAGAGGTAAACAAAACCAAAGAAGCTTGAAACGTAGACAACATATAGACAGACATGCCACAGTTAATTTTTCGTCGGTCTCATTCTGTCAAATGTTGTCACCAGAAACGCGCATAATATCCATAGCTCAACTCTTTTTCCTCTAATCTTCAACTCTAAATTTCTGTCAAACAGAACAGAAAAACTACGAACATGTCTGTAACTCTGCCTTACTAAATAATAATGTGAGATTTAAATATTCTTGAGACATGCAATCTACAGCATGCCTGCTTCTTCCAGTCACTCTCAACATCGAGACTGGGCTTTTTCAGGGCATTCAAAATGCAAAATAACAATGTGGGATTTAAAGATTCTGGAGGCATGCAATATACGGCCTGCCTGCTTCTTGCAGTCACTGTTAACATCATGATTAAGCTTTTACTGGAATGAAATAAATTTTAAATATGGCATTCAGAATGAAAAATAACATGGGATGATTGACTATCCTTAAATGGGTTTTCATGGATGGAGTTTTTAAGCATTTTCTAGACTTCATCTGCTCCTTTCTTTGATCTATTTCTCTATCTTCTGCATATTTATTTGCATTTGTATGTGCCACTCACTTGGGCATAGAATCTATTTTGTCCTAAAAAAAAGTTCCTAGATCCTAGTAACCTATTTCATTTTCAAGTGAGCATCAATATAATTCATTGTTTGTTTCTTCTTCAAACAGTATACAATAAAGGCAGTAGAGTAAAATATACATAACGATGTTACCTCTATTTTGCAGCTTCTCTGCTTCTCTCCTATTTACCCTGGAAAGGGATATTACCAAACCCTACCATAGTATACATGTAAAAAATTGAGATGAACCAGAATCAGTCTCCCTACAGCTGCTGCTTCAATCTATTCACAGTGGAGGAAAATTAAATCTAAAAACATTGTACCTATCTGACTTCATCACTTTCCAGTTCCAGGCAGATTTGATATGATTTTTAATAACTGCAGATTTGATATGGTTTTTAATGACTGCAGATTTGATAAGGATTTTACAGGTGTAAAATTTGATTTGATTTGAAGATGTCCTATAATCTGATTTATGGTTGATTGAAAACCAGAGCAGTTTCACGGCAACCCAGTGTAGTTTGAGAGTGTGAGACAGGCTTTCTGAGGATTTGTGGACTGGCAAGTCCACAATAAAAGCCTATCAACTAACAAGTAAAAGCATAATACAATCAAATCCAAAAACATGTACTAAAAATCGCAAACATGAGAGGCACTATATATTACATAAACAACAAAAACAATTAAGACAAAAGTATTTATATATTGAAGAACCTAGGTTCGAAGAGAAAACTCCTCCAAAGTGATGCAAATAACCTACTTATTCACTATATGCAACAACATATACAATCTTAGGCCTTGTTGGCATACAATTGGCCTAAGACAACAACGTTCACTCCATAAAAATGTTAGGCCCATATGGGTCAAAATTGCACCAACCCCTTTTTGAAGGAAGTTCGGCATTCTTTACATGATTCTCAAGAGTGAACTCAGGAACTATTGGCAAGGCTACAATATCCCTTATCCCATTAACAAGTGATTCATTGAAGCCTTGAGTGATCACTTGCAACAGCTCTCTAACATTCTCTCTGTCTTTCCAAACATGCTCTCATTCTTTCCACCTAAATACAATCTCTTTGCTCACTTGGAATACATGGATCCTTTTGGAATTCAATTCACTCAATTCTCTCAATTAACTATGTGTGTAAGAATACACTTACAATGTTATGCTTTTGCAAGCTTAGAAAAAATGTGAAAGGACACCAAGAATTCTAAAAGTATAGAATTCATAGTCTTGTGGGACATTTTTTTGGATACATGATGTAAAACTATTGTTTGGTGTAGACCAACATTTGGGAAATTTCCCTAGTAATTATAACTACACTTTTCACAACCAACAATTGGATGATTGACCCATGTTGGAATACTTTTGCACTACTAAAAACTCCTCTATTTTTTTCCTAAAAGTATCTACTCCCTTCAGCAAAATTGTTTGTCAAGTTGTGCTCTACTTCATCATGGATCTATAGTACAACTAACGCATTTCCTAATCTACTTATGAATCAATGAGTATTGTTAGCTTAGGGATTTTAATGTCACTTGAATAAGCTTTTAGAGCTATCTTCTAATATGTGGTGTTTTTGGTGTCTTAGCTACATGCTCATTGTATATAAATAAGATCATTGTACTTTTTGTAAAAGGATCTCTTAGCTCATTAGTGATAAGCTTAGCTTTAGCATTTTCTCTATGTCATTTTTAAGCCTTTTACGATCAATGTAATGAATACACTTGAAGTGCTTAGTTAAAAATTTTGTTGCTTAAGTTTTCAGCCCTTAATATAGCATTAGGTGTGTTATAAGATTAAGCAAATTAATTTCATGAAAAGTGAATTCAAAATCTTTTGGATTAAAATTGTGTAGGAGTTTTTAGTATCAACATCACATTACACATTGATCCATCATTCCCATTTTGTTCTCCTCATTCTACATTGGGAAAAGGTGTCTCTACCTAGCATTCCCAATGTTCATATTTATTAATTGCATGCATTTAAATTATTTATTAATCATTTTTGTCCTCAAAAGAGGAGTAAGGTGCCTCACTTTGAGATGGCACTTTTTGTCACATGTCAACAATCTTGGAATGTATGTAAGAGGTTGTAAAAGCATCTAAGTGTCATTATGCCATTGTAAAGTGGAAGTCATTGTTACATTGGAATCTTGACTAGCATTATGGCATTCTTATGACATGTCATAGAACAACTTTGAATGGAGGAAAAGAACAAAATTGGGTACCCCAAGTTAGGTGGTCAAATATCACAAGTGGCAATATGATAAGGTGTAAGGAATATGTCAAATATTGCATGAAGACCAATACCATGACTAAGAGTGGGGTGTTGCAATTTGTGCCATTTTGGGTGCCACATTTGGGCTCATTGTTTTGTAAAACCATTTTGATGGTTTCTAGCTTGTTCTTTAGATATTTGTTGGTGCTTGGATGGAGCTTTGTATGGGTTCTATGGTTGATTTGTAGGTACTATTATACTATTAGAATTACTCCAAATTTGAATGTTGATGGTACTCTTGTATAGGCATAGCCTAAATATTGCAACCATTGTTGAATAATACAATTGCTCTTGCTCTTGGATTGTGGGATTTTCCTCTTGAAAGAGTTTCCCCCTTGTAAACCTTGTTTTATGCTATATTTTCTTGTGTATTATTCTTTGTAACTGCAGAGATTAAATTTATTTGCACATACATCTCCTCATCAATTAGTGTAGAAAGTGTTTTTTACACATGTGCCTCCTTTCATCCTAATGACAGATCACAAAATATGGTCCAAAACATTGATACAAAAAACACTGACACAATTTTAATTCAAAAGCTTTTGAATTCATTCTAATAAATTACGGACTATCATATCTCTAATTCATCAAAAGTGTTTTTTCCTTTTTGTTCTTTATGAAAAGAAAGTCATTGAGGACACCCTAATGTCAACAAGACAGTCAAGGGATATCAAAGGCACCAAAGCATCCCTAGCGTATTTTGATTATGGATGGCATTCTTACATCTCTAGGGTAGTCACAGAACCCCAAAGACACTAAATTGACTTCCAGGTGTTTTGTTTTAGGGATCGTCATAGATAACACCCCCAAAATGAGAAGGCACTCATATTTTTTGATGAAATCAGATGGGTTGGGATACCTTATCCCCATTTCAAACCCCCAAAATGTTACCCTTTCCAAGAACATCTTAAAAACCCAATAGCGGGTTCTCAAAGTATGTTGATGTAAAGCTTTATTGGAAACCTTTGGGTTATCCGAAGATCACAAATCTAGTTGAAGCTTTAATAAGAAGATTTAGGTGACAGATATTTTTTAGAGAGAAGATGGATGTATTACATCAATCAAGCAAGCATCCAATTGGGAATGTATCTCCAATTGGTAATCTAACTCCCACTTGTAACTTATGAACTGATGAAATATAGTTTGTGGTTGCTTACCTCAATGCTAGAGCCAAAACCCCACATTGAAGTTGAACTTGTGAGACTAAAGTGACTGTTGTTTCACAAATGAGTTCTTGCATATTAGTAGACATTTTCCAATCACTGAGCTAATAGTGAGATTAGCTGAAAATATTATTACCAGACATAAGCTGCTTCTTGTACTAAATATTGCAGCTCTTGGATGGAACGTTTACAAGAAGAACCATTCTAAGTCCACTTGTAGATGGTTACCCATTTCCAAGTGGTAAGCTTCCCTTAGCACGTACCAAATAGAAGACTTAAATCAAGTGTTTTCCCTCAAGCGTATATTGAATATAAAAATGATAACCCCTAATTGGAACTCAAAATACAATTAAGTTTATTACGTGTCTGTTGGACAGAAAATTTTATAAACTTAATCAAGAAATTCATAAAAAATGTATTGAGTACTATTAACTGGTAGGAACGGAGCAGTCTCTTTCTCAATTAAGATCATTCTTCAATTTAATAAACCATCTCGTTCAAAGGCGGGAATCTGCAGCAAGAATGGAAAAAAGGAGAAGATTGATTATGCACAAAGCAAAGGCCGGAGATGAGAGTTTTTTTATCAAATAAATTGAATCTCGTGTTATTAGGGAATAGTAAAGACTAATTTCTTCCTACAATAATATATTTCTATTAATGGAATCATTTTTTTTCTAAAATTCAGATAAGATTGCATGGGTTAATGAATTTACCACCATGGCATATACCTGAAAAAATTGCATGGAGAGGCTTTCTATCTTACATTTTGATGATCTCATCATTTATACATTTGGCTTATGCTTTGGTTTATATCAATATGTCTTCTTCCTGTTCTCTGATAATCATGCTAGGGTTATAGAACACAGTAACTTACATGCAGCATAGAGCCGTTACACCCTTTATCTTCATCAATACACGATAGTAGATACAATAAACAAAAAGCTACATGGTCTCTGTCTAACACATTGGATGCAATAATGTTAATATGCTTCTTCGATGACAGAATTATGCTCGTTGCCTTAGTGCCTTCAAATTCCAGTAGCTTCTATTCCATCGATGAATGATTGAAATAGTTGGGCATATGCTTATTGGGAAAAAGAATTGTGTTTGTTGCTTTAGTACCACCAATAGCCTTCGTTCCTTCACCCATTAATCGTGGAGACAAAGATGGTGATTGCGTGGTAGTCACCATGGAAGTGTGTTTGCTAACCTCAGATGCCAGGTACATACGCAAAAGCATCATCCAGGTCATGACTACTACCTCAAATGCAATAACATGCATATCCTTGTTATAACAAAAGCCAACGTTTACTAGCTTCTACAATTTTCATCACCAGGAATCTCTACATGAACAGGCTCCATCATTGAAATGATGGAAACAGCAAGTATCCCTTACATATATTTCTTTCTCTGTAATCCTCGAGATGATCTTGGCTGTTGTATGACAATCAACACACATGCGAAGATTCTTTACCACTCGGATAGGTGTCTGAGACGGTGTGTTGAGAAGCCCAAAGACAATGGCTAGCTTCTCACTGTGTCCACAAAAAATGTAATCCTCTCCATCAAAATCCTGCTGGATGAAGTGAATTTCAGGATCAAACCCTTCCTCTTCCATCTGCATGGCCAAGTCATCGAATTTTGCAGAAATTTTCTCTAAGTCTGAGTGAGAGTTGTCTCCTACAAGAAACGTATGCACCCTATTATTGACTCTAATCCAGCTGCATCCTGGCTGTGTCTTCAATCCCCTCTCCTTTATCATATTCCTCATCCTTCCTACATCACTCCACCTGCCAACTGCAGCATAAATATTTGATAATAGTACATAATTTACAACATTTTCAGGTTCCAACTGAAAAAGTTGATTGGCTACATATTCCCCCAACTCTATATTACTATGCAGTCTGCAGCCATGAAGCAAAACTCCCCATATACAAGCATCAGGTTCAAAAGGCATGCTGCTAATTAACTTGTGTGCATCGTCAAGATTCCCAGCAAAGCCAAGAAGATTAACCATGCACGTGTAATGCTCTATGCTTGGTTTGATTCCGTAACCTTGAGTCATGGAATTGAAATATTGCAAACCCTTAGTTACCATGCCTGAACGGCTACACACAGAAAGAACCGTAGTAAAGGTTATATGATCTGGCTTTATTCCCGACCATTGCATTTGGTGGAAGATTGTGAGGGCATCCTCACTAAGCCCATGGATAGCATACCCTGCAATCATTGCATTCCATACAGCCACATCTCTTTCATAGGTTTGGTCAAACACACAACGTGAATCTGCTATACTTCCACATTTGGCATACATGTCTATCAGAGCATTCCTTACAAATACATCAGAATCCATGGCATGCCTGATAAGGTAACTATGAACCTGCTTAGCCTCTTGCAGAGCCAAAAGGTTGCTAAATACTGATAAAACAGTAGTAATGGTGGCCAAGTCAGGTTTCAGGCCTGCTTCTTGCATTTGATGAAATAGTTTTAAGGCATCATCAGTGTGCCTGCTCTGAGCATAAGCTGCAATCATCACATTCCAGGAGACCACATTTCTTTGAGGTAGCATGTCAAACACCCTTCTTGCAGCTTCTACATTCTTGCATTTTGCATACATATCAACTAAAGAACTCCCCACAAAGACATTAGACTCTAATCCATTCCGAAGAATATGACAATGGACCTCCTTCCCGTGTTGTAAAGCCATTAAACTGGCACAGGCTGAGAGAACACTGGCAATAGTAACCGGATTGGGTTTTATGGGTGCCATTTTCATTTGAGGAAACTGTTTCAAAGTCTCTTCATTGTGGACATCTTGGGAACACCTTGTTATCACTGCATTCCATGAGCCCAAGTCACGTGTTATGTTTCCCAATTGCATTTGATGGAAAAGTTTCAGCGCCTCCTCATCATGCCCAGATTGCACAGAACCTGCAATCAGAGAATTCCATGAAATGACATTTGGCTTTATATCTGCTAGATGCATTTGAAAAAGGAGTTCCAAAGCCCTATAAACTTGCCCCTTTTTTGCATAGCTTGTAATGATGGCATTCCATGTGATCACATCAGGCGTCATGCCAGTCAAATTCATTTCATGGAAGAGTTCCAATGCTTGATCAGCAAGTCCATTATATGTATATCCTGAAATCATGGAATTCCACAGTACAGCATTTTTTTCAGGTATTCGATCAAATACTTTGTGTGCAGAATATATATTCAAGCATTTCGAATACATATCTACTAGGGCACTTCCAGCAAAGACATTGGACTCAAATCCACTTTTAATCACATAACCATGAATTTGAATACCCTGCCAAAGAGTTCCCAAGTCGGCACATGCAGAGACAACACCTGAAATAGTTACTGAGTTGGGTTTCACGCCTGCCAACCGCATTTCATAAAAAGCTTCCAATGCTTCCTTGGCATACCCATTTTGGGCGCAGCCTGTAACAATTGCATTCCATGAGTTCAAGTCCGGTTTCAAACCCGATAACTGCATTCGATTTAAAAGTTTCAGGGCTTCATCGCACTGCCCTTTTTGTGCAAATCCAGCCATCATTGCATTCCAAGTAATTGCATCCGAATTCACCCCTGACAATTCCATTTCACTATGGAGTCTCAAGGCCTCCTCACTAACCCCAAACTGAGCATATCCCCCAATAATTGCAGTCCAGGAAACGACATCTTTCTCAGACATCTTATCAAACACCTGGCGGGCATATTCCACACACCCACATTTTGCATACATGTCTACTAAAGCATTCTCAACAACAATATCCAGCTCAAACTCATTTCTAACGATATAGCCATGGACCTCCTTGCCCTTCTCCAGAGCCGTTAAACCAGCACACGCCTTGAGAACACTGGGAACAATTATATTGTCCGCCCTGATGCCTAAACCTTGCATCCAATTCAAAAGTTTAAAGACATCCTCCCAGAGCTTACAGCGAGCGTATGCTCCAATCAAAATAGACCACAAGAAAGCATTTCGTTGAGACATTTTGTCAAACACTCGTCGTGCATCTCCCAAGCTTCCACATTTAATGTACATAACAACAAGCTTATTTCCTACCCAGCCATTACGCGTATGTCCACTCTTGATAACATGTGCATGGACCTGTTTTCCCTCTGCAAGGGCTCTCTTGTTGATAATCTCTTGCAAGAGAGAGACATAGCTAGACGAACCTATCCCGATGCGACTATGCTCTGCAACCTCTGAAATGCCTTCTGCTTCTTTAAATGGGTTTTCCTTACATTCTTTGCGCAAGGTTTTGTATACGACAGTGCTCTTCTTATCGGGTGTTAGTATGCCATTGTTGTCATGTCTTGGTTTTTTCCATGTTTTAACAAGAGTGGTATTATTGCAATTCACAGTGCAGAACATAGAAACCATACCTTGAAGTCTCTGACGTTTGAACCCATGTAATGAATTCCTCTTTCTAGAGCCTTCATTGAAGAGCTCCCTCAGCTGACTGCAACTATTATGAAAGTGGCATGGGTTTTCGCATGGCCAGGGTGGTGATCCTCTTACCTGTGCCATCACTATGGCCATTGCTGTGCAGAGCCATATCCTCAGAATGAGGGGGGCATAGAAGACCAAGATCGTAATTTTTAACCATATGAATTGTGTGGATTCTTCGCATTTGGAGACAAAATAGCATTCTTCTCCCCCTTAGAATTTTAAATAAAAATAAGAACTTGGTGCTCGAAAACACACAAATTTTCAAATTATCTTCTCATTCTGAAAATATATTTTTTATGGGCAACGTATTATCTTCTCATATATTTTGATACACTCCAAACACAAAGGTCGGGTTATAATAGAGTGAGTAGATAAAAAATAAATAAATAAACAATCTTTAACATAAATTATATATTGTAATTATTATTATATTAATTTAATTATATTTATTTTATATAATATAATAAAATTAATTAATAAGTAGGAGTTGATCCTACAGTACAACGGTTAAGTTGAAAGGGCAGCAGTTGGGATGTCTAAAGTTTGAATCTCACAGTGGATAGTGGGATTGTCGCAGGGAGAAAGCGATCACGGAATCAACAAAGGCAATAGCGACAATGGATATGGTGGCAACAGCAGTGGATATATTGACGGCAACAGTGGTTAATGTGACGGTTATGGAGATATCGAGGATGAGGTCCCCAGTGGTTAAGGTGGTGGTGGCGGTGGTGGTTATGGAGATATCAAGGATAAGGTCCCTAATGGTTAAGGTGGTGGTGGTAGTGGTGGTTATGGAGATATCGAGGATGGGGTCCCCCATATGTGGCCTCACTGGTTCATAGCTCCAGTCAAAAGCGTAGGGCGCTACCCCTTAGCAGCGATTTACCGAACAAAAAAAATTAATAAGTAAATTATAATTATATAATTAATATATAACATTGATATTTCTTAACATCTTTTAAATAGATTTATTTAAAATATTCATATGATTCACTAAGTATATGTAGGGAAAAAGTGTGCATCTTATCTAAAAGATTTAAGAATAAAAATTTAATTGAATAAAATTGTAGATTTTTAAAGGAGTTGAGAATGATAAATATAATATAGATCTTAGTAATTGAGAAAAGGAAATAGAAATGTTTAAAGAAGGATTAGAGATCTTATATGATTTATGGCATATTATCAGTTTTATCTACTTTGACTATCTAAGATGCTACAATAAAGATTTAAAAATTAAAATTTTGGATTGAATTAGTGATAAAAGTCTAAGATAGAGGTAACCTACAAAAATTCATGTATAGAACTAAGTCACACCCTCATTTTAGTCCAAATTTTTTTTTTCCTTATTTGGTATTTTCCAATTTCAAATTTTACCTTTGAGATCTACAGAACTTGTTTTTCTACATTTATACCTATAAACAAGTAGTGCTCAAAAGCAGCATTAAGAGTTTGTTATAAACAAATAATACCATTGAATTCATTGATATAAATCAAACCTTATGGCTAGTGTAATAAGATAGATAAAAAACACAATAAGCAAGTAATACAAGTGTTAATACAACTAAGACTAAGTAAACTAAAACAAATTTGAGATTGAGATTGATGTTTTAAATGCGAGTGCAAGATGTCTTCTCTTAATGATTAAATGACCTAGGGTAATCTCTTTAAACATTTAAGTCCTAAACACATAACTCAAGACCATTGGTGCATACCTAAAAAAGAGATTTGAAATTAAAAGCTAGATTACCAAACCATGTGTGTACTGAATCTATCCAAAAGAAAGAACATTGGGGGAAACCTAGTCTAGGGAGATAGAACCCTACATAATTAGGTGGGTTGTGTACTATAATAATAGATTTCTTACCACCATCTAGTTTCCTATAACTAGATATACAATAGGTGAACCTTTTTGCGAGTACGAAAGATCCATCTTTACACAAGATGAAATCATACCATTTGGAAAGAATTGTAGCACCTAGATAGGATCATGATAGTGCAATTGCATCCCAAAATCTCAAAGTTTCATATTACATTTTCCTCAACTCATCTAACTACAGTATATTTATTTTATAGTAAAAGCATCACAATCATCAAATTTCACATTGTGTTGATCTCTAGGGTAAAAACATAAGTCTTTATTATTTCTATTTTAGCACATGTTCTTTTATGATCTTAGTGAATGAATTTTAGTTGATTTATGATACTTATCTTGGTAATTTATCTTGGCTTCAAATGATATTGAATCCATAAATGATAGATATATTTTATGGTGTGTTTTATTCCTACATTTTGGTGAACCCTAACCTCAAACCCCTCTAGGGTTGTAACTTTCTTCCTGTTTATAATTCCTAACGTAATATTTATGATTTTCCATTTTCGTTTAGATCCAAAAATTGTATCCTTTCATTCCCTGGGCCCTACTTCAATTGCCTTTATTGGTTCACATTGTGGGTCAACCCTATGCCTACACACTTATACTTGGGGTTATAAATTATATTTTTTATTTTAAACTTATACTTGGGGTTATAATTTTTATTTTTATTTCAAATTTAATTGCATCTTGCACATTTATTTTTCTTACATATGGTTTAGTTATGAGTGGTTCACAAACTCTCAATCTCCCCTATGTGATCCATATTTCTAAATTGTAGTAATAGATATCTTATCCTGCATCCTAAATAAAATGACTACCTTTTCCACCATGATTGACAATGATGATATTTATTTTACGTCATATGATAACCATTTTTATTTCAGTAAATCCCTCAATTTTATTGCTATATCGAGGGATGATAAAGGTCCACCTTGTTTGACATTCATGATAATGCTAGACATAATGATGATGATCTCCTCCTGTAGCTCATGATATTCATTCTTTTATTTTATTGAGTCATAGTCTATTATGATGTGTTTAGTGAGGATCTTAGTGATACTTTCTTAAGTGATCACTTAATGTCATTGATGATTCTTTGTTTCATGATGAGTTGATTCATATTATTGTTGTTAGGATAAGGTGATATTAACCTTGTAATCTTATGTATTAAACTCAAATCTCCAACACCTTGGGAATGGGTACTTAGACACCCATGTAGGTGGTTGAGAGATTATTTATTATTTATACTTGTAACTTAGAATATTATTTGTAGTGTCATTAGAATGAGATGTTACTTACACTAATGGTGGTTAGAATGAGATGTTACTCACACTATTTCCAATCCTGGGTGCTAGGAGAGGGAGTGGGACATCTTATTATAACAAGTGGGATCCACATTATTTGGCCACTCCATTTGGAGTAACATAGTTAGAAATGTGAGCTCACTCTTTGCATGGCTCTAATATTTTATTCTAAAATTGGTTGTTATTTATTAGAACTAATTGATTAATTGTAGGGAATTAGATTTTTGTCATTTCATAGGATTTAGTAGTTTTGGTTTTGGGAAACCATTCATGGTTTTCCCTCTCTAGTTCTATAAATTAGATGCCTTATATAGTTATTTTATGGGTCTTTGTTAGTTGTGTATTGATACACTACCAAAATATTGTCAAATTAAAAGGAGATTGTTGGATATTGTAATGTAACACTTATATTGGACTAATATATGTGTCCTCTCTTTGATGGTGGATTTTTTCTTTAAAAAAACTATATGTACATCCAATGTTATGTGTATATCTATATTTGCTTGATTTTAATTTGATGCATCAAATTTTTTCATGCTTCTCCAAATTTTCTTTTAGATTTATGATGGTTTATAAATATGATTGTAGTTGTATTTAAACAACTTGATTTTATACTAGCACTATATGTGTTCACATATTAATCAATATTTTGATATATCAAAACCTTTGTTTGTGACCAAAGAGGGACATATATACATATATATATGCACACACACACACACACACACACACACACACACACACACACACACACACACACACACACACACACACACATATATTTATTTGTGATTGTATCCAAAGCATCTTCTTCCCATTTAAAAATTGAGAAGTTCAATGGTTATAGGCATGAGTTGCAAATTTTGAAGATGGAGGAACTCTTGGAAGAAAGGGAACCATGGATTGTAATGAAAAAGGAATGAAAACCTAATGGTATCTAGGATAAATATTTCAAACATCTTATACAAGAAAGAATGGAGAATCATTCATTTGTTTCTTACAAATCTTTTCCTCTCGAATGTCTTAGAGGAGATCAACACATTCACACTATAAAAGAGGATATGTGATATTTATCAAAGTAAAATTTTGAATAATATGGTATATATCAAAGGAAATTGCGTTGTTTAACAATGAAGGTGATTCTATTGTAGAATATTTGAATACCTTTGTTTTGGTTTTGAGTTAGCAAGGTTCAATAGAAATTAAGCTCGATAATGAAAATTAATGTATTTTACTACTTTGTTCTTTATTCAAATCTTGAGAGAACCTAATTGTTGTATTAATTGTAGTGTTGTAGAGTTAAAAATAGACCCTCTTAATTTTATGTTTCTTATTGAAGAGATGAGAAGAAATTCCAATATTGAAGGCTCTAGGATGTCATGCATGTTCAAGGAAAGCCCAAGGAAAAATGTGGGTCTAAAGGGGAACAAAATAAATCTAAATCCAAGTGAAAAAGGATGTTCTAAAAGCCCTAGGAATATAAAAGTTTTAAAATGATGGGAAAAGAGAGCATGAGAAGAAGGAATGCATGAACAAGAAGAAGAGCTTTGATGATTCATCCATAAATGCACTTTTTATGACAAAGATAATGTCGTATTGTTTATTTCTACTAATGTTGCTAGTGATGACTCTTGGCTAATTGATTCAATTTTGTGCTACCATATGACTCCTCCTAATAGTGGTTTTCATCATACCAAGATTATAATGGAGGAGATATTTTCCTTGGTAATAATAATATAAATTGAATTGTTGGAAACAAAAATATAGTTGTTTTCAATGGTGGGAAGGTGAAAAAACTCTATGGTGTTTTTCTTAATCCAAGACTTGTGATAAATATTATTTCTATATTTAGGTTGATTTACTCTAGATTTCTTATGACATTTGATAAGATTGGTTGCATGTTGGTGAGGAAGAATCTAGTGGTAGTGAGAAACACAAAATGTAGGACTCTATTTAGGCTTTATACCTCCATATTTTGTAAATTTTCTAATATAAATATAATTTCTAAAAATACTTGTATATTGTAGCACCAATATTTGGGCCACATTGGGGGAAAAGTTTTGGAGAATGCCAAGATCAAAAAGTGTGAATTGATGGGCGGGGGCCCTAGCTCGGTTGGCTAAGTAATTCCGTTGCGGCTCTGCTGGTCACGAGTTCTAGTCTCCCCCGTCCCGTGGTACCGGAGGGCGTGTCGCGCCAGCGCTGCCGGTCACGTTAAAAAGTTTACCAGGCGCACTGCAGTTTATAGGGGGTCGTGCTACCCGATTCCTGCAGTCTAAAAAAAAAAAAAAAAAAAGTGTGAATTGATAACCTTCCACAAGTGAAATAATTAGCACAATAGGATGTCTATCATGTATAATATGAAGAGTGTGTAAAATACAATGATAAATCCTTTCATGTATAGGAAAGGATGATGAGGTAGGAAGGTAGTATTGAACAAATGACTAACCATCCAAAGGTACAACACTTGTGAGCTCACTTGATAATTTTGTGATCAAGTGGAAAGTATGCATGCAATAGGTGTCTCAATAGGTGAACATGTGTGTCTCAACTACATGAAGTGAGACAAAACTCTAAAATACCTAAGTAAACTTAAGTTAACTGTGAATAGGCCAATTCGAGAAAGGTGATATCATAGCTAGATAACTAAAGACATTATTTACACTAACACCCCCCCTTTAAGTGCAACTTAGAAAGTAATATATATGATGATGAGCCTCGACTACTAGGTCATGTTAGGTACTCATGTACAAATTTATCATAAAGCAGAGAAAAAGAGAATAACCTAGTGGGAAATAAAAAAGGCCCTCTCCAAAAGAGGAATTATACAAATTTAATAAAATGTACAAGTGAAGAAGATAGGAGGACTCATGATGACCCCCCAAGGACTACTTCTAGCACAATATACAATGAATGTTCCCCATATAGGAAAGAAAAGAGAGGTCTAGATGTGACCCTCCTCGAAAGTGTGAAGGAACAATCTCCATGTGAGAAAATTCTTCTTGCCAAAACTAATAAGAGAATAAAAACCACATGCAACCTCCCTTCAAAATGATGCCTATAGTGCAGGTAGATTCTCAACACTAGATGTTGAATATGATGCATGATCATTGAACAATATTTCTCCCCTTGGGAAGAAACAACACTATAAATGTGTGAAAGATGACTTTCCTTTCTAGATGGGAATATGCAAGAAATAAGATGAATAAATATCTAAATTCTTCACATGATTTGAAGAATTTGATGGTTCCCACGATGTCTTTGAATGATACTCAACGATCTCAAGCTAATGTTGAACTACGGAAAATGTTGATCAAGTAATATACAAGATTTAGGAATAGTGACCATGGGTGTATGGTGATAACTAGACCGATGTGAATCTTGTACTACTACAAAGGATTTCAACATAGATGGCAGCTGAGTTGGATAATTCAACTCATGAATGTTTACATAATATGTCATGATAGAAGTTGATGTATGTAAGGAAAGAGAAAGATCCAAAGAGGTAAATGGTGATGGAACTTCATCAAATTTGGCATCATAGAGGAGATGAATGTCCTCAATGGCATCTTCCAATTTTGTAAGGTGGGATTCTACAAAAATATATGTGATGTCTAGTAGATATGCATATTGATGTGGTAAATTTGGAAAAGACAATAGAAGTGTCTTATTGCAAAGAATCACTAGAATTCATGGATGATTCAACATTGGATTCAAATATAGCAACATGTGATATGGAAGATAAATCCTCAATGCAAGCCATCTGACTACATTATTTATCCCCAAATGATGTGTCTCACAAGATGTCTTAGTGAGACCATATGATGTTTTTGAATGAGCTAGAATTAGATGATTAGGTAAGGAAATACCATGATCAAGAATAAATTAATTCATTTCAAAGTTTTGATGTTGAAGACAATATTTTGTTGTATTTCTTTTCCTTCCACAATATCCATGTTTGACTTTCCATTTATTACTAGGATTACGAAGAATACTCAAATCAAAGGGATTTAGTGTGAGAGATATAATCATATGAACCAAAAAACTCAAAAAGAAAAAACACCTAGATTTCCCCTAGAGAGCCCCCCAAGAATGATTAGTGTTGAAACATAGGCCCCCCAAATGATGTGCAAGAGAATTAAAACTTATGTGAAGATTGGAATGCCAAATCAATTATTTTCAAAACATGGTGATTTTTATAATTTATTAGATGTCTAAATATAAAAAATACAATAAAATTTGAATTCCTTGTGAAATTCTAATATGCATAAAAAAATTTTGGGAAAATTTGATAATTGGAGTAAAAGTTATGTCTTGTCGAAATTTGCTTACAAAATTGACTTCAAAGGCTAAAACATGCTAATAAATAGCATAAAATATAAAACATCTTGATGCTAAATTATTTATGATGGAAAGAGCTTTCCATTGAATATTCACGCTTGAAAATCCAAGTCCCCTTTTGAAAGTTATGTAAAAACAAAAAAAGACCCCTTACAAACAATTTCAATTACTCAAAGAGTCTACTAACCACTACCATAAAATGTTACAGTTTATTATAAATCACTAATGGTTAGAAAAAAAAATTATTAGAGTTAAAAATTGAATTCCAAAAGGGAAATAACAGTTGTCAAGTCAAGAGGCCACTATCTAGGAGTATGGAGGGAACTATAGAAACCTAAAATATTCCCTAATTGACTGATTTCATCACTAAACCTATCACCTAGTCCTAATTAACCTAGGAAGTATCCCTTTCACCTAAAGTCCACAACTTAATTAAATGATCATATTATTTAATCAAACACCCATTTTCCATTTCATCACAATAAATGATTAATCAATTACATATTCCACCTAATATCCACATTAGGCCTATTTTCCCTTACCAACTTCCAAGAATAATAGGGACCTAGGAACACTTGTCCTTGAGCTCCCATTATTCTCTCAACACAACCCTATAATCTAGCCTCTCTAGATGCACATGTCCCTAACTTCTCTCATATCCTTAACCACTTACCAAAATTAGTAAATTCATCCTAACCATGCACATTTTAACCACCTTATCTCCACCCTCCATCTCCTCCTAGATCCTATGGAATTTGTCTCAACCATTCTCCACTCTTGATCTTATAATCAAATCTTGGTCATCCATTTCTCATCCCAAAAATCTATAAATTTATGCACTTCCCTCATTCCTCATCCATAATCATTCAAGCTAGGTATATGTTGTAAAAATTAGTATCATTCAAGAAAGGAGCATCCAAATTCCAATACTTTCAAGGAGAAAATCATTCAACAATGGAGGTGTATGGTAACATTTGAGTTTATTGCTTATGTTGTTATCTTTTTTTTCTTTCATCGTTGAGCTCTATCTGAGGTTTGTGGTAATCTAGAATAGAGTCTTTTGCATTGTATTTGATTTCTATTTCAATTTCTAAATTATTCACTTACAAGAACATTTGACCACACAATAAGGAGGTCGTAAATTTTGATTAAGTGCAAGTATGTGGCACCATGTCAGCCACCAATGATGGAGTTTGTTCCCATGTTCCACAAAGAAGCCTCAAATCCCTTGATAATCCAATTGATGTGTTGAACAAGACAACTAAGAGGGGGGATGAATCAGTTGTAGCAATTTAACCTTTAAAACACTTCACCAGAAGTTAGATCAACATGCATTCACAAAACCCTTACTCTATTAATGTGTTAAATCATTAAGTGCAAAAATAGAAACTGAAAGTAATAAAACCATGCACACAATAACACCATATTTATGTGGAAAACCCAATGAGGGAAAAACATGGTGAAGATTATCTCACAATATAAAGAATTCCAAAATCGAATACAAAGGCTCACTACCAAGATAGGACTCACTGTCCAATAAGGGATCACTACCCGGAGGGCTCACTGCCACAAAATTACAAAGAAGATAGAATAGGACTTTTACAAAGAGAAAACCATCTCAATGCAACATATATTCCACCAAAATTCACTCACACACTTGCAGACACGCTTGAAAGATAGAGTACACCTTCAACTCACTGCCTTCAGTAACTCAACACTTGAAATTCACACTAATCTACTCAAACTCGCATCACACACACTATCTTGCATCTATCTCCCATTTATCTTGCCTCTATCTTGTCTTCCACAAACATCCCAAATTTTACTCATACCATCTTAACTTTTACTTATACCATCTTCAACCTTGAAACCCTTCCAAGATCGGCCATACACGATTTGCATTTACAAATTCAAATTAGGTCAATGCCAAAATATTCTACAGTGGAATCAGAATGAGGAAAACCCATACATATTCTTAATGAGGACCTAAATAAGTTCCAACACACCTCAACATGCTTCCATGAACTTCATAAGTAGTGTTTAATACAAGGTCGACCAACACCTATGTAAAACACATAAAGCAATTAAGCACACACATCCTTAAAATGGTCCAATCTTTCTGGACAACAAATTTCAATTGAACACGACCTTATCAACTTATTCTCATAACTGCAAGACATGAAACCAAAATTTGGAGAAATCCAAAGTGATTACATTTCTCCTAGACCATAGCCATATACACCAAAATGCACAGTTCACATACTAGTGAAGATATCTCACATTGTATAATGATCTAGAAGCCCAAATTTTAGATATAGCAACTACCAACAACCATGAACAATATGTTAGTATTGCACAAGCATAGAAGCAATACATAGCACATCCCGAAGCATACACTGAATACCTGCAACCCTTATTTATTACAATATCCTCAACATATACAACCAATAACCAAATACCTTGACATCAATGACAACAACAACCAGTTGACATCAATGACAACACCTTCATACTTGCAACAATCCCCCCCTTTGTCATTGATGGAAACACGTGATGTGAAAAACCATCAAAGACAACACAACAACTATGAACCATCAATCTCCTAATTTCTTTAACTTTCTCTCCCCTGTGTAGATAAAAAAATTAATATGATACTTTCTCCCCCTTTGACATCAATGGAAAAGGAAAAATATTCTTTACATTGTTCTCCCCCTTTCTCACCAATAACATTACCAGTACTAAATACTCCCCCTTAGGAGTAAACCCAATCAACTCCACAATGACAACACATGACACCACCTGCTCCCCTTGAGAGGTAGCCACCAAACATCAGCCCAAAAGAAAGATAGATCCATAGATCCACTGTATTGATGCATCTCCATATGCATCTAGTTCAAGAAAGGGGGGAAATAACATCTAACTTCTCCTAGAGATACTCAAAAGCATCTTTAGGAAGAGCCTTAGTAGATATGGCAGAAATCTGATCCTTTGAAGGTACATACTCAAACTTCATTATCCATAACCTTCTCTCTCAAAAAGTGATACTTGATAGATATATGCTTTGTCTTTAGTGCATCACTAGATTCTTTGAAATGTTAATTGCACTCGTATTATCACAAGAATAGAGATCGGATCATCACACATTACTGTGATATCCTTCAATGTATGTCTCATCCAAAAAACTTATGTAAAACAAGATGTAGCAATATACTCAACCTCTGCAATGGATAAGGAAACTAAATCTTGCTTTTTGCTTAACCATGATACCAATCTACATCCAAGAAAGAATGCACCGCCACTTGTACTTTTTCTATCATCAGTGCAACCTACCCAATCTGCATTTGTATAAGCAGTTAGTGTAAAATTAGTATCCTTAAGATACCATAATCCATAATCTGGAGTGTCATTTAGATATCTGAATATCCTCTTGACAGTTGCAACATGTGTTTCTTTAGGATCTTCTTGAAATCTAGCCACAAGACAAACTACATGCATAATATCCAGTCTGGTAGCAGTTAAATACAATAGTCCTCCAATCATTGATTTCTATTTGCTCTGATCAACCTTAGGAGAATTGTCATCCTTACTCAATTTGCAGCCAGTTACCATAGGAATACATACTGATTTGGAGCCATCCATCCCAAATTTCTTCAACATTTTGTTTGCATACTTTGATTAAGAAATAAAAATTCCTTTGTTGTTTGATTGATTTGTAGTCCAAGGAAAAAATTCAATTCACCAAACATAGACATCTCAAACTCTTTTTGCATTTCTTCAGCAAACATCTTACACATAGTTTCATTTCCTCCAAAAATAATGTCATCCACATACACAACTACTATCAAGATCTTGTCATCTTAAATTTTGAAATATAAATTGTTATATGGCATACCTTTGTTGAAACCTTGTTGAATCAAGTATCTATCCAACCTTGCATACCAAACTCTGGGAGCTTGCTTCAAACCATATAAAGCCTTTTTCAATCTATAGACCATATCTGGTTGATTTGACTACTGGAATCCCTCTGGTTATTCCATGTAGACTTCTTCTTCTAACACACAATTCAAAAATGCAGACTTCACATCCATCTAGTAAACTTTAAAATCCTTATGAGCAACAAATGCCAAAAACATTTTGATAGCTTCCATTCTAGCCACCGAAGCAAAAGTCTCCTAAAAATCTATACCTTCCACTTGTGAGTAGTCTTTACACACAAGCCTTGTCTTGTTTCTTACAACTTCTCCATTCTCATTCAATTTATTTTTTAAAACCACTTACTTCCAATTATGTTCTTGTTTGCTGGTCTAGGAACCAGTTCCCATGTTTGATTTTTCTCAATTTGCATAAGTTCTTCCATTTCTTTCGTCCAATGTTCATCTTTACATGCCTCATTCACTATCTTAGGCTCAACTTCATAAAGTAAGCAATAATTTGCCTCAAGTTTAGTAGCTCTATCTCTAGTCAATACGCCTTTCCTCTTGTCTCCAATGATCTGATCTTCTAAATGATTCGTGTGCACATACTTAGGGGTTTTAGGAACCCTTTTTAGAGCTTCTTCTTCTTCATTTTGCACCTCTTCATGTTCTTTAAAAATTTCTTCTACTTCTCTGTAATTAGGTTCATCTGATACATATCCATCAACTTCAATTGAATTCTTCAATGCTTCATCAACGTTGGCATTTGTGCTTTATACAACCTTTCTCATCCTTTTATTGAAACATCTATAAGCATTGCTTCTAGTAGAGTATCCAATGAAAATACCCTCATCACATCTAGCATCAAACTTTCCTAGATTTTCTTCTTCTCTTCTGATATAACATTTTCTTCCAAATACTTTGAAATACTTGACATTAGGAATCGTTCCACACCATAGCTCATAGGGGGTCTTATTCTTGTTATATTTTTCTTGAACTCGGTTGAACACATAAACACCAATGTGAATTGCTTCTCTCCAGTAAATTTCTAGTAGACCTGTCTCAATTATCATTAATCTAGTAGCTTCATGAATTGTCATATTCTTTCTTTCAACAACTCTATTCTGTTGAGGAGTTCTAGGGGCAGACAACTATCTTCTTATTCCATGGGCTTCACAAAAAATGTCAAACTCACTAGAGTTGAATTCACCACATCTATCAAACCTTAAACATTTTATTTTCAAATTTTCTCCATTCTCAACTATTTCCTTAAATGCCTTGAATTTTTCTAATGCATCATATTTCTCTCTAAGAAAATTAACCCATGTCATTCTAAAGTAATCATCAATCAAAAGCATAAAATACATGTCACCTTGTAGAATTATCACCTTTGTAGGACCACAAAGATCTATATGAATCAAATCTAGTAGTCTGGTAATAGATTGTTTCTTTGACTTAAAGTTTTTTCTAGCTTGCTTCCCAAATTGGCAGTCCTTGCAGACTGCATCAACAAGTTTTGTAATCTTGGTAAATCTCTCACAGCTTGTACTGCACTAATTCTCACCATGTTATCAAAATTCATATGTCACATCCTCTGGTGTCATAGCCAACTATCATTAATGTGAGACATAAAGCAATGTCCATCAACAACTTTAAGTTGATAGATGTTTCCTTTAGTCTTCTTACTAGCAACAATCACAATTTTGGACCATTTTTTGATTTCACATTCTTCATCCTTGAACGCAAGATTATATCCCTTTTTACACATCTATCCAACACTCAAGAGATTATGTTTCAAACCCTTAACATAGTGGACACCATTAGTATTATGCTTGCCATCAAAATTGATTAAACCTATCCCATAAATCTTAGCACCAAAATCATCTCCAAACTTAACTAAGCCTCCATCATATTTCTCAAGTTTAACAAACTTACATTTGTCACTAGTCGTGTGATTTGAGCAACCACTAGCAACAACCCAGCAGTTCTCTTCTTGTTTAGCATGAAGAGTAGAGACCATAGTACCTTCAAATTTCTCTAGAGCACTTTCCTTCATAGATCTTCCAATGTTGGCAGTAGTAAATTCATCTTTTAAAGCTAGGAACATGCATTCATTGTCATCAAAATCTCCATAATCAAACTCATCATCAAAAACATTAGCATTTTCATTGACATAATATGCTCTTTTGATCATCTTTCCTTTATTTTTTGTATCTTGTCTATGCTTGTTTCTTTTAGCTCTTTTAGGACATCTCGAAGCATAATGACCTATTCCTCCACAACTAAAACATTTGAATGGTAATTTACCTTGATACATACCAGAGCCCTTTTTCATTCTTCTTACAAAATTTGCTTCCACTTCATCAAGATTTTCTTCATCCTGATCTTCCACTTTTGCAGCCTTGAATGAAATTTATGTCTTTGTTCCATTCTTCAACCCAAGCTTTCTCATTTCAAATGAAGTTAGAGTACCAATCAACTGATCTTTAGTATAAGTATTATAATCCACAATGTCCTATATAGTAGATACCTTTTCACTGTATATATCAGTGAGACTTTTGAGTACCTTCACTATCCTGGATTCATCTATTTGTGCACCAAGTCCTCTCATTCCACTTACCGGCTCATCAACTCTTTGCATGTAGGATTTGATGTTCTCATCTTCACCCATTCACAGGATCTCAAATTGTGCCTCTAAGTTCTACAACTTTGCTTGTTTAACCTTTTCATCTACTTCATACATCCTTTCCAACTTATCCCAGACCTCTTTAGTAGTGTTCAAATTCATAACATTAACTACTTCAAAATGTGAAAGGATATTAACAATAATAAACCTTGCCTTATTGTTGATTTCATGTGCTTTGATCTCATCAGCAGTACTTGGACCATTTACAGGAGCGACATACTGGTTTTGAATAGACTTCTCGATCTCATATCCATAGTATGCCAAATATCCTTCCATCTTTGTCTTCTAGAATGCATAGTTAGTGTCATCGAACCTAGGGCACTCAATAGTGATCTTGTTCGCCATCCCAGACCTTCCTTAAGCGGTTAAGATCTTCTCCAAGGAACCTTGCTCCGATACCAATTGTTGAACAAGACAACTAAGAGGGGTGGGTGAATCAGTTGTAGCAATTTTAACCTTTAAACCTCTTCACCAGAAGTTAGATCAACATGCATTCACAAAACCCTTACTCTATTAATGTGTTAAATCATTAAGTGCAGAAATATAAACTGAAAGTAATAAAACCATGCACATAATAACACCAGATTTACATGGAAAACCCAATGAGGGAAAAACCACAGTGAGGATTAGCTCGATATATAAAGAATTCTAAAACCGAATACAAAGGCTCACTGCCAGAAAGACTCACTGCCAAGACAAGACTCACTATCCAATAAGGGATCACTGCTTGGAGGGATCACTGCCACAAAATTACAAAGAAGATAGAAGAGGATTGTTACAAAGAGAAAACTATCTCAAAGTGATCTATAAAATCCTTACTATGAATCACTTAACAACTTGTTAGATTCACTAGGATACATATTTAAAATTAAGATCGTAACTGACAATGCTTGTGAATTGAGCAAATAACCACATAAAACATAGGAAAGTAAAGAAGCTGATAGAATCATGCACCAAGAAAAGAGAGACAAAGAGATTTGATAACGAAGTTCACCAGTTTCTGGCTATGTCTCCAGATCCGCAAATAAGCGTGATCAATACCATTACTATGATGCAACTTCTTTTACATCACCATGGTCTTTCATTGAGTTACAATCTACTTCACAGGAAGATTCTTGCACTTCAGGCTCTTCCTGCTTCCACACTGCAATGACAGGATCTTTCTAGCAACATGTTCGTGCTTAACTCCTTCGTCACCTTTACAATGCTTTCAAACAATAAAGTTGCAACTCTCTCTCACACAAGAGTACATAGGCATAAAGCCTTTACAAAGGACCCAAAAGTCGTACAAAATCTCTCAAAGGACTCACTAAGTTCTTATCTATGCTCCCTAGAGACCACCTAGCTCTCAAACGTCTCCAATAACTCACTCCAAACCCTTTACTAAGAGAAAATAAACTCTCCAAGAGTTTTTTACAAAGAATGAGATCACTCAAGAGACACCCTCACACCTTTGAATTCTGAATTGTGAATTGCTCCTAAGAGCATACCTTTCCCTCCTTTTATACATAAAATTAGCCTAAATAGGCTTAACAAATGAAATAAATGAATAACCCCCTTAAACAGCTCGTAACAGGGTTTGTTTGATTCTTTCTAACCCCCTTTGCTAATTTATTATGTGGGTTTTTGTTTGTTTTTGGCCTTATAGGCCTTTTAGTTATGAATTTAACCTTTAATAACCTTTAAATAAAACTATCCACCCATCTATATCAAAGTCGTCTAACGGTGCATCGATCGGTGTTTTTTTTGCTATGCATGTGGTCGGGGGTTCCAACCCCGCCGACCACGTTTTAACAACGAACCCTGTCAAATAATGCAACAAAAGAAACACAGGTTCCATATGTATTGAGGAAACAATGCGCGGTGTAACGGCTAGCCTGTCAGCTGCTACGTGGGAAGTCACGGGTTCGAGCCTGCCGACTACCAAAAATTTTTTTAAAACAAATAACTAACCCGCCGACTGCTCACCGATGCCGACATCGACAGATGATGGAGGGGCACATGGCACTCTCGAGAGATGCCACATGTCAACACCTGATTCGATGACACTACTGACTCAACTGCCACGCGATGCTGACTGGGATGCCATTATGCTCGCTGACTCGAGGTATGGTTGCCACGAAGGACACAGAAGGACACGTGTCACAATCTGATTGGTCCGTACAGTCTAAGTCATCTGCCACGTCACGCTAGAATTCGTCCACTTGGATTCTGTATGGTACGGACTGACTGATGATGTCACATGTTGTACCATCAAGTCAACTAAACTTTGACTGCTAATATCTTGAGCATACGATGTCCATTTTTGACAAAACAAACGTTGTCAGAATCCTCTCGACAAACACTTTGATTTGATGCTAATTTCAACGAATTCTGAGATAATCATTTTTTTTGCCTTTTTGATGGCTCTGGTACCCTGTTTGACCAAACCTTTGACCAAACATAACTCGCACGTACGATCTCCTTTTGGCACGATTCAAGTTGCATTGGAATCCTGTCAGTGAGCTCTTCGATCTGAGACTGCTTTCACCTGATTTGAGGATAGTCAATTTTCCAGTCAACCATTTGGCATCCTTGGTCCTTGTTGAACTTTGACTAAGCATATCTCGAGCAAATGGACACCTTTTGACGCGCTTCGAGTTGTGTCAGGATTGTATTTCTATGCTCTATGCATTGATGCTAGTTCTAGGAGATTTTGAAGCTGCTGGATTTTTGAGGCCTTTGAGATCCACCTGGATCATTCCTCCCCACTGAGGAACTTTTGGACCTCCAAAAGGTTCTTAATCAAACACGATGTGAGAAAAAACACCTTCCCACTTGTCCAGTATCTATCCACCCTTTTTGTGCACCTGCTTCATCAAAAAGTTGTACAACAATTATGAAAACTGCAATCACATTGCTACCCATTTGCAGTTTCTCACATCCTTCTGCATTCATTACCCCAACTACTATCCATGTACAAAACATTAGCAGTATTAACAAATACAAATATATTAATGACAATGAGCTAACAATACTTTTAATCCTCTTGATAGGTTTCCATGACAAATCTTCATGTTGCAGTGCTGATGATCCCTGAAACACATGATAGTTAGGCTTACAAGCAACTACTTCATTTTCATGCTTCAAATCATCTACTTTTTCCACCTTTGCACACATGAGCAAAGAATTTTTCCTCACATACATGAGCTTCTTCATTTTCCCTATGTTCACCAATGGAGAATCAACTGCAATCTTCTTCTTATCCTTCTTTGGATGAAGCTTCCAATAGTTAGCTTCCTGATGTCCACCTTTGTTGCAATAAGAGCAAGGTGTTTTCAATATCCAAACTTTCTTTCCCTTATCTTTCTTTTGAATTGGAGATGAGTCTTTACATAGTGTCCCTTTCCTGGTTGACTCTACCTTCCTGTACACAGCTGTTCTTTTCCAACAATTGGCAACACTATGGTTATTCAACCCACAAAATGTGCATGGCCTTCTATACCATAAAATTTTTACATTTCCAATCTTCTTAAAATCAAAAGAAACACTGGAACAATTAGCTTTATTATACCTGTGATGGTCACCCTTGGTGAATGCATGCCGAGAAGAATTTGTGTCCATTCTTCTCTTGGAAATCTTGCATGTATCACCACTGCCTGAAAGTGATGTGCCATCACCTCTCTCAGATCGTTCTTGGAATGGTTCTTCTTTCGGAGAATTCTTTGTGTCCACTACCTTGGAGCATTCTCCTTCACCATAGCCCGATCTTGCATAGTGAGGTCTAGCTTCCATCTTCACAGATTCAACCATGCCTTGTCCATGACTACCAAGACCCTTTCCGTCATAGTCCATCTTGGTGGACAACCTCAATCCAACACCTTGAGAATGTTTCTCATAATCACCAAGAGAACAAGGAAGAGAATGACAAGAATGAGGAGCTTTCACCGAGTCTACATCTTTGACTTTCTTCAACAAGCCTCTTTTTTAGACTTCCATTCCTCATACATTTCATCAACCTTGGCTTTCATCACCATGAAGGTATTATAAAATTCTACATCGAAGACAAAAGGAAACTGTTTTTCCTTATGTGATGACATCTCACCTCACTGCTTGAATTTGCTCCAAGTATTCCATAGCCTGCAACTTGTCAGACTAGCTCTGATACCAACTTGATCTGTAAACTCCTTACTATGAATCACTTAACAACTTGTTAGATTCACCAGGATACAAATTTAAAATTAAGATCGTAACTGACGATGCTTGTGAATTGAGCAAATAACCACATAAAACATAGGAAAGTAAAGAAGTTGATAGAATCATGCACCAAGAAAAGAGAGAGAAAGAGATTTGATAACGGAGTTCACCAGTTTCTAGCTACGTCTCTGGATCCGCAAATAAGCGTGATCGATGCCATTACTATGATGCAACTTCTTTTACATCACCATGGTCTTTCAATGAGTTACAATCTGCTTCCTAGGAAGATTCTTGCACTTTAGGCTCTTCTTGCTTCCACACTGCAATGACAGGATCTTTCTAGCAACATGTTCGTGCTTAACTCCTTCGTCACCTTTATAATGCTTTCAAACAATAAAGTTGTAACTCTCTCTCACACAAGAGTACATAGGCATCAAGCCTTTACAAAGGACTCAAAAATCATACAAAATCTCTCAAAGGACTCACTAAGTTCTTATCTATGCTCCCTAGAGACCACCTAGCTCTCAAACATCTCCAATAACTCACTCCAAACCCTTTACTAAGAGAAAATAAACTCTCCAAGAGTTTTTTACAAAGAATGAGATCACTCAAGAGACACCCTCACACCTTTGAATTCTGAATTTCTGAATTGCTCCTAAGAGCATACCTTTCCCTCCTTTTATACATAAAATTAGCCTAAATAGGCTTAACAAATGAAATAAATGAATAACCCCCTTAAACAGCTCGTAACAAGGTTTGTTTGATTCTTTCTAACCCCCTTTTCTAATTTATTATGTGGGTTTTTGTTTGTTTTTGGCCTTATAGGCCTTTTAGTTATGAATTCGGCCTTTAATAACCTTCAAATAAAACTATCCACCCCTCTATATCAAATTCATCCGACGGTAAATTAGTCGGTGTTTTTTTTGCTATGCATGTGGTCGGGGGTTCCAACCCTGCCGACCATGTTTTAACAAACCCTATCGAATAATGCAACAAAAAAAACATGGGTTCCATATGTATTGAGGAAACAATGTGCGGTGTAATGGCTAGCCTATCAGCTGTTATGTGGGAACTCACGTGTTCGAGCCCGCCGGCTAAAAAAAATTTTGTTAAAACAAACAACTAACCTGCCGACTACTCGCCGACGCCGACACTGACAGATGATGGAGGGGCATGTGGCACTCCCAAGAGCCGCCACGTGTCAACACCTGATTCGATGACACTACTGACTCAACTATCACGCAATGTTGACTGGGATGCCATTGTGCTCGCTAACTCGAAGTATGGTTGCCACGCAGGACACAGAAGGACACGTGTCACAATCTGATTGGTCTGTACAGTCTGAGTCATCTGCCACATGTCATGCCAGAATTCATCCACTTGGATTCAGTACGGTACGGACTAACTGATGGTGTCATATGTTGTACCATCAAGTCAACCGAACTTTGATTGCTAATATCTTGAGCATACGATGTCCATTTTCGACGAAACAAACGTTGTCGGAATCATCTCGACGAACACTTCAATTTGATGTTGATTTCGATGAATTATGAGATAATCAATTTTTTTTCCTTTTTGATGGCTCTGGTACCCTGTTTGACCAAACCTTTGACCAAGCATAACTCGCACGTATGATCTCCTTTTGACGTGATTCAAGTTGCGTCGGAATCCTGTCGGCAAGCTCTTCGATCTGAGACTCCTTTCGCCTGATTTGAGGATAGTCAATTTTCCAGTCAACCATTTGGCATCCTTGGTCCTTGTTGAACTTTGACTGAGTATATCTCAAGCAAACGGACACCTTTTGACGCGCTTCGAGTTGCGTCAGGATTGTATTGCTATGCTCTATGCATTGATGCCAGTTCTGGGAGATTCTGAAGCTGCTAGATTTTTGAGGCCTTCGAGATCCACCTGGATCACAAAGCAATAGAGATTCCACCACAATTCTCTCACACACTTGCAGGCATGCTTGAAAGATAGAGTACACCTTTAGCTCACTGCCTTCAGTAACTCAACACTTGAAATTTGCACTAATCTACTCAAACTCACATCACATGCACTATTTCATCTTGCCTCTATCTTATATTTCACAAACATCCCAACTTGTACTTATACCATCTTCAAGCTTGAAACCCTTCCAAGGTCGGCCATACATGATTTGCATTTACAAATTCAAATTAGGTTGGCACCAAAACATTCTACGGTGGAATTAGAATGAGGGTGACCCATACATATTCTTAATGATTACCTAAATAAGTCCCAACATGCCTCAACACACTTCCATGAACTTCATAAGTAGCGTTTAACACAAGGTTGACCAACGCCCATGTAAAACACATAAAGCAATTAAGCACACACATCCATAACATGGTCGAATATTTCTAGACAACAAATTTCACTTGAACATGACCTTATCAAATTATTCTCAGAACCACAAGACATGAAACCAAAATTCAGAGAAATCTGGAGTGATTACATTTCTCCCAGACCACAACTAGATACACTAAAATGCACAATTCACATACTGGTGAAGATATCTTAGAGTGTACAATGATCCAAAATCCCAAATTATGGATATAGCAACTACCAACAACCATGAACAATATTTCAAGATCGCACAAGCATAGAAGCAATATGGAGCACATCTCAAAGCATACACTGAATACCTGCAACCCTTCTTTATTATAATTTTCTCAATATCCTCAACATATACAACCAATATCCAAATACTTTGACATCAATGCCAATAACAACCAGTTGACATCAATGATAACACCTTCATACTTGCAACATGATGTGCCTTGCCAAATATTATAATGAATGAAGAATTTATGATTGTAGAGGGAGCTAGATGGAGTATTTGGCTACATGGAGGGTTGTGAAAGAGTGAAGAGACCACAACATAGCAAGGTTGATCTTCCTAGTAAATTTTTACCTTTTCCCTTTTCTATAAATGATTTAAAAATCCACCACTTTTAGGGGTGTTGATATGCATATAGAAAAGGGCTCTCAAAAAGAATAACTACTCAAAATGCACATTATAAAGTTAGTGTGCCCCTCAGCAATGGTCTTTTCATTACTCTTGAAATGGGTGGCTAGTGAGCAAGGTCGAATAGGTCATTAATATATCAATGCTAATTGACCTCTTGTCCCATGTTGCACCTATGTCCATAAATTCTCATAATTTTACCTAGTGGAAGCACAAGTATGATGAGGTCATGCAGGTGTGAATAAGTGTGATGTGACTAGATATGGAAAATAAACTAGAAATGCCTCTACCCACATTGTGAATCTCCTTTGAACCACCCTTGTCATAATGGTTGGATCTCAAGGAATCTAGTGTTAAGAGCATAGCAGTAAGCACAATGATGCATTACCTCCATAATCACAACCTCGATACTCAGTAAGCTCAAAGAGCTATAATTTCTTACAAAATAATAATGGAAAATGCCACCAAAATACATTGAGTAGGCCAGAATTTTTCAAAACAATGTGAATGGTTACTCAAATAAAAAAATGGGTAGAGGGAAATTTGGCCCTTTTCTTTAAAAATTTGTGTTTTTTGCCAAAAAATTGTATAGTAATAATAATCATAATTAGATTAGTTTTTATATGTTTTAAATTAAAAGTAATCATGATTTTATGAGACAAAATGGTCTTATTTTTTCTTTAAAAGTTTTTTATACAAATATGGATTAGTATTTTAATTGCTTTAGTAATTTTAATTTGATTTTTCATAAGTTACAAAGTAATTAATATTAGTTTAATTTATTTTTAAAAGTAAATAGTATTAGTAAATTTATTGTTTTAAAGTAATTAGTATTAGTTTAATTTACTTTGCAAAAGTAATTAGTATCTATTTTTCTTTTCATAGTTAATAAACTTAAAAAAAAAAAACTTGTAACAAAAATTAGCAATGTTTGGTATTAATAGTGTCTCTAGTTCACATTTATGGATAATATTATTACATTTTGAATTACTACATCTATAGTCTAATATAGTTGCAACAATGAAATCTATGACATCGTCCTTATAAATCGTTGAGGAGAAATAAGGGACATCATGTTGATTAAAATCCAAGGGATGAGTAATCTCCCTTGGATCACAAATTAAAAAGATGGTTCAAATTAACAAAAAATGTTAAATTAAATTGGAAAAACTATCAACAACTTCATTAAAATTTCATATAGTTCTAAGTTAATAATTAATTTTTAAAGGGCAAATAGAATCATTTTAAAAACCGTGTGAATAGAACTTTTGTTACTTGGTTTAAGGGGTGGAATTATTTTATTTAGGACTAGGAATTAGATAAAATAGTATATAAGTGATGATACTGGTGACCAAACCCTCTTGAATTTAATTATTTTCCTTAATGGTAATAGTCACAAAGGAATTGTCTGGGAAAAAGGAGCCCTAGAAAGGGCTACATATCCACATAAATAGTTCACATCAAACCTAGTTTAGAAAATAGAATTACATATATATTAACCCTTGATACCATTTGGAAGTAGTGTACATGTAGACAATTTGGAAAATGAATGTTGTTCTCAGTACACAAGTATTCAAGATGGGGTTTAGGGAGTGTCTAAGAAATATTATGTCAACTTAATTAATAATGCAAGATTAATCATTCAAGAGAATCATTCAACTAAGAAAAAAAAAATTGTTTAACATAAATATCAAGATAAAACATACTATTTGTATACTTGGAAAAATCTCAATGGATTTGTTTGACTCCTCAAAGCTTCATGTAAAATTTTGAGGCATGACTTAAGCCTTTTTTGTATACTCTTGAAGATGGTGACCTCAGTGCACTTCTATTAGGGGAGTATAGTATTTAGTGAGAGACTTGGGAGTCAAATGGTTCTGATGAGTCTAAGCCCCTAGCCAAAGAATATGTTTATAATCCTTTATGGGTAAATGCCTACCCCATTTAGGTAGATGCCTATCCTGAATAGATAGATGAACTCTTGTCTTGTATGAATAGAAGTCTAACCCATATGGTTGGATGATTGTCTTGAATTGGATGAATGACTATCATGTATGGATGGAAGTACCTAAGTTTATGAATGAATGAACACCTAACAACTTATAACTAAATAAATTTTTAACAAAAAATGGGTAAAATTTTGAAATACAACTTGATGGTTGTTACATTGTCCTTAGGGGATTGTCTTGAGTTCTCACTCCTTTGTATTTATTCTCTTTTTTGGAAAGGAGTCTTTTTCACAAGGTTTTCACCTTTTTTCTATTTGTGAGACTTTTCTTATACATGAGTACCTCATCATGCCTAATTATCAAGACTATTTTTAGTGTTTACCTTTCTTCTTAAGTATCACTTAAGGGGGATTGTTAGTGTGAATTTTTTTACCTTTCTAGTTTAATTTTACCTTTAAATAGACCTATTCAAACTACACAATATCACTTAGAGGTTTTTAAAATATTTCTCACCTCATAGGTGCTTTACACATGTTCCTATACTTTTCTTGAATGTTCCACATGTGTCACACCTTTTGGAGGGTTAATTAGTTGTAAACCTCAATCTTCCTTGTTTCTCCTTGTCCTACATATACAAGGAGTTCATTGCATTATTTTATTCAATTTATATGATAGTTTTTGGTATTATTGTGTGCATATTCATTGTAAAAAAAATTAGTTTTTGCATTCATTTTATCGTTGCTTCAATAGAAATGATCTCTTCAAAGTGGCTAGGGTGAGGCAATATGGAAATCAAGAAAAGTGGTACAATCTTCAATAAATATGTGGAACTTTCACAATCATCAAAGATATAATAGGGGCCATCAGTTCTAAAGAAAGAGTGAACAATCAATGCATAATCATACAAGCTTCAAGGAAACTTGTGTGCACCTTGAAAATCGTGTGTTAACATTCACTTCACATTAGTATACAACATTGTGTCATCACACACCACCACACTTGACCCATGCAAGTCATTGTTACATTGTGTTCCATCGTACATGAATCAACATAGCTCCACACACACTTTCATATTCAAAAATTCAATATGTGTGGCCCACATAGTAAACTTCTCATTCGCATGATAGAATAACCATCAAGAATCTCAACCAAGTAGTTGGTAGGTTGGTAATTTAGGAACATGAATCATTCCCTCTTTCATTAATATTAACTCGATCCCTCACATGGAACAACAATGATGAATGATTGCATAGCCTCAAGCAAACCAATTTGATGTGTTCTCTTTCTAGTAATATGGAAATTTATTCCTTGTCATGCTATTTGCAGAATCTTTTGTACCTAATTTTGTTATTGTGAATAGAAGTCACATACATATTTGTTAAAACCCTTCTACATGCATAATTCAATTATGTTGATTTATTAATCTCTTGTTTTACTGTACATAATTTATAAACTCATATTTGTGAAGATTAATTTTCCCCTAAGGCCACTTAGAATCTAGATCAAAACAAACATGACAAATAAGTTAGATAAGAATAGTTGGTCAATGGTTGAGATTATTGATATCATGTGGAAAGTTAAAGCCTTAGTTGAAAGCTAGTGGAGAAAAAATGTGTATTATTTCCAAGTGAAGAGGCAATGAAAAGGACAATGATAGTTGAGGTTATATTCATTGACTTTAGATACTATGTAACATGCATGTGGAGTCAATGTTTTGGTAGTGTGAGAAGAGGTATTTACTATCGAATTTCCCCCTTTATAGTGTGAACAAGGCACATTATCTAACTAGTCATTGGATAAGACACATTCACACATGTTTGCATGTTAAGTTGACTTAGGGATCCAAGAATTTTTCTAAAAGTTTATTGTAAACATGTGATCTTATCCTCTAATTGTCTCATGTCATTGGATCAAGGCACTTGTCATCATCCTAATTTATCTTACCTCTCAAAATTTCCTTTATAAGCAAGGCCTCATTTGTACAGTTTTCATTCATTGATCACTATTGATCTATTATATTTTGCATCCATTATTGGAAAATGTATTCTCTTGTTCTTCTCTCTTGTAGAAGCATATTTTGGTTTTTTTGATGATCCTAGGAGCTTGATTCCTTGAGTGACTCTAACATGGTATCAAGGCTTTATATGTGCAAGCTCCCTTCGTAGATTTGAAAGTGATTCAGACATGATATTTTTCTAAGTGCATTATGGAGAAAAAATAACCTCACCATTGAGTTTAGAAGACCCAAAAAAACCTTATTTTTTATATATAACATTTCTTTTTTGGACACAAAAAAAAATTGGTTATTTTTTTAGGGGTCACAAATTCTGGCATAAATTTGGTTTGTAAAATTGTACAAAAGCTATATGATCTGTATGGATTCATACCATACAACACCATTAAAATCTTATGGGTCACATTCTATAGTCAGAGGTAGATAAATATAATCTCACAATATATTTCATGAGCATTGTCTACATTGGCTAGTGTCATTGGTAGGTATGGGGGTCATAGAGTTTTTAATTAAAAAAATAGTTTTTATTTTTGCACAAGATTAGAATAGTACTTAGCAACCCCTAGTCCCACTAGTGATTTCACCCAACCCACGAGGGCTTAAGTCCAGTGAGTGGCATGCGGGGATCCATTGTCCCTAAGTGTCACTTCCACCAATTCCCACCACCTATGTGCTTGTCTAAGGATTTTGTTGGCAATTCACTACTAATGTCGAGCCCATTTGTGACCCAATGGCTACCCAGATTGGCAACACCACTAGTGCAAGGCCCCTAGGCCCCATTTCATGCCCTAATAGGGTAATGTTTTTTAGGAGCCATAACTTTTTGATCAAGTATCAGACTTTTTACTTTTAATAGTTGTTGGAAAGTTGATTATGAGCACTTTGTAGTGGTATAGGTTATTTTTCTAGATTTTACTAAAGGTTCCTGATTTTTCTTATCGAAGTCATATCTTCCCCTTTTACCTCTGAACTTATAATTTTTTTCCTAGATTTCCAAATTTTATAATGTTGGAAAGGCATTGAGGAGCTTTTAGAGATCTATCCACACTCTTTTCCATAATCAACCCTAGGTATCTTTTATTTAGTTTATCATATAGTTACATTTTGGTGGATAACTTGGACATACTAGCACCTAGCAAAATTTTGTTCTTTTGGAAGGGTTTCGTTTTTAGTATTGATCATATTAAAAAATTATAATTTTAGTTTAAGGATCTCACTCTAAGATAATATTTTATTTTTTCATATTTTATCCATCTTAAATTTGTAAAATTTGGAAAACAACTCCAACATTGTAAAAACAGTACATATAAAGTGTCAAAATCATGTATTAATGGGGTCTCATGATTGAGTGAATTTGGGGGGTTAATCTTGTGCTTTTGTTGGATTTAGTCTTTTAATAAGTCTTGTGTGTGACTAAATTTGAGGAGAAATGATAGGCATCACAAATAATCCAACTATAATAGAATTAAAAAGATAGAACTATACATCTTGGCGAGATGGTATACTAAAACATTTTAAATGGCTAAATCTTCTACTCTATCTCTATGAACTTGTTCATAAACCTAAATCATTTGAGAAAACTGTGTATGGTATCAAAAGAACAATTAAGTAGCATCATTTATTGGTTAGAATGTGGATTTTTGACACATTGAGTACATTGACATGAATTTCTTCCCCTCATACTTGGACCAAACTTTGGGAGATGTATGGTGACGAATGAATTTCCATACCTAGAGGATCCAACTATAGATTGTCTAAAACCACTTGATTTTCAACCATTTTATTTTCAAATAGTTATGAAGCTTGATGAATGGGAAGAACTTGAATATTCAAATGACATAGAGACTTCTAACACTTCTCCTTTAAAGATTCTATGCACTTCAACATAAGTCGATACATCAAGCATTCTTACTTCAACATCTTGTGAAGGCACATCATTTGGGATGAACAATTTAGTCTCATGACATGCATTGAGATCTCATCTCCTCCATTTGTTGATTTTGATGAGACTAGTGTTTCTTCATCCATGGTTTCCAAAGATTCCTTGCAGTAGGTTCACAACAATCTTCCTGATCTAATTCCTTGGGACATATTCCTACCAAACATCTCATCTTTGTTTGTGTAGTCCCACATTTTAGATTTGGGACACTATTCATTGTATTCATCTTCTCTTTGATGGAGTTGATTCTTCTTCAAAGATTATGAAAATATTCAAACCCTCTTATTATTTCTCCACACTATCATTTATCATATTTTAACATAGGCTTGGATACTTTTGAGCAACATTTGGAGGAGGCATATTTGTATTCAAAGGAGATATTTACATCTTTGGATAATGTTCTACATTAATACCTACAAGATTATGGATTTTCATCTTCATCAGTGTGTCTTGGAACACTTAATTTGGTAGTGGCGGCTTTCATCATCAACATAGAGACACATGAGCAATTTTTAGATACTTCATAAATTTTGAGTTTTCTTTCTTTATATTCCTTTTAGGGATGGGAATACATCATGCAAAAACCTTCAATTTTGTTTCTTCTTAAAAGGAAGAACATTGTTTGACGATCTTGGACCATCTTCTACATCCAATTTCAAGCATCAACCATTGGCATATATTCTAAATTGAGGGGTGGGGGGTTGCATGGTCTCTCTTCTTCTCCCTTATGGGAGGGAATTTTTCCTTGCATGGAGTTTTTTCATTTTCATACTTTGAGAATATTTTTTATTTTATCTATTTTGAGAAGTTTTGTCCCACTTTGTTTTCTCATTTCTCCATTTGTGAGAGTTTACATTTGTACATGGGTACCTAACATTGTGTTGTATTTAGGGCCCATCTTTATATCATTTGCATTTGTTCATCATTTTTTCTAAGTTGCACTTAAGGAGGGTGATAGTGTGAACATATGTATTTCTTATCCAAATTCTCCCCTTTGTAGTGTGAACAAGACATTTTATCTAACTAATCATTAGTTATGACCTATTCATCATGTTTATCTATTAAGTTGACTTAAGACTCTAGGAATCTTTCTAAAAATTTATTGTTCACATGTGATCTTATCACCTAGTTGTCTCATGTCATAGGATTAAGATATTTGTTATCGTCCTAATTTGTGCCACCTCTCAACCTTGGCTCTATAAGCAAAGCCTCATTTGTACATTTGATATTCATTGATCACTATTGATCTATTATATTCTACATTCATTATTGGCGTATTTATTCTCTTGTTCTTATCTCTTGTAAGAGAATATTTTGGTGTTGTGGGTGATCTTGAAATCTTGAATCCTTGAGTGACTAACACATAATAGTTAACCTACCTATATTAACTTTACTTGTATAAAGTATATTAAATTATTATATTGAAATTAGTATTATTTTTTAATCAACCTATCCCTATATGAATAGGGATGTGTAAAAATAGAAGCAATGCCTCTAACTATTTCTCTAATAAATTGTAATTTTATTTTATATATAACAAAGTTGTTTATTATTTTTAATATCTTTCAACATCTTTATTTATTTATGATATTATCTTGGATTGTTAAGTGTATATTTGTGTTTTATATGGAATTGTTTTTTTAATCTTTCATGATACTAGAGCTCAAGGATTAAAAAAGTCCTTGGGCTTTGTTCCTTTGTTTCTTTGAAGTTGGTAGATGAATTGGAGCTAACTCATTGATCACCAATTTGTAGTTATTTGTTCTCTATTTTTTAGAAAAATAGAGATCCAACATTATTCAGAAGAAAAGTACATACCTAACTTCTAATTTACATTCTTTTCAAAGAAAATATCATAAAGGAATTATTCGAAGTAAATTGGTTTCATATTGTTCCATATTTGGTGTTGCATTTTTAAGACCTATATACAATGGCATTAAAAATTAATAGAAATTGTTGATGTTACAAAATTGAAATGAAGCTTTTTACGTGAGGCTCATGATATCCTCTATCATGTCAACTCAGAATACTACATACAAACTACAATGATACATGCCTACACTTATATCATGAATGAATTTAGTGCCATGTATGCTAAAATGTTCCACTTGCTAGTAGTTCATTAGCATGGTAATAAGCAATTGTTTACCCCTGTTAAAAGATGAAACTAAAAATTAAGGGGAAAGAACCAACTAGAAACAAGGGCAACATTGCCAGTCTTCCCATAACACATTATCAAAAAATCAAATCATGAAGAACTATAACATATACAGTTAAAAATATTATAGACAAAGATCTAGGTTTTATCCACTCAACAACTCACTTATTAGTGGTTTAGAAAATTTTGGTTGGATCCTTAGTGTTGTGTTCATAATGTGGCCCATCTATGTGTTGGATGGGGGATGATTTTGGATGCATTTTGTGTACACAAAATTGGACTTCTTTTTGGGTTAATTCTAGTGTACCATGGGGATATGTCCTCCCCAAAATCCCCACATTTTGGGATGGGGACATCTCTAAGATGTGGGGACATGGGGGAGATGTCCCTCTACCACTACGCCACCTTTGCCTGAAACACCTAGAATGCCCTGGATAACACTAGGATGTCCCTAAGATGTTTGGGAGACTCCCAGGACTCCCTCGACCATCTCAAGGATGCCCAAACATCTCTTGTGGTCAATAGGGAGGAAAAGTGCAAATAAAATTTTATATATATATATATATGTTTGGTTTGGGCACCCAAGCCCTAACCCTAATGGCTAATGGGCCCCACCAAATCCTCCCAAACCCTATAAGACATCCTCAAATTATCACAATCATTTACAAATTCATTCCAACATCAAAGTTGAAGAGGAACAAAAGAGTGAGAGTGAAGTGGGAGATGGAAGTGAAGTGTTGCAAGTGCAAGAAAGTTGAGGAGCAAGAAGAATAGGAAGAAGCTTAGAAGAGAAAATCTACTCCAAGTTAGGAGGATTTTTCAAGTATGAGGCAGGATTCCACAATCGGTTTTTTTATTATTTTTAACTAGTTTCATATTCTAATTCATATTTTAATTTCATTCATAATTTCATAGACATGATTGCAAGTGCATTAGCAAATAGCATATTAAATTTTAATTGTTCAATGTTCAATGTTCATATTGTCATCAAGATTTAAACTTTTGTCAAACTAGGATGAAACTTTTGTGTATCCTCTGCTTCTGCGCTTCGTGCGACCTGAAGTAAAAAAAAAAAACAAAAGTGAAATCCTTGGTTGACAAAGATTATGAACAAAGATTTTTATTTGTGTATCCTCTACTTCTACGCTTCATGCAATTTGGAGTAGGGAAAATAAAAAGAAATTTTGTTTCTTAATCCTTTGTGTTATGCTATGCAACTGCATGCATAGTTTGAATTTTAAATTTTAAATTTAGAATTATAAACTTATAAATTCTATATTATTTATTGTAGTGCCACAATGAATTCTCATGGCATGAGTGAGGATGAGGTTGAGGTTCACTCTCACAATGAAATTGAATTTGAGTATGTACGTCAACTGATGAAAATGCAGAAGCAAAGAGGGGTGACCATGTGGCCCAAACCTCAAGTTCCATGGCTAGTGCACCTACAAATATGAATTGCCCCTCCACAATATTGGAAAATTTTGCTAAGGGTCCCTTTGGTCCTAAGTCTCCCTTGAAACAATTTGCAACAAAATTACAGAGCAGACCTAGGACATTTGGGGGTACAAGGTTGTGGAAGTGGCACTTTTGTGACCTTGAATTTCATGGCAGCATTACCAGTTAATGTCCATCTCCTTCATATCTAAGGAAAAGGTGTGGAAATATGTGATTCTTTGGCATCATCGACTAACCTAAAATTCAGGTTTGAGATATGTAGGCTTTGGGGTATTGATGGTGAAGGCAATGAACCTACAGTTGCACCTATATTTGTTTCTTTCTCTCATAGGCCAAGGGGTAATCAGGGTCAATCACGCAGTTCTACTTCTACCTTGCAAAGGTAATTTACATGTATGCCATCTTCTACTTCAGGGGCTAGGGGGAAATGCAAGTTTACATCTGATGTTCCTAACCCAATAGCTGAATTATTCAATGTGTAGATGAAGGATGATGCAGATGATGCCATTGGAAAATTCTTCTTTGCCAATGGCATTCCATTCCATGTGGCTCGGTCTTATTATAAGAGGTGATGGCAATGGTAGCAAGGGCAGGACCATCATATGTTCCACCAAGGGATAAGAGCTATTCCAAGATAAATGTGTTAATGAGAAAATGAAGGAATATTGAGGACCACAATCTTGGATAAGAGCTATTCCAAGATAAATGTGTTAATGAGAAAATGAAGGAATATTGAGTGGCAAATGGATGTAGTATTGTCATGGATGGGTGGATGAACATTAGGCATTGTCCACTCATCAATATCATTGCTACACGTTTAGAGGGCCTATATTTTCTTGAGGCAAATGATTATTCAGGGCATCACAAGCATGCCATTTTTTAGTTTTCCAAGCAATGACAGATGCAGCACATGTGTACAAAGTTGCAAGGAAATTGATTAAGACAACTTATAGACATATTTGGTGGACTCCTTGTTGTGTGCATGTCATGAATAATGCACTCATGGACATGGGAAAGATTGATTGGATCAAAGTAGTGGTCAATGATGTTAGAGATGTGCATATGTTTATCTGCAACCACCACACTTCACATGCACTCTTTAAGACCTTCTCTAAGAAGGAATTCTTGAAACCTGTCGAGACTATATATGCATCCTATTTCATTCTCTCGGAGAGAATGCTTGAGTTGCAAGAGGCATTGCAACTAATGGTTATGATAGTATAATGGAATCAATGGCCCAAGTCCAAGACAGAGTAGGGGAAGAGGGTGAAGGATGTAGTGAAGAGTGATGTTTTTTGGGGTGATGCAAAATATATAGTCTCCATCATTACTCTAGTTTTCTATGTCGCTAGATATGGGGATTCCAATGCACCTAGCCTTGGAGAGGTGTATGAGTGCATTGATTCTA
>VDFB02271358.1:635541682-635559474 GCA_007258455.2 Sequoia sempervirens | reverse complement strand
ATATATATATATATATATATATATGTAAATAGCAATGCCAATAGTTACAGGAGACTCACAGCCGACTGGGGGTTCCAAAGGACTGAGCAAAGGCATTATATCATGTAGTCATTAAACCCCAGGATTATTGTGCTGAGTGGAGTGTGGTAGGATAAAACATAATAATGGAATAGCACACGAATAGTATACCATGTTGATAAGCAGACATGTATACTTTCCCCACAACGTTTAAATACACACTTGCACAGGATAGTATTAGCTAGGAGTATTATTGATAATTGACTACCCGTGCCTTACATCTCAATGACTTATCGCTTTAGGGATAAATAGGCTCATCTACAATTTACGTCCCCTTAGCACTTGCACTGCCTGTGACATTTCATTTTTTTTCCAAATCAAGTTTTCTACATTTCTCATTTGGGAACATATGAAATGAGCTCGTCACTCTAATTTGGTCAATCGCAGAAGTAGGTATTATCGACAGGAGCAAGCCGGTGTGCTTGTCATGAGATTCATATCTTTGAAGATGTACACTCATTTCATGAGCTATCATCTTGTCATAGACCGCATTAACACTGAAGTTTGTGCTCCTATTCATCCCTCTGGTAAACATCTCCCTTTCATTTGAAAATGGAAGCACTCCTCCTATACCTTTGGATTGCGTAGGAGATTTCCACTCTTGCATTGAAAATAAATAAATAAATAACTTGGACAACGTCCTCTCTTCCTACTGCACTCCCTCCTAAAAGCTCCGTTTCTGGTAACGTCCTTTGTGTGACCTGTACTGTTGTTGCACAACCATACCTCTAATTTCAAAAGTTTATTGGCTAACAAATGGTTCTTGAAAATAGCTTGGGCAGGAAGATCTGCTTGTTAAGGGATATGACAGTGGGAGGTGGCATGTGCAGTAGCTTATAGATTTAGGCAGTTGATTAGACCCCTCCATACCATAAATATTATCCTTTGTAGCATGGGAGGTGAGGCAAGGGATAGGCTGTGTCACGGAAGCTTTTTAGTAAATTCTATGACCTATTAGAATGTATAAACTTGAACCTTATGGATGACCAAGCAACCTCGGATAATGGGAAATTTGTCTGTAAGTTTATGAATAATATTGTTAAGTCTTTCAAGTTCTGTAAGTAGTATCTTTAACAAAAGACAAAAAAATAAAAATCATAAATTATTAAATAGTTAGCCTTTCTTGGGTGAGGCGTAGGAGTATGCGGAATCTTTAAAATTTATTTTGTCATTTTGCTCTTTGGTGGAACCCTAACACTAGGCATGTGATTTGGGGTGCATAGTCAAATTTTACTGGGCCGAAAGTGTAAACATAATAGTTTTGTAAGGCATTAAAGATAAGAAATTTAATTTAATGGTATGTTAGAAATCCCCATTCAAGACCCCACGCATAACTAGATTAACAAGTCTTATCATGGGTCATATAAATACTTATCCTTTAATCACGAGTAAAAAAGAATCTATTCTTAAGAATAAGATAATTTAAAATAAGAAAAAAAATACTCGATACTATTAGTATTACCTTTTTAAAAGGAGAATCTTCTTTATTTTGACTTTATGTTTTTTAAGAAATTCCCACTAAAATAAAAGATATGAAAATATACATGTTTTTTTATTATTATTATAATATATAGCCTTTCATATATTATATTAAAAATAATAAAATATAATAAAAGAGATATTATGTAAACATGAGCAATAAATATGTATTTAATTATATTGACAAGTATATACATATATAGGAGATAGAAACTTAATTAAATTCTCTTTAAATTGAGCTATAAGAAATTAAAAAAAAAATTATAGAATGGGTAATCTTAATCATAAGATAGGGTGATACATTTATAATTGATTATTTAATCTTAAGATGGTAATTCTTAGAAATCAAGGAGTTGCAAGTAATTGATTTGTTAATTTTGAGGTTTTGAGAAAAAGAAAGGAGTATGATCATTTTGTTGTGTACATTAAAATTCCAAAACAATAAATTTCTTAGAAATAATGTAGAATGGAAGTCATGCAAGTATTGTATCCAATTGAAAGGAAAGGATCAGATAATGGTTGTGTATTGTATATTAAGTGAGTTGTCGATGTTGACTTTGTTAGAAGGGGGAGACCTTTCTAAGTCCTTGCTTAGGTCCCATGGAACCACACCTCTAGAAAAATATTTTTTCCAAGGAGAAAGGGGTAATTCAAGTGGTGTTAAATTAAGATTGTGAGATATTGAAGTAGCACAAGAGTGGTTGAATTTTGTCATGGGTGATGTTAATGTGTTGAATTGTGAGCCAAGTCTAACCCTAGTATCCTTACCACATCAAGGTAATTATGGGACCTTTATAATATAGTTGATAGAACTATGTTGTTCATCAATTAAGAGTGCGCACATTGGACTTCATGCACTTGACTGAGTTTCCTCTCACTCCTCGCAAGTAGCATGTCAACAATGATGTTACACATTCAACATCACCCAATGAGCATAGTTTTCAAGCAAGTGTTTAAAAAAATAAAAATGTTAGATGCATTTTTGGCCTTAAGTGCAAATTTTGGGCATTACACGACACACAAAGTGGTGTCAGGGTAACTCATGTAGAGTTAGTTTAATCAGTGAAAACTAAATAAATTTGTTAGGGAAAAAGGGTAGTTTAAACACTTAACTTATTGTAAGTGCCTCGCTCATGGACTCAAGGGATAGTATAGACTTGGGATGAGATGAGAAGGCCTGGAATGACAAGATCGTTATCTTGTCTCTATGAAAGATAATTGATTCCACATTGGATTGCATGTGGGGCCGAGTTTCGTAAGAGGTCACTAGGGTAACCCAAGATGGGGGTCAGAGCCTAGGAAGATTCGCTAGGGTAACCCATACAACTTTTTGATGACAATCCTCCTATGACAATCGCTAGTCAGTCTATTTGTATTATGCAATTTAATATGGAAGCATTGTAACCATTTTGTTAGTATTGTATTTTTGTAGTTTAGTATTGTTATTGCCTATTTTTAGAGGTTGTAGGTTTTTCCTAGGAAGCTCTTTTACTATCTCCTAGCACAGGGGGTGGGCCTTCAGGTACCACTTAGTTGGGTGGAATGTGTATGTAAAACCTTGTCCCGCAACCTAGAGGACTATGCAATACTGCAGAAGCACAACTAATTTTTTTCTTAAAAGTTAAAACAAGATGAGTAAAGTTTCCTACTCTAACCACATAAATCCTCTAGGCTACGTAACGCGTCTACATGTGAACACAATTACTTATAAAATTTAACCAACCATAGCATATAAATTTTAAACTCAAGATACAACTTACAACAAAGCATTAAACCATTACAAGATAAAGCTAACATAGAAATGTATTGAACATATTTCCACATATACAACACCATTAAATCCAATGATGAATAGATCATAATATTTTACAATTACATCACAAAGGTTCACCTGGATACAAATGAGGTATTACAATTATACACACAAATCCACAGTTACAATGAAGAAGGAGAAGAACAACTCTAGAGAACCACATGAGCTCCTCGAACAAGAAGATCCCACCATCACGAACAGGAAGAGAAAATCAACAGTGTAAGATGCATGCCACCCAACCATCTAGTACCCGTAGGCCCAACCCCCGTGCTAGGAGATAGTAACAGGAAACCAAGACAACCTATTACCTCTAGAAACAGACAATATACAGAATACTCACATAATAGATAAATAAGAACTAGGGTCACATTGCTTCTAGAACCACAAAATCAATTACCAACACAATACAGTAAACTGACTACTAACATAGGAGGAGTGTCATCACAAATGTTGCATTGGTTATCTAAAGGAGATCTTCCTAGGTCCCGACCCCCCTCTAGGGTTATCCTGGTAACCTCTTACGATTCTGGTCCTACATGCACACTAGTACGGAATCGGTTATCTTTCGAGAAGATAAGATAATGATCTTGCCATTCCAGGCCTTCCTGACTCATCTCAAGTCTCATACAAGCCCTTGAGCTAATGAGAGAGGCTAAATATCTTGTTATATGTGTTAAGCTAATAGATTATTTAATTACCACTTGATTATACTGACTCCCACACGAGTTGTCCTGGGATCATTTTGTGTCCTGACCCTCATTGAAAGCCACTCCCCTATCAACAACACAACTCAAACTACATGCCAAGGGTAGACAGTGCACTAAGAACTAATAACAATAACTAATACACCTCAAAAGGTAACACATCTCAATGAATATCCAATACATAAACCTAATATGTGCACTACCCAAAAAACTCAAAGGGTGAACTAAAGTTACCACAACCTTTTCACAATTATAACTCTGGAAGACTTAGATTCACATAATGACAATTACTTCCCCCTAGTACACAATTACAGAAACACGTATTTTTTTAAATACAATTCAAGAAAAATAACAAATACTATCTTTCAGATTTCCTAAATCTATTACAATCAATTCTTATATATTAAAATATATCATCCAAAACACTATTTCAATTTAATAAACTGACAACGAAATAATTAAATAATTCCACTTCCAAATCCCAATTGCTCTTAATACTTAACTCAATTTCCTTAATTAAATATTCAATCTTTCTAATAAAATCAATTTATTATAAAACACCTACTTGTGCATTGCATGCATTAATTAACAATATAATATTTATTTAAATAAATATCCTTTTAAAATAAATATATATATTTTCTAATTATATAATCTAATTATTATTTTCCAATGTTTATTTTAAAATATGTAATTGTGCATGTGCATGCACCTATTTAAAAATACATTTAAATATATTTATATTTAAATATTCTAAAATTATCCGCAATTTTTTTAATATATATATTTTTAAATAAATAAATAAATATATAAATATAAATTTACAATTTTCAAATGATCTTAATCATAAAACTAGTATGTTGCAACTTTGATAACTTTTGTTTTTGGATATGAGTTTCTCTGAATTTTTATTGAAAGTGCACAATCAAGTCGTCTAAAACATATAAAAAGTTAAGCCCTACCCAGTTCATAAATTTTGAGTTATGATTAATTTAGTGACATACTCTCTTTGTTGTTTTGATTTTCAAATTACTAGAGGTTTCCAATTATTTCAATTTTTTCAAATTTATCAGAAGATTTCATTTTCAATCCTACAAAGGTTTTTCTAATTTTTTTCAAATACTTTTCTCTTTGTGTTAAAACTCATTCCCTACAAGGATCTAAATCTTTAACGGTAATTTACCATTTTCTATAGAAAAATAAATTATGTTTTCACAGGAAGGGGTTTCTAAGGTTTGATTTAAATTCAACAGAGATTCAATAATTCTAATATAATTTCCTGTATAAATCTATTTTAAATAGTCAATTTAAAAAGAGGATCTAAATATATTCTTCTACAAAGGTTTTATTTTCATGGCAATCTTTAAAAAAAAGAAACAAGAACTTCTATAGTATTGAAAAATGCTTTCTTAAAACATTTTCAATTTGCATTATAGTAATAAAATAACTTTTCAATTTCAAATTTCACAAAAACAATAAATGTTGCCGAGCTTCTCTATAATTTCAATTCCCAATGCAGCCAAAACTTTCTTCAATGCAATTGCCTCCTTCCAGAAGACACAACCAAAAAACACAGCCAATAATTCTACAGCAAAATAATTCTAAAACAATTTCCTTAGAGAGATCCACAATTTCCTCACCAATTTTTCACAACCATACAAAACTTTTCCCGTGAAACAACTTTCTTTTCTTTTTTCAAAAATATCCTCTGTGAATGAATTTTTAACAATTAGATAACAAATTCCTAATTCACACTTATCTCAAACAAAATATCTTTTCCCTCAACAACTCAAATATTTTCCATTCACAAGCATTTAAATAAAATAAAACAATTTATTAAATGCAACTAATTTAAATATTCTTATTTATTTAATTACCATTTATTTTTAATAATAAAATTACTTAACAACATAACTAAATTAAATTAATTAAATAATTTATTTATTCTAAAGCTTTCACAACAATAATTCATTTAATTAAATATTTAAATTAAATACATATTTAATCTACCAAATTAAATTTGCACAATAATAAAATACACAGAACAACAATGATAGAAATAAGACCAAAATTTAAATTGACGACACACTGTACTAGGGTAAAAGTATGACTAGGTAGCCCAATACTATCTCCCAATATTACTATTGAGTAGTGGACATGTTCAGACCTGTGAAACCAAGTGAAGCTAATGTCCTGTACCTGCAATCCTATAAACAAGCTAATGTCGCACATGTATACATATAATAATTCATACACATCGTGAAGAGAGAATTGTAGAAATCACAGGGCACTCGCAAGCGAGTGATGCAATACCGTTCTCTTCATCAATACAATGCCACATCAACTGACGAGATAATATATTAATTAAACTATGATAAACACATATAGCAATGTCATCACAACTAAACATCTATATAAACATAAAGCATATTAACATAATCATCATGCATATAATGTGTCATCACATCAATAAAGTCTATCATTGCTCCACTGTCAACGGTAATATAACCATAACATAAAATATAGTCTAACAGAGTATCTGAGCTATCAAGAAAACATAACAAAATTGAGGGGTGTCACAGTGTACCTTACACCGTTGGGTCCCTAGTTCTTGTTCGTGATGGCGAGTACTTTTTGACTGGAGAGCTAGCATGTACTAGTGGATTTTTACTTCTCTTATGTCATTTGTATTAGTTGGATACCTTGTAATTGTATCACTCCTCAATTGTATTCGAGGATAACCTTTGTAATTTGTAATTATAACACTTTTGTATAAACTATCTCATTTGGAAATGAGAATTGTAATTGTAATATTAAATAAATGCAATATGTGAATGAATCATTATTGTACTTTATATCTTAAGTGATGTATTTTAATGTTATCAGATGTATGATCTTTAATTCATGAGTAATAAATATAAGTTGTATTTAGTAACTTTTGTTAGTAATGAGTATTGTAAGTAAGCATCATCACGTACCTTAGAGAATGTATGTGTTAGTGTAGTTTACTTGTTTAATTACACTTTTAAGAAAAAAAATGTTTGCTTCCGTTATGTGTGTGACATTCTCTAGGGTTTCGTGGTGAGCATTACACTACATATATATATGTATATACATATAAATATATCTACATATATATATACATATAAATATATATATCTACATATATATACATATAATTATATATATACATATAAATATATATATCTACATGTACATATATATATATCTACATATATATATATATCTACATATATATATATATATACATATAAATATACCTACATATATATATACATATAAATATACCTACATATAAATATATATACATATATATGCCATGTACATATATATATACAGAGATATCTAGATATATACATACATGGCTTGATATATAGATTGAAAGCTATAGTGTATGTATACATAGAAATTAAATGAAAAGATTTATCCTAATTGAAGTCACAGTGATGCATGAAGAGAACCATATTTTTCCTTGACAAATTGAGTGTGTTTATGAACACAATTATTAGAAGTGTTCATAAACACCATACAAGCCATAAACATCATGGAGCACATTATCGATGCACTTAGAATGAAAGTGAACCTTCAATCTAAGGACAATCAAATAAACACTTTAAAAAATTTGTTCAGAATCAACAACAAAACAAATAATAACATTCACCTTAATTAACACAACACACCCATAACAAAACAAATAACTGAAAAGAAGAAATAAAAGGGAATGACATGAGACAATGGTGCAACTTTAGTGAGGTTAAAAACCTCACCTGTATGAATTGGAGATGGGAAATGATTTGGTGAAATTCTCGAACTGAATCCTACAAACATATATGAATATAGTCATAAATATGAAAAGTGTAGTAACCAAAGTGTAACACCCCTCCATTTTGTGTAACACCCCTCCATTTTGGATATTTGGATCGGCAGTGTTCTCCTTGTAATGCTTTGTTATGTTATGATGTGACTTTGGAACTAGGCCACTTGTGATCAAAATTGTTAAACGATGTGAAAGTTATATTTTGGATATGATGTTATTTTATTCTGATGTTATCTTTATGACATGTTTTGGATTAACTTAGAAGATATTTGATTTAATGAGGTTTTATGATGTTGATCATATCAATGATGTTAGATGCGTCAGTTAGTGATATTGTATTGGTGAAGGGGACAAGATTGTATCACTCGCTTGCGAGTGCTCTACAATTATGAGATTTCCTCTTCACAGTGTGTTTGATCATATTATATATATTGCACGTTCGACATGCTCTTTGTTGCAGGTTGACAGAAACATGACATCGACTCCACCTGGTTTCACAGGTTTGAGTGTATCCATTTACCAACGGTAATCGATTGAGAGATAGTAGCTAGGTTTTCCATGCCAAGTCGTCACCCTAGTAATAGCATGTTGTCAGGTTGTCATCGGGGTTAGTTGTTTTAATTTGGCCAATTTCCCCTTAAGTATTTATTTAATTTCAATTTTAAAGTTTATTAAATGGCTTGCATAGTTTAAATTGGTGATTTAATATATTCAGTTGCAATGTTGAAATGCAATTTATTTTATTGATTTAATTAATAAAATAATTATTGGGTTATTGATTGATTTGATTAATTAATAAAATTAAATTGAGTTTGATGGTTAACTGGATTAATGGTGAAATATTAATTAAAATAGTCGTTTTGACATTATTATATAATTGGTTTCAAATTTAAATTAGAAATGGAAATTATAGTGGATATTAAGATTTAAATTAAAATAAAAGAAGAAATCTTGGTTGAATAGTGAGAGTCAAATTAAAATAAATAAATATATGATAATGTGTTTTAATTCCATTTTTGAATTTGTTGAGAAAATCATTTACTTGCAATTTTGAAATGCTTATGTTTTTGGTGGTATGCGGTTTTGGTCAAAGTGGAATGAGGACAGGGCAGATGAAGATTTTACATGGCTGGTACATTTGGGTTTGGTTTTGTTGTTTGGGAAGAGCACAAACGTTCAGAAAGCAGGACTGTTTAGTTGTTTTTGGGAAAAATTTTGTAGGCTATGGTTTTACTTAGGATGGATTTAATAGGAGAATTGAAAGCTCCATGTTTAGAAACTAAGTGTTGGAGGAAAAAACCGGGTTCCTCTTTGTTCTTATTTTGTCATTTTGAAAATAAGTTTAATCTTTGCAAATAATGTTTGAAAATCTTTATTGGTTGTGTAGAAATCTTTTAAATGTTGATTAAAACCAATGAAAACCCATGGAAATTAGATTTTAAACTAACCAATAGATCTTAGAGGTCCAAATGAAGAGTTTTAATTTCTTGGTCAATTTGGAAAACCGAGGAAAAGTTCATCATATTATTGGTGTTTTTAAAGCTTGCTACAGATCGGTCTCAAGGAAAAATCTGCCAATCACTATACAGCATTAATGAAAAAATCAAGACATCTATATATACACATATATATTTGAGTTCTAGAAATTTCTTATTTTCGAAATTTTGTTTACCTTGGTAAAATTCATCATACGCAGGGGAGGGTTTTGATCTTTTTTCATTTTTCATTTTTTGAATGAAATTGTGAAAACGAAAATGATTTTTTTTTTTTTTGTGTGGGTGTGGGGGCTGCCCACAGCCACCCCCCATCCATGGGGGCCCTGGCTGTATAGCGCTCCCCATGGATGGGGAGGGGGCTATAGAGCAGCCACCAACAAGGCCGCGCCCTTGTGAGGGCTGCGTAGCCACCACCATAGAGTGCGTCCCTGTTGGGGGCTGTGTGGCAGCTAAAGGCCCAAAGGCCTTACTTTGTTTTAGAAAAAAAAAATTAAATTTATTAAAAATTTTAAGTTTTGTTTAATTTCTTTATTTTATAATATATATTTATTATAATATGTATATAATATATATATATATTAATTTTAAATGATATATATATATATATATATATATATATATATATATATATATTATATATATATTTATTATAATATATATGTATTATATTTATTTAAAATTAGATTATATATATAGATAATTAAATATATATTTAATGTTTGGTCGTCTTCGCATTAAATAGTAAAATGGAATTTTATTTTGAAGATTTTTAAATAGAAATATTTAAAGAATAATTTATATTTAAGATGCGTTTAATTCAAATATAATTTATTTAAGGAGTTGATTTTGATCATCAAGTTGAAATAAACAGAGTTGATTTAATTAATCGAATCCATTTAAATTATGTTTTGATCAGAAATCTTGAAATATTATAATGATATTTTAGAGGTATCCATTTAAATGATAATTAAATATCTTAAAAATAGAACTTACTCTAAAATGATTATCGCTTGGTATTGAGGAAATGAAAGTTGAGGTTGATCATACGTTTTATTTAGAATGTTGAATTCGATTAATTTATTTATTTAATCCATGTTGTAATATAGATTAAGTGATTTAATTAAAATTTAGTTGATTTATTGATGCGAATTTGTAATAGAGACTAATTTATTTAATCTAAATGTCTATTTATCAAAACGTTCTAAGTATAGAAGACAATTGAGAAACTTGAGATAAAGCATGACTTAGTTTAATCAGACGGTTTTCAATCATTAAAATTTTGATTATGGAACATAATTGAGGGGCTTAGGGTTAACGAATGATTTATTCCAATCAGACGACTTTATTTAACAAAAGCTCGAATTATTTATAATTTAGTTTTGATTATTACGGATAATTGAGACAAATGAAATTAAATAGACAAATTTAAGATATAGGTTATCTTAAGATGATTTTGTTGCGAAATAGAAGCTAAAGTGGATTTTATATTCCAATGAATTATTTAGAACGTTGAATTTTAATAGTCAAAGGGTATATTTTAAAAAGGGAGATTTTAAATAATCAAGTGCTTTTACTTCAAAGGTTGATTTTATTAAAATATGTGATTGGGAAACGAAACATAATTATTGGTTTATACTCCTTAAAGTTGTCAACGTGCTTTGAGCTACTATTGAGCTTGTACGAATAATGTTAGTTATTTACTTAATTTCTTGTGCGACGTAATTAACTGACTTATTATTTATTCCAAATGATTTACTAATCCAGCGGTTTTATTTATAGTATATGATCGCGAAACTTAGAGAGAACGATTGATTTAAATTTTAACCAGATGACTGCATCATTAAAGTGTCTTGATTTTGGAATATGGTTGTGAAATTTAGAGTAAATGATCTGTTCTTTGAATATTTCAACGTCGTGAAAGGAAATGAGTTTATTGATTGGATATTTGCAAGAAATGGAAACTATGATTGATTGGATTTAGGAAATCCGAATGATAGTTTATTTAATTGCTCGAAATGCTTTAAATGTTTATTCGTTCTTGCTCAATGTTGGGAGTATAGAATCATTGTGTGAAGTCTTCCAGATAGGGGATTTGTATCCTGTTGTGGGTTGTCTTTGTGAAAGTCAACATTTGATGTGTCGTGGAAAATATGCATAGTTACACCATGTTGATCACCCGGTTTTCACGAACGGGGATAATATGTGTCTCCTTGGGAATAGGAGAGGGTTATGTGGTTTGTACCTCCTTTAGAAGGAGTGGAGTTGTATTCTATTTTTCCTCCAGTGATTGGAGAGGGACTTGACCTTGTTGCCTCCAGTGATGGAGTGAGTCTCCTTGATTTGTTACCTCCTTGGATTGGAGAGGTCATGTTATCTTCTTACCTATTGTGGGTTTCACCGTGTGGGTTGTCTTAGGAGAGTGGCTTGCAATGGGGGCCGGTGCACAAAGTGGTGCCAGGGATAACCCTTTGCAAGTTGGTTAATTTAGTGATAAATAAATAAAACTTTTAGAAGCTTAGGTTGCATCAAACATTAAACAAGATTAATTATGCCTCGCTCATGGACCCAAGGGCTTGTTTTAGACTTGGGATGAGACGGGAAGGCCTGGAATGGCAAGATCATCTATCTCGTCTTCACGAGAGGTATTTGATTCTGCATGAGTAAGCATGGGTGCTGGGATTTTGGTAGAGGCCACCAGGATAACCCAAGGTGTGGGGGCCGAAGCCTAGGAATATTCCCAGAGGATAACCCTTGATGAGTTATGCGATGACACTCTTCCTAAGTCAACAATTTGTACTTGATATTTGTGACACTCTTGATCTATTCTATGTCTGGAAGCAATGTAACCTATGTCGGTGTTGTGAGAGTTGTACCTAGAGTTGTGCGTATGACCTTCCATTTCATGTGATGTGTACTTGTATTTATTTTGTATCAGTTTTGTGTCACTTGTGTCTAGTGGTATATGGTCTTGTGTAGGAATTCCTTGTTACTATCTCCTAGCACAGAGGGAGTGGGGCCTTTGGGTTCCACGTGGTTGGGTGGCACGTGCTTCTTAAATCCGTTGGTTCTTCTTGTTCGTGTGGTCATGATTTCTAGTTGGAGAGCTTGTGGGAATCAGTTTCTTTTCATGCCTTGTTCTCTCAGTTCTTATTGTATTTTATTACCCCTCAATTGCTATCGAGGTGGAATTTGTAATATGCAATCTTATTTGTGGGATTTACCTCATTCGGGGAATGAGTATTGTAATCATGTTGCAAATTATATTGTGGAATCATGTGGTACTTCATATTCCTGAATGTAAACTTATTATGAATGGAATGTATGTGAACTTTATTGGTTAAGTAATTATATGGTATGGTTTTATTTCATATTCCATGTTTGGTTTAAGTAACATAGTTTCGCAACCTTAGGGGATTAGTTGGCAATGGTTAGTGAACTTATATGTTAATTGTTCTTATTTAAAAAAAATAGTTCATTTGTTTAGTAAATTGCAACTTTCCCTAGGGTTGCGTGGCAGGGTGTTACATTTCGGATGTTTAGATCAGTAGTGTTTTCTTTGTAATGCTTTGTTCTATTTATGCTATGACTTTGGAATTTGGTTACTTTTCTTCGCAAATTGTTAAATGATGTGAATGTTATATTTTGATGTGATGTTATTTTATTCTGATGTTATCCTTATAGCATGTTTTGGATTAACTTAGAAGATATTTTATTTAACAATGTTTTATGCTATTGATCATATTATTGATGTTAGAATCGTCAGTTAATAATTATGTATTGGTGAAAGGGACGATATTGTATCACTCGTTTGTGAGTTCCCTACGATTCTGAGATTTCCTCTTCACGGTGTGCTTGATTATATTATATATGTATGCATGTTCGATGTACTTTTTGTTCATAGGTTAATAGGTACATGACATCGACTCCACCTGGTTCACAGGTTTGAGCATGTCCATTGACCAACGAAAATCAATTGGGAGATAGTAGCTAGGTTTTCCGTGCCAAGTCATCACCCTAGTCATAGTGTGTCGTCGGGTTTGAGTCGGGTTAAGTTGCTTCTTTGTTATTCTCTCTCCTTGTTTTCATTTAAATTTCAAGTGAAAAAGGTAGTTAAGTGGTGTTATGTATTTAAAGTCATTTATTAAATTTATCTGGTTATAATGTTATAAATGTTGCTTAATTTATTCATTAATTTAATTTAATTAATAAAATGATCTAATATGAGATTAGATTTATTTTATTTATTAATTAAATTAATTGTGTTGAAATAAATCAAGTTATTCTTTTGGAGATTATAAAGTTAAATTCTTTTGGAAATTATGAAGTTAAAGTCCTTTGGAAATAAAATTGTTAAAAGCATTTAAATGCATTTGAAATGGAAATTTCAAAATAGGTAATAAAGTCTTGTTGAAAACAATTTTGTTTTAATTTTTTTAAAAATGGAAATATCTCCAAATTGTTCAATAAATTTAGTTGGTGGGGATATTTTAGGGGTTTGACCAATTTGGGGAAAAACTCTATTTAGTAAATAGAATTTCATAATTTTGATTTTTTACATTTTGGGGAAGGAGTTTTTGGCTGTGGCTTTGCTTGGATTGGTGAAGGGATTGAAATTCTTGCTTAGGGCTGAATTCAAAAGAAGAATTGGAAAGCACCATCTTGAAGTTCTTCAAGCTTTGGAGGAAAAATCAGGTTCTTTGTTTTTGTTTTTGTTTCATTTTGAAAAAGTTTAAATCCTTGATATGCTGTTTGGAAATCTTTGAAATGAAGTTTAAATTCAATGAAAATCCATGAGAATCTGTTTCAAAAACTAGCAATAGAAAATGGAAAGAAACAAAATGGTATTTGAAAACCTCCATTTTGGATTTGAAATAGTTCATGTCAAATTTGCAATTCAAACCCATAAATTGTGTTTAAGAAATTGATTTCATTGCAAAATTTGTGTAGAAAAGTTGCACAATCTGTCTGTAAAATAGGAATATGGGTATATATATTTATAAAAATACCTGTATATATATATATATATATATATATATATATATATATATATATATATAAAACATATTTTACAAATATGTTTTGTATTTGTTATTCTAGAAAAATTCTTTTTCTTAAAACAAAAAAAATGGGTTACAAAGAAAATTTCTGAGGGGATGTAATGTTTTATTTTTATTTTTTCATTTTGAAAATATATATAACATGAGTTTTCATTTGGGGTTTGTGGGATGGGTGCATCCCTGGCCGCCACAACCCATGCCCCAGTGGAGAGGCATTATTGTGGTAGCATCGGCCTCCACAAGGGAGGTTGGGCGCAACCTTGGATGCGTCCTCCTCCCTTATGGGGGCCCGCGGGCCAAGTAAAAGTCATTTCTTTTTTAAATTTTATTTAATTTAGTTTTATTTTATATTATATTTTATATAATATAATATATATATATACTATATATATACATATTATATATATATATAATACATTGTAAATTAAATAAATGTTTTGTTATTAATTATTTTAGTTAAATGGGGTTGATTAAAATGAGTTGAAATTTAAATTTTTTTTTTATAAAAATATATTTAGATAATATTTATATATATTTAAATATATATACATATAATTGTATATACATGGAGTATATAATTGTATATATGTTTAATATATATTTATATTTAAATATATTCATTTTATAAGGTTTGATTATTTAATAATGCAAATATTGATTTCGTAAGAGAGTGGTGTTTTTTTTTTGAAAATGGATATTGATCCTTTGTTTAATTAAGGAATTTGAAAACTGTGCATAGGGTTACATAGATGATATTTAAACGTGAGAAATGAATTTTAAATTTGTATAAATAAGGTGTTCTTGTTTTAATGAATATTTAATTAGTAGGAGATGTATATGTCCAAATATGGATTTTATAATTATTTTACTGTAACACAATCAATTATAATCATTATGTATAGTGAAGAGATAAACTCTATGTAATCACATTATGCGACATCTTTTAATACTTGAATGTTGTCATCTATCTAGAATTGATTTATGTATCGACCTTGCTTAGAGCAATTTTATGACTATTGTGTTATGTTCAGGTAGCTATTTTTTATAATGAAATGATTTTAATTGGGAAATGGGTTTTTAGTATATTAAAACATTAATGGGAAACCGAAGTAAACCTTTAGATTTAAATTCATTATCGCAGTTCAAATGTGGGAGTAGTTATTTAATAAGGGAATGTTTTTAAAGGAAATAGTTATTTTAAAATGATATGTTGTAAATCGAAGAAGTAAATGTTTATCTTACTATTATTTACAAGTAATTAGGGAACTTAATATTTGGTTTAAATTTCATCTTTGTCTGAAAGAGATGTTATTAAATTAGTGTTATTAAGGCAATAAATTACTGAATGTTAATGAAGGAAGTGGGTTTAGGAAACCCAAATATAGATTTAATTCTTGTTCAATTGCTCTTCTTGAATGTGCACTTCTTTGGTATTCACTTTGGGGAGTTGTTTGGAAGGGTTGTTAAGTCTTCCAGAAGGGGTTTAACTTTTGGGGTTACAATTTTATGTTAGTCAACCATTGTATTGCCTTGGGTAGGGCATATAATTGTATCTTGTTGTACTACCCAGTTTTCACGAACAGAGATTGTTTATGCCTCCTTTGGTTCATGAGTGGACCATGTGTTTCATGCCTCCTATGGAAGGAGTGGGTTGTATGTTTTGTTGCCTCCAGTGTTTGGAGAGGGTTTTGACCTTTGTTGCCTCACGTGTTTGGAGAGGTTTTGACTTTGTTACCTCAGTGTTTGGAGTGAGTTTTCATTATGTGTTCCTCCTAGAGTTGGAGTGATTTTATCTTATTGGTATGCACTTGGGTTTCTCTTGGTGATTGGTTTTGGTTGGTATGTTGTCAAGTAGAAGAGTGGCTTTTGTTAGGGGCCAGAGCCCAAAGAGGTAAATTGGGAAACCTTCAGAAGTGGTTTAATCAAGTGATAACTAAATTAATGTACTTAGAAGTTAGGTAGTTTTTCACATTAATTAAGATAATTGAGCCTCACTCATGGACGCAAGGGCTTGTATAGAATTGGGATGAGATGGGAAGGCCTGGAATGGCAAGGTCATCTATCTTGTCCTTACGAGAGGTATTTGATTTTTGCATAGTGAGCATGGGTGCCGAGGGATTGAAAGAGGCCGAGGACAACTCATAGTGGGGCGAGCCTATGAAGATTCACAAGAGGAATCATGATGAGCTGTGTGATGACACTCTTTCTCGACAATGGTTGGTGTTTGGTTTTATGTGTATGGTCTTCTTATCATACTCGATCTGTTTTATTTCTGGAAGCAATGTGACTTATGTCAGTGATGTAGTGTTGTACTTGTGTTATCCTTATGGTTGTATGGTTCATGTGATTGGTTGGTTCAGTTTATGTTTTAGCCTGTGTCTAGTGGTAGATGGTCTTGTGTTGGATTCCTGGTTACTATCTCCTAGCAGGGGTGAGCTATCCGGGTATCTGCAGCATTTGGGTGGGCAGTGCGCAGCAATCCATTAGGTTGTCTTCTTGTTCATATGGACGATATTTCTAGTTGGAGAGCTCGTGGGATCTAGTTTCATTTCATGCTTTAGTCTTACAATTGATCTTGTAATTTTATTACCTCTCATTATTATCAAGGTGGAGTTTGTAATATGTAATCATGTTATTGGATTTATCTCATTCGGGAAATGAGTGTTGTAATCATGTTGTAAATTATATTATTGGAATCATGTGGTACTTCATATTCTTTGATGTAAATTATTATGCATGGAATGTATGTTAACTTAATTGTTAAATAATTAAATGTTATGGTTAATTCATGTTTCTTGTTTGGGTTTAAGTAACTCAGTCTCATAACCTTAGGGGATTGTTTGGCAATGGTTAGTGATCTTGCATATTAATTGTTCTTTAAAAAAATAAAAATTATTTCATTTGTGTAGTAAATTGCAACTTCCTAAGTTCGATGGTACACAAAGAGATGTTTAAGTTACAATAAGAATGTATAGTATCATTTTGTATTTACCTTTTTCATGCAATTCACCATCACAAATCTAATAATGGATTGAAATAGCACCCCATTGAAGAATATTGAACAAGACATAAATTTATAACAAGTTTCAACCGAATATACCAACATGTCTAAAACAATAAAATGAATAATTGCTAAGGAATGAACATGACATAAATGACATTCAAAATGAACAATCAAATTGAACATTGGAGGTGAACAATGAAATTGAACATTCCAATTGATCAATCAAATAGAACTATATATTTGAACAATCCAAAAGAACAATAACTTTTAACAATGCAATTGAATAATGCAATTGAACAATCCAATTGAACAATGCAATTGAA
>VDFB02271358.1:635299332-635541582 GCA_007258455.2 Sequoia sempervirens | reverse complement strand
TATATATATATATATATATATGTATATATATATATCTATATGTATATATATATATATCTATATGTATATATATATGTATATGTCTGTGTGTGTGTATGTATGTATGTATGTATGTGTGTGTGTATATGTATGTATTTATGTATATGTATTTATGTGCACACACACACACACATATATATACATACATACATGCATATATAATGTGTATGTATGTATGTATGTATGTATGTGTCTGTGTCTGTGTGTATGTATGTGCAAATTAGGTTTTTCATTTAACTCAATATCTGGGGTTTCAACTTATAGTACTTATGAATGTGAATGAATGTGAAGACATTTCAGTTCAAATTCATGGTTTTCTTTTTAAGGCATATGTCAAGGAATATATATCAGTTCTATGCGCTGTCAATGTTTGCCACCCACCACCCTCTATCTCGGTATTTGGGGTTTCAACTTGCATTTTTTATGGATTTCAATGCATTTGATTTCCATACATTGTGATTTTAACACCATATCATGTTGGTATATATGTATAACTCATGTACACATGTTCAATTTGATTGCTCAATTGGATTGTGCAATTAATTTCTTCAATTCGATGGTTCCATTTGATTGTTCAATTGCATTGCACAAGTTGATTGTTCAAATGCATTGTTCAATTTGATTGTTCAATTGGATTGTTCAATTGCATTGTTCAATTGCATTGTTCAATTGGATTGTTCAATTGCATTGTTCAATTGCATTGTTAAAAGTTATTGTTCTTTTGGATTGTTCAAATATATAGTTCTATTTGATTGATCAATTGGAATGTTCAATTTCATTGTTCACCTCCAATGTTCAATTTGATTGTTCATTTTTATTGTTCGATTTGAATGTCATATAAGTCATGTTCATTCCTTAACAATTATTCGTTTCATTGTTTTAGACATGTTGGTATATTCGGTTGAAACTTGTTATAAATTTATGTCTTGTTCAATATTCTTCAATGGGGTGCTATTTCAATCCATTATTAGATTTGTGATGGTGAATTGCATGAAAAAGGTAAATACAAAATGATACTATACATTCTTATTGTAACTTAAACACTTTGTGTAACGCCCCGCCACGCAACCCTAGGGGAAGTTGCAATTTACTACACAAATGAACTATTTTTTTTTTTTTAAAGAATAATTAACATGTAGTTCACTAACCATTGCCAACCAATCCCCTAAGGTTATGAGACTGAGAACTACTCAAACCCAAACAAGAAACATGAATTATAACCATAACATTTAATTGCTTAACAATTAAGTTAACATACATTCCATGCATAATAATTTACATCAAAGAATATGAAGTACCACATGATTCCAATAATATAATTTACAACATGATTACAACACTCATTCCCCGAATGAGATAAATCCAATAACATGATTACATATTACAAAATTCCACCTTGATAACAATGAGGGGTAATAATACTACATTATTAACTGAAAGAATAAAGCAAGGAAAGATATTGGATCCCACGAGCTCTCCAACTAGAAATATCATCCACACGAACAAGAAGAAAACCCAATGGATTAAGGTGCACGTTCCACCCAACAGTGTGATACCCGAAGGCTCACCCCCCGTGCTAGGAGATAGTAACCAGGAATCCAACACAAGACCATCTACCACTAGACACAGGCTAAAACATAAACTAAACCAACCAATCACATGAACCATACAACCATACGGATAACACAAGTACAACACTACATCACTGACATAAGTCACATTGTTTCTAGAAATAAAACATATTGAGTATGATAAGAAAACCATACACATAAAACCAAATACCAACTATTGTCGTAGAAAGAGTGTCATCACATAGCTCATCATGGGATCTCCTCTAGGAATCTTCATAGGCTCTGGCCCCCACTATGAGTTGTCCTGGTGGCCTCTTTCGAATCCTGGCACCCATGCTCACTCATGCAAAATCAAATACCTCTCGTAAAGACAAGATAGATGACCTTGCCATTCTAGGCCTTCCCGTCTCATCCCAAGTCTATACAAGCCCTTGCGTCCATGAGCGAGGCTTAATTATCTTAATTAGTGTGAAAACTACCTAACTTCTAAGTACATTAATTTAGTTATCACTTGATTAAACCACTTCTGAAGGTTTCCCAGTTTACCTCTTTGGGCTCTGGCCCCTAACAAAAGCCACTCTTCTACTTGACAACATACCAACCAAAAGCAACCACCAAGGGAAACCCAAGTGCATACCAACAAGATAAAATCACTCCAACTCTAGGAGGAACACATAATGAAAACTCACTCCAAACACTGGAGGTAACAAAAGTCAAAAACCTCTCCAAACACAGGAGACAACAAAAGTCAGCACCCTCTCCAAACACTGGAGGCAACAAAACACATAATCCACTCCTTCCAAAGGAGGCACAAACCACATAAACTGCTTTTAATCCAAGGAGACACAAACCATCCCCGTTCGTGAAAACCGGGTAGTACAACAGGATACAACTATACGCCCTACCCAAGGCAATACAACGGTTGACTAACATAAAATCACAACCCCAAAAGTTAAACCCCTTCTGGAAGACTTAACAACCCCTCCAAACAATTCCCCAAAGCGAAAACCGAAGAAGTACACATTCAAGAAGAGCAATCAAACAGGAATTAAATCTATATTCAGGTTTCCTAAACCCACTTCCTTCATTAGCATTCAGTAATTTATTGTCTTAATAACACTAATTTGATAACGTCTCTTTCAGACAAAGATGAAATTTAAACCAAATATTAAGTTCCTAATTACTTTTAAATAATAGTAAGATAAACATTTACTTCTTTGATTTACAACATATCATTTTAAAATAACTATTTCCTTTAAAAACATCCCCTTATTAAATAACTACTCGCACATTTGAACAGTGATAATGAATTTAAATCTAAAGGTTTACTTCGGTTTCCCATTAACCTTTAAATATACTAAAAACCCATTTCCCAATTAAAATCATTTCAGTATAAAAAATAGCTACCTGGACATAACACAATAGTCATAAAATTGCTCTAAGCAAGGTTGATACATAAATCAATTCTAGATGGATGACAACATTCAGGGATTAAAAGATGTTGCATAACATGATTACATAGAATTTATCTCTTCACTATACATAATGATTACAATTGATTGTGTTACAGTAAAATCACTATAAAATCCATATTTGGACATATACATCTCCACTAATTAAATATTCATTAAAACAAGAACACCTTATTTATACAAATTTAAAATTCATTTCTCACGTTTAAATATCATCTATGTAACCCTATGCACATTTTTCAACTTCCTTAATTAAACAAAGGATCAATATCCATTTTCAAAAAAAAAAACACCACTTTCTTACAAAATCAATATTTGCATTATTAAATAATCAACCCTCATAAAATCAATATATTTAAATATAAATATATATTAAACATATATACAATTATATACTCCACGTATATACAATTATATGTATATCTGTTTAAATATATATAAATATTATCTAAATATATTTTTATATAAAAATAATAATTTAAATTTCAACTCATTTAAATCAACCCCATTTAACTAAAATAATTAATAACAAAACATTTATTTAATTTACAATATATTATATATATAATATGTATATATATATAGTATATATAGTATATATAAATATTATATATATAGTATATATATTATATATTACATAAAATATAATATAAAATAAAACTAAATTAAATAAAAATTTAAAAAAAGAAATGACTTTTACTTGGCCTGCAGGCCCCCATAAGGGAGGAGGACGCAGCCAAGGCTACGCCTAGCCTCCCCTGTGGAGGCCAGCGCTGCCTGTGGTAGTGCCCTCCCCACAGGCTATGGGGAAGCGTTGCCACAACAACGCCCCTCCACTAGGGCATGGGATGTGGTGGGCAGGGTTGTGCCCATCCCACAAACCCCAAATGAAAACTCACGTTATATTTATTTTCAAAATAAAAATAAAAATAAAACATTACCTCCCTTGTTTCTTCACATAAATTTTCTGTGTAACCCATTTTTTTGTTTTAAGAAAAAGAACTTTTCCAAAATAACAAAATACAAAACATATTTGTAAAATATGTTTTTATATATATTTATACAAAGAATATATATATATATATATATATATACAGGCATATTTATGAATATATATACCCAAATTCACATTTAATAAATAAATTGTGCAACCTTTCTATAGAAATTTTGCAATAAAACAATTTCTTAAACACAATTTATGGGTTTGAATTGCAAATTTGACATGAACTATTTCAAATCCAAAATGGAGGTTTTCAAATACCATTTTGTTTCTTTCCATTTTCTATTGCTAGTTTTTGAAACAGATTCTCATGGATTTTCACTGAATTTAAACTTCATTTCAAAGATTTAAACTTTTTCAAAATGAAACAAAAACAAAAACAAAGAACCTGATTTTTCCTCCAAAGCTTGAAGAACTTCAAGATGGTGCTTCCCAATTCTGTTTCTTTTAATTCTCACTCAAGCAAGAATTTCCATCTCCTTCACAAATCCAAGCAAAGCCTCCACCAAAATTCCAAAATTTCCTTTTTTTTTCAAAATGAAATTGCATTTCCTCCTAATAGAGTTTTTCCCCAATTTTTGGTCAAAAACCCTAAAATATCCCCACCAACTAAATTTATTGAACAATTTGGAGATATTTCCATTTTTAAAAAAATTAAAACAAAATTGAATTCAACAAGACTTTATTACCTATTTTGAAATTTCCATTTCATATGCATTTAAATGCTTTTAACAATTTTATTTCCAAAGGACTTTAACTTCATAATTTCCAAAAGAATTTAACTTTATAATTTCTAAAAGAATAACTTGATTTATTTCAACACAGTTAATTTAATTAATCAATAAAATAAATCTAATCTCATATTAGATCATTTTATTAATTAAATTAAATTAATGAATAAATTAAGCAACATTTATAACATTATAACTAGATAAATTTAATAAACAACTTTAAATACATATAACACCACTTGTCTACCTTTTTCACTTGAAATTTAAATGAAAACAAGGAGAGAGAATAACAAAGAAGCAACTTAACCTGACTCAAACCCGATGACACACTATGACTAGGGACTGAAGACTTGGCACGGAAAACCTAGCTACTATCTCCCAATTGATTTTCGTTGGTCAATGGACATGCTCAAACCTGTGAACCAGGTGGAGTCGATGTCATGTACCTATTAACCTATGAACAAAAAGTACATCGAACATGCATACATATATAATATAATCAAGCACACCGTGAAGAGGAAATCTCAGAATCGTAGGGAACTCACAAACGAGTGATACAATATCGTCCCTTTCACCAATACATAATTATTAACTGACGATTCTAACATCAATAATATGATCAATAGCATAAAACATTGTTAAATAAAATATCTTCTAAGTTAATCCAAAACATGCTATAAGGATAACATCAGAATAAAATAACATCACATCAAAATATAACATTCACATCATTTAACAATTTGCGAAGAAAAGTAACCAAATTCCAAAGTCATAGCATAAATAGAACAAAGCATTACAAAGAAAACACTACTGATCTAAACATCCGAAATGTAACACCCTGCCACGCAACCCTAGGGAAAGTTGCAATTTACTAAACAAATGAACTATTTTTTTTAAATAAGAACAATTAACATATAAGTTCACTAACCATTGCCAACTAATCCCCTAAGGTTGCGAAACTATGTTACTTAAACCAAACATGGAATATGAAATAAAACCATACCATATAATTACTTAACCAATAAAGTTCACATACATTCCATTCATAATAAGTTTACATTCAGGAATATGAAGTACCACATGATTCCACAATATAATTTGCAACATGATTACAATACTCATTCCCCGAATGAGGTAAATCCCACAAATAAGATTGCATATTACAAATTCCACCTCGATAGCAATTGAGGGGTAATAAAATACAATAAGAACTGAGAGAACAAGGCATGAAAAGAAACTGATTCCCACAAGCTCTCCAACTAGAAATCATGACCACACGAACAAGAAGAACCAACGGATTTAAGAAGCACGTGCCACCCAACCACGTGGAACCCAAAGGCCCCACTCCCTCTGTGCTAGGAGATAGTAACAAGGAATTCCTACACAAGACCATATACCACTAGACACAAGTGACACAAAACTGATACAAAATAAATACAAGTACACATCACATGAAATGGAAGGTCATACGCACAACTCTAGGTACAACTCTCACAACACCGACATAGGTTACATTGCTTCCAGACATAGAATAGATCAAGAGTGTCACAAATATCAAGTACAAATTGTTGACTTAGGAAGAGTGTCATCGCATAACTCATCAAGGGTTATCCTCTGGGAATATTCCTAGGCTTCGGCCCCCACACCTTGGGTTATCCTGGTGGCCTCTACCAAAATCCCAGCACCCATGCTTACTCATGCAGAATCAAATACCTCTCGTGAAGACGAGATAGATGATCTTGCCATTCCAGGCCTTCCCGTCTCATCCCAAGTCTAAAACAAGCCCTTGGGTCCATGAGCGAGGCATAATTAATCTTGTTTAATGTTTGATGCAACCTAAGCTTCTAAAAGTTTTATTTATTTATCACTAAATTAACCAACTTGCAAAGGGTTATCCCTGGCACCACTTTGTGCACCGGCCCCCATTGCAAGCCACTCTCCTAAGACAACCCACACGGTGAAACCCACAATAGGTAAGAAGATAACATGACCTCTCCAATCCAAGGAGGTAACAAATCAAGGAGACTCACTCCATCACTGGAGGCAACAAGGTCAAGTCCCTCTCCAATCACTGGAGGAAAAATAGAATACAACTCCACTCCTTCTAAAGGAGGTACAAACCACATAACCCTCTCCTATTCCCAAGGAGACACATATTATCCCCGTTCGTGAAAACCGGGTGATCAACATGGTGTAACTATGCATATTTTCCACGACACATCAAATGTTGACTTTCACAAAGACAACCCACAACAGGATACAAATCCCCTATCTGGAAGACTTCACACAATGATTCTATACTCCCAACATTGAGCAAGAACGAATAAACATTTAAAGCATTTCGAGCAATTAAATAAACTATCATTCGGATTTCCTAAATCCAATCAATCATAGTTTCCATTTCTTGCAAATATCCAATCAATAAACTCATTTCCTTTCACGATGTTGAAATATTCAAAGAATAGATCATTTACTCTAAATTTCACAACCATATTCCAAAGTCAAGACACTTTAATGATGTAGTCATCTGGTTAAGATTTAAATCAATCGTTCTCTCTAAGTTTCGCGATCATATACTATAAATAAAACCACTGGATTAGTAAATCATTTGGAATAAATAATAAGTCAATTAATTACGTCACACAATAAATTAAGTAAATAACTAACATTATTCGCACAAGCTCAATAGTAGCTCAAAGCATGTTGACAACTTTAAGGAGTATAAACCAATAATTATGTTTCGTTTCCCAATCACATATTTTAATAAAATCAACCTTTGAAGTAAAAGCACTTGATTATTTAAAATCTCCCTTTTAAAAATATACCCTTTGACTATTAAAATTCAACGTTCTAAATAATTCATTAGAATATAAAATCCACTTTAGCTTCTATTTCACAACAAAATCATCTTAAGATAACCTATATCTTAAATCTGTCTATTTAATTTCATTTGTCTCAATTATCCGTAATAATCAAAACTAAATTATAAATAATTTGAGCTTTTGTTAAATAAAGTCGTCTAATTGGAATAAATCATTCGTTAACCCTAAGCCCCTCAATTATGTTCCATAATCAAAATTTTAATGATTGAAAACCATCTGATTAAACTAAGTCATGCTTTATCTCAAGTTTCTCAATTGTCTTCTATACTTAGAACGTTTTGATAAATAGACATTTAGATTAAATAAATTAGTCTCTATTACAAATTCACATCAATAAATCAACTAAATTTTAATTAAATCACTTAATCTATATTACAACATGGATTAAATAAATAAATTAATCGAATTCAACATTCTAAATAAAACATATGATCAACCTCAACTTTCATTTCCTCAATACCAAGCGATAATCATTTTTAGAGTAAGTTCTATTTTTTAGATATTTAATTATCATTTAAATGGATACCTCAAAAATATCATTATAATATTTCAAGATTTCCGATCAAAACATAATTTAAATGAATTCGATTAATTAAATCAACTTCGTTTATTTCAACTTGATGATCAAAATCAACTCCTTAAATAAATTATATTTGAATTAAACGCATCTTAAATATAAATTATTCTTTAAATATTTCTATTTAAAAATCTTCAAAATAAAATTCCATTTTACTATTTAATGCGAAGACAACAAACATTAAATATATATACATTAAATATATATTTAATTATCTATATATATAATCTAATTTTTAAATAAATATAATACATATATATTATAATAAATATATATAATATATATATATATATATATATCATTTAAAATTAATATATATATATATTATATACATATTATAATAAATATATATTATAAAATAAAGAAATTAAACAAAACTTAAAATTTTAATAAATTTAATTTTTTTTTTCTAAAACAAGTAAGGCCTTTAGGCCTTTGGCTATTGACCCCAAGGGCACTCTGTGGTGGTGGCTCTAGCCCTCACACCTTGTTGTTGGTGCTCTATCCCTCCCCATCCATGGGGCTACACCAGGGGCCCCATGGATGGGGTGGCTGGCAGCCACACCCACACAAAAAAAAATCATTTTCGTTTCACAATTTAGTTCAAAAAAATGAAAAATGAAAAAAGATCAAAACCCTCCCCTGCGTATGATGAATTTTACCAAGGTAAACAAAATTTCGAAAATAAGAAATTTCTAGAACTCAAATATATATGTGTATATATAGATGTCTTGATTTTTTCATTATCACAGTAAGATTGGCAGATTTTTCTTGAGGATCAGATTGAGAAGAAGTTTAAAACACCATAATATGATGAACTTTTCTGGGTTTTCTCCAAATTGACCAAGAAATTAAAACTCTTCATTTGAATCCCTCTAAGATCTATTGCTAGTTTAAAATCTAATTTCCATGGGTTTTCATTGGTTTTAATCAACATTTAAAAGATTTCTCACACAACCAACAAAGATTTTCAAACATTATTTCAAAGATTAAACTATTTTCAAAATGACAAAACAAGAACAAAGAGGAACCTGGTTTTTTCCTCCAACACTTGAAGCCTTCAAACATGGAGTTTTCCAATTCCTCCATTAAATCCATCCCAAGCAAAACCATAGCCCACAAAATTTTTCCCCAAATTGCAAAATTAAACTTAAATGAGATTCTATTATCAAAAATAGGGTTTTTCCCCCAAATTGGTCAAAAACCCTAAAATTCCCACTCACCCAAAATATATTTTTAAAACATGTGGGGAATCTTTCTAATTTTTATTTCTAAAACCCATTTCTAATTTTTAATTCAAAACTTATGCATTTTCAAATTCATCAAAACATAAGCATTTCAAAATTGCAAGTAAATGATTTTCTCAACAAATTCAAAAATGGAATTAAAACACATTATCATATATTTATTTATTTTAATTTGACTCTCACTATTCAACCAAGATTTCTTCTTTTATTTTAATTTAAATCTTAATATCCACTATAATTTCCATTTCTAATTTAAATTTGAAACCAATTATATAATAATGTCAAAACGACTATTTTAATTAATATTTCACCATTAATCCAGTTAACCATCAAACTCAATTTAATTTTATTAATTAATCAAATCAATCAATAACCCAATAATTATTTTATTAATTAAATCAATAAAATAAATTGCATTTCAACATTGCAACTGAATATATTAAATCACCAATTTAAACTATGCAAGCCATTTAATAAACTTTAAAATTGAAATTAAATAAATACTTAAGGGGAAATTGGCCAAATTAAAACAACTAACCCCGATGACAACCTGACAACATGCTATTACTAGGGTGACGACTTGGCATGGAAAACCTAGCTACTATCTCTCAATCGATTACCGTTGGTAAATGGATACACTCAAACCTGTGAAACCAGGTGGAGTCGATGTCATGTTTCTGTCAACCTGCAACAAAGAGCATGTCGAACGTGCAATATATATAATATGATCAAACACACTGTGAAGAGGAAATCTCATAATTGTAGAGCACTCGCAAGCGAGTGATACAATCTTGTCCCCTTCACCAATACAATATCACTAACTGACGCATCTAACATCATTGATATGATCAACATCATAAAACCTCATTAAATCAAATATCTTCTAAGTTAATCCAAAACATGTCATAAAGATAACATCAGAATAAAATAACATCATATCCAAAATATAACTTTCACATCGTTTAACAATTTTGATCACAAGTGGCCTAGTTCCAAAGTCACATCATAACATAACAAAGCATTACAAGGAGAACACTGCCGATCCAAATATCCAAAATGGAGGGGTGTTACACAAAATGGAGGGGTGTTACACTTTGGTTACTACACTTTTCATATTTATGACTATATTCATATATGTTTGTAGGATTCAGTTCGAGAATTTCACCAAATCATTTCCCATCTCCAATTCATACAGGTGAGGTTTTTAACCTCACTAAAGTTGCACCATTGTCTCATGTCATTCCCTTTTATTTCTTCTTTTCAGTTATTTGTTTTGTTATGGGTGTGTTGTGTTAATTAAGGTGAATGTTATTATTTGTTTTGTTGTTGATTCTGAACAAATTTTTTAAAGTGTTTATTTGATTGTCCTTAGATTGAAGGTTCACTTTCATTCTAAGTGCATCGATAATGTGCTCCATGATGTTTATGGCTTGTATGGTGTTTATGAACACTTCTAATAATTGTGTTCATAAACACACTCAATTTGTCAAGGAAAAATATGGTTCTCTTCATGCATCACTGTGACTTCAATTAGGATAAATCTTTTCATTTAATTTCTATGTATACATACACTATAGCTTTCAATCTATATATCAAGCCATGTATGTATATATCTAGATATCTCTGTATATATATATGTACATGGCATATATATGTATATATATTTATATGTAGGTATATTTATATGTATATATATATGTAGGTATATTTATATGTATATATATATATATATGTAGATATATATATATATGTAGATATATATATATGTACATGTAGATATATATATTTATATGTATATATATAATTATATGTATATATATGTAGATATATATATTTATATGTATATATATATGTAGATATATTTATATGTATATACATATATATATGTAGTGTAATGCTCACCACGAAACCCTAGAGAATGTCACACACATAACGGAAGCAAACATTTTTTTTCTTAAAAGTGTAATTAAACAAGTAAACTACACTAACACATACATTCTCTAAGGTACGTGATGATGCTTACTTACAATACTCATTACTAACAAAAGTTACTAAATACAACTTATATTTATTACTCATGAATTAAAGATCATACATCTGATAACATTAAAATACATCACTTAAGATATAAAGTACAATAATGATTCATTCACATATTGCATTTATTTAATATTACAATTACAATTCTCATTTCCAAATGAGATAGTTTATACAAAAGTGTTATAATTACAAATTACAAAGGTTATCCTCGAATACAATTGAGGAGTGATACAATTACAAGGTATCCAACTAATACAAATGACATAAGAGAAGTAAAAATCCACTAGTACATGCTAGCTCTCCAGTCAAAAAGTACTCGCCATCACGAACAAGAACTAGGGACCCAACGGTGTAAGGTACACTGTGACACCCCTCAATTTTGTTATGTTTTCTTGATAGCTCAGATACTCTGTTAGACTATATTTTATGTTATGGTTATATTACCGTTGACAGTGGAGCAATGATAGACTTTATTGATGTGATGACACATTATATGCATGATGATTATGTTAATATGCTTTATGTTTATATAGATGTTTAGTTGTGATGACATTGCTATATGTGTTTATCATAGTTTAATTAATATATTATCTCGTCAGTTGATGTGGCATTGTATTGATGAAGAGAACGGTATTGCATCACTCGCTTGCGAGTGCCCTGTGATTTCTACAATTCTCTCTTCACGATGTGTATGAATTATTATATGTATACATGTGCGACATTAGCTTGTTTATAGGATTGCAGGTACAGGACATTAGCTTCACTTGGTTTCACAGGTCTGAACATGTCCACTACTCAATAGTAATATTGGGAGATAGTATTGGGCTACCTAGTCATACTTTTACCCTAGTACAGTGTGTCGTCAATTTAAATTTTGGTCTTATTTCTATCATTGTTGTTCTGTGTATTTTATTATTGTGCAAATTTAATTTGGTAGATTAAATATGTATTTAATTTAAATATTTAATTAAATGAATTATTGTTGTGAAAGCTTTAGAATAAATAAATTATTTAATTAATTTAATTTAGTTATGTTGTTAAGTAATTTTATTATTAAAAATAAATGGTAATTAAATAAATAAGAATATTTAAATTAGTTGCATTTAATAAATTGTTTTATTTTATTTAAATGCTTGTGAATGGAAAATATTTGAGTTGTTGAGGGAAAAGATATTTTGTTTGAGATAAGTGTGAATTAGGAATTTGTTATCTAATTGTTAAAAATTCATTCACAGAGGATATTTTTGAAAAAAGAAAAGAAAGTTGTTTCACGGGAAAAGTTTTGTATGGTTGTGAAAAATTGGTGAGGAAATTGTGGATCTCTCTAAGGAAATTGTTTTAGAATTATTTTGCTGTAGAATTATTGGCTGTGTTTTTTGGTTGTGTCTTCTGGAAGGAGGCAATTGCATTGAAGAAAGTTTTGGCTGCATTGGGAATTGAAATTATAGAGAAGCTCGGCAACATTTATTGTTTTTGTGAAATTTGAAATTGAAAAGTTATTTTATTACTATAATGCAAATTGAAAATGTTTTAAGAAAGCATTTTTCAATACTATAGAAGTTCTTGTTTCTTTTTTTTAAAGATTGCCATGAAAATAAAACCTTTGTAGAAGAATATATTTAGATCCTCTTTTTAAATTGACTATTTAAAATAGATTTATACAGGAAATTATATTAGAATTATTGAATCTCTGTTGAATTTAAATCAAACCTTAGAAACCCCTTCCTGTGAAAACATAATTTATTTTTCTATAGAAAATGGTAAATTACCGTTAAAGATTTAGATCCTTGTAGGGAATGAGTTTTAACACAAAGAGAAAAGTATTTGAAAAAAATTAGAAAAACCTTTGTAGGATTGAAAATGAAATCTTCTGATAAATTTGAAAAAATTGAAATAATTGGAAACCTCTAGTAATTTGAAAATCAAAACAACAAAGAGAGTATGTCACTAAATTAATCATAACTCAAAATTTATGAACTGGGTAGGGCTTAACTTTTTATATGTTTTAGACGACTTGATTGTGCACTTTCAATAAAAATTCAGAGAAACTCATATCCAAAAACAAAAGTTATCAAAGTTGCAACATACTAGTTTTATGATTAAGATCATTTGAAAATTGTAAATTTATATTTATATATTTATTTATTTATTTAAAAATATATATATTAAAAAAATTGCGGATAATTTTAGAATATTTAAATATAAATATATTTAAATGTATTTTTAAATAGGTGCATGCACATGCACAATTACATATTTTAAAATAAACATTGGAAAATAATAATTAGATTATATAATTAGAAAATATATATATTTATTTTAAAAGGATATTTATTTAAATAAATATTATATTGTTAATTAATGCATGCAATGCACAAGTAGGTGTTTTATAATAAATTGATTTTATTAGAAAGATTGAATATTTAATTAAGGAAATTGAGTTAAGTATTAAGAGCAATTGGGATTTGGAAGTGGAATTATTTAATTATTTCGTTGTCAGTTTATTAAATTGAAATAGTGTTTTGGATGATATATTTTAATATATAAGAATTGATTGTAATAGATTTAGGAAATCTGAAAGATAGTATTTGTTATTTTTCTTGAATTGTATTTAAAAAAATACGTGTTTCTGTAATTGTGTACTAGGGGGAAGTAATTGTCATTATGTGAATCTAAGTCTTCCAGAGTTATAATTGTGAAAAGGTTGTGGTAACTTTAGTTCACCCTTTGAGTTTTTTGGGTAGTGCACATATTAGGTTTATGTATTGGATATTCATTGAGATGTGTTACCTTTTGAGGTGTATTAGTTATTGTTATTAGTTCTTAGTGCACTGTCTACCCTTGGCATGTAGTTTGAGTTGTGTTGTTGATAGGGGAGTGGCTTTCAATGAGGGTCAGGACACAAAATGATCCCAGGACAACTCGTGTGGGAGTCAGTATAATCAAGTGGTAATTAAATAATCTATTAGCTTAACACATATAACAAGATATTTAGCCTCTCTCATTAGCTCAAGGGCTTGTATGAGACTTGAGATGAGTCAGGAAGGCCTGGAATGGCAAGATCATTATCTTATCTTCTCGAAAGATAACCGATTCCGTACTAGTGTGCATGTAGGACCAGAATCGTAAGAGGTTACCAGGATAACCCTAGAGGGGGGTCGGGACCTAGGAAGATCTCCTTTAGATAACCAATGCAACATTTGTGATGACACTCCTCCTATGTTAGTAGTCAGTTTACTGTATTGTGTTGGTAATTGATTTTGTGGTTCTAGAAGCAATGTGACCCTAGTTCTTATTTATCTATTATGTGAGTATTCTGTATATTGTCTGTTTCTAGAGGTAATAGGTTGTCTTGGTTTCCTGTTACTATCTCCTAGCACGGGGGTTGGGCCTACGGGTACTAGATGGTTGGGTGGCATGCATCTTACACTGTTGATTTTCTCTTCCTGTTCGTGATGGTGGGATCTTCTTGTTCGAGGAGCTCATGTGGTTCTCTAGAGTTGTTCTTCTCCTTCTTCATTGTAACTGTGGATTTGTGTGTATAATTGTAATACCTCATTTGTATCCAGGTGAACCTTTGTGATGTAATTGTAAAATATTATGATCTATTCATCATTGGATTTAATGGTGTTGTATATGTGGAAATATGTTCAATACATTTCTATGTTAGCTTTATCTTGTAATGGTTTAATGCTTTGTTGTAAGTTGTATCTTGAGTTTAAAATTTATATGCTATGGTTGGTTAAATTTTATAAGTAATTGTGTTCACATGTAGACGCGTTACGTAGCCTAGAGGATTTATGTGGTTAGAGTAGGAAACTTTACTCATCTTGTTTTAACTTTTAAGAAAAAAATTAGTTGTGCTTCTGCAGTATTGCATAGTCCTCTAGGTTGCGGGACAAGGTTTTACATACACATTCCACCCAACTAAGTGGTACCTGAAGGCCCACCCCCTGTGCTAGGAGATAGTAAAAGAGCTTCCTAGGAAAAACCTACAACCTCTAAAAATAGGCAATAACAATACTAAACTACAAAAATACAATACTAACAAAATGGTTACAATGCTTCCATATTAAATTGCATAATACAAATAGACTGACTAGCGATTGTCATAGGAGGATTGTCATCAAAAAGTTGTATGGGTTACCCTAGCGAATCTTCCTAGGCTCTGACCCCCATCTTGGGTTACCCTAGTGACCTCTTACGAAACTCGGCCCCACATGCAATCCAATGTGGAATCAATTATCTTTCATAGAGACAAGATAACGATCTTGTCATTCCAGGCCTTCTCATCTCATCCCAAGTCTATACTATCCCTTGAGTCCATGAGCGAGGCACTTACAATAAGTTAAGTGTTTAAACTACCCTTTTTCCCTAACAAATTTATTTAGTTTTCACTGATTAAACTAACTCTACATGAGTTACCCTGACACCACTTTGTGTGTCGTGTAATGCCCAAAATTTGCACTTAAGGCCAAAAATGCATCTAACATTTTTATTTTTTTAAACACTTGCTTGAAAACTATGCTCATTGGGTGATGTTGAATGTGTAACATCATTGTTGACATGCTACTTGCGAGGAGTGAGAGGAAACTCAGTCAAGTGCATGAAGTCCAATGTGCGCACTCTTAATTGATGAACAACATAGTTCTATCAACTATATTATAAAGGTCCCATAATTACCTTGATGTGGTAAGGATACTAGGGTTAGACTTGGCTCACAATTCAACACATTAACATCACCCATGACAAAATTCAACCACTCTTGTGCTACTTCAATATCTCACAATCTTAATTTAACACCACTTGAATTACCCCTTTCTCCTTGGAAAAAATATTTTTCTAGAGGTGTGGTTCCATGGGACCTAAGCAAGGACTTAGAAAGGTCTCCCCCTTCTAACAAAGTCAACATCGACAACTCACTTAATATACAATACACAACCATTATCTGATCCTTTCCTTTCAATTGGATACAATACTTGCATGACTTCCATTCTACATTATTTCTAAGAAATTTATTGTTTTGGAATTTTAATGTACACAACAAAATGATCATACTCCTTTCTTTTTCTCAAAACCTCAAAATTAACAAATCAATTACTTGCAACTCCTTGATTTCTAAGAATTACCATCTTAAGATTAAATAATCAATTATAAATGTATCACCCTATCTTATGATTAAGATTACCCATTCTATAATTTTTTTTTTAATTTCTTATAGCTCAATTTAAAGAGAATTTAATTAAGTTTCTATCTCCTATATATGTATATACTTGTCAATATAATTAAATACATATTTATTGCTCATGTTTACATAATATCTCTTTTATTATATTTTATTATTTTTAATATAATATATGAAAGGCTATATATTATAATAATAATAAAAAAACATGTATATTTTCATATCTTTTATTTTAGTGGGAATTTCTTAAAAAACATAAAGTCAAAATAAAGAAGATTCTCCTTTTAAAAAGGTAATACTAATAGTATCGAGTATTTTTTTTCTTATTTTAAATTATCTTATTCTTAAGAATAGATTCTTTTTTACTCGTGATTAAAGGATAAGTATTTATATGACCCATGATAAGACTTGTTAATCTAGTTATGCGTGGGGTCTTGAATGGGGATTTCTAACATACCATTAAATTAAATTTCTTATCTTTAATGCCTTACAAAACTATTATGTTTACACTTTCGGCCCAGTAAAATTTGACTATGCACCCCAAATCACATGCCTAGTGTTAGGGTTCCACCAAAGAGCAAAATGACAAAATAAATTTTAAAGATTCCGCATACTCCTACGCCTCACCCAAGAAAGGCTAACTATTTAATAATTTATGATTTTTATTTTTTTGTCTTTTGTTAAAGATACTACTTACAGAACTTGAAAGACTTAACAATATTATTCATAAACTTACAGACAAATTTCCCATTATCCGAGGTTGCTTGGTCATCCATAAGGTTCAAGTTTATACATTCTAATAGGTCATAGAATTTACTAAAAAGCTTCCGTGACACAGCCTATCCCTTGCCTCACCTCCCATGCTACAAAGGATAATATTTATGGTATGGAGGGGTCTAATCAACTGCCTAAATCTATAAGCTACTGCACATGCCACCTCCCACTGTCATATCCCTTAACAAGCAGATCTTCCTGCCCAAGCTATTTTCAAGAACCATTTGTTAGCCAATAAACTTTTGAAATTAGAGGTATGGTTGTGCAACAACAGTACAGGTCACACAAAGGACGTTACCAGAAACGGAGCTTTTAGGAGGGAGTGCAGTAGGAAGAGAGGACGTTGTCCAAGTTATTTATTTATTTATTTTCAATGCAAGAGTGGAAATCTCCTACGCAATCCAAAGGTATAGGAGGAGTGCTTCCATTTTCAAATGAAAGGGAGATGTTTACCAGAGGGATGAATAGGAGCACAAACTTCAGTGTTAATGCGGTCTATGACAAGATGATAGCTCATGAAATGAGTGTACATCTTCAAAGATATGAATCTCATGACAAGCACACCGGCTTGCTCCTGTCGATAATACCTACTTCTGCGATTGACCAAATTAGAGTGACGAGCTCATTTCATATGTTCCCAAATGAGAAATGTAGAAAACTTGATTTGGAAAAAAAATGAAATGTCACAGGCAGTGCAAGTGCTAAGGGGACGTAAATTGTAGATGAGCCTATTTATCCCTAAAGCGATAAGTCATTGAGATGTAAGGCACGGGTAGTCAATTATCAATAATACTCCTAGCTAATACTATCCTGTGCAAGTGTGTATTTAAACGTTGTGGGGAAAGTATACATGTCTGCTTATCAACATGGTATACTATTCGTGTGCTATTCCATTATTATGTTTTATCCTACCACACTCCACTCAGCACAATAATCCTGGGGTTTAATGACTACATGATATAATGCCTTTGCTCAGTCCTTTGGAACCCCCAGTCGGCTGTGAGTCTCCTGTAACTATTGGCATTGCTATTTACATATATATATATATATATATATATATATGTATGTTGGTCTTAACCTATAGGAAGATAAATATTTATTTGAGCTAGGCATATTTTTTTTAAAAAGGGATCAATCTGCTTCCAATGATTTTCCTTATTACATTTCTTTTATTTACTATGGCTACCATCTTATGCCCAACTCTATGTTTCTCCTTACATTTTTTTATTATATATATTTTGGGTGTTTTCCTTAGACTCCCTTCTCCTTATAGGTCATTGGATCAACTGAAAAATAAATCCACGTTTATTACAAACATCTAACATAGATCCACAGATTTAAAGTGTCACCGTGCCAAGTTGGTCGCTGCAGAACGGAGATAAGAAGTCTGCAAGGAAAATAGCTAATACCACTGTCCCATTCAATGGAGAGGAAAGGATACAGTGTGGTGTGATCATGAGCCATTCACCAAGAGCACAATATTCTACCTATTCCGTAGGGCAGGTTGATATGACAGGAAAAATAGTGTTGGTAGCTTTTTTACTTCCCTACTTCCTTGTGTAGAGCTTTGGTCACATAGGCACATAGAGAGTTGTATTTTCTTTTGAATAATTTGAAAACCAGATTTAAACTTTATGTAAGGAGCCAAAGTTTCATTTTTAAAAAAATATATCTAAATCTATAATGAACATAGCATAGAAATTTAAATGTGCAAACAGAGGTCCAAGCTTACTCCTGACCTACGTTTTTTTTTTCTTTTCTATTAAATTAGATTCCTAATGAGCAGAGAGGCAACTTACATGGAAACAAACAAGTAATTTTGTCAGTAAACAATACATCACCCAATTTCACTTTCATCCATTTGATTAATGACTTGGAATAGCAAGAAATAGAATTTTAAAAATGATGGTATTCCTGAGTAGAGTTCTTTCCTTATCATATTAATATTTCTTTTCTTTTTCCCTTTTTTTTTTATATAAATCTGAGATATCAAAATGGAGAAATAGAATATCTTCTGAATATTGCATGCTTCAAATTTCAATGCAAGAAAATCTTTATGCTCCCTTACCCTTATATGTTTTTTCTTGAAAGAAAAGAACATTTATAGCTAATCCCATGCTCTTTCATTTTTGAAGAAAAATAGAAGAAAGTATACATGTGAAGCTTCATAGAAGAATACTATAATCTATTTGATTTTATTCTTAAAAGAAAGGAGATCTGAAATCTAACTGTTCAAGTTATCTTACTTCTGAAACAGGAGGTACTTATGTGAGCTGAACAACAAAATCTCATGTCTCTTCTTGAAAACATTTAACTACAGTTTAGTTTTTTTTCCTTTTTTTCTTTTTTTTTAATTTATTTTTCTTATAAATGTAAGTAGCATTTATTTTTCCTTTCTCAAAGAAGAAACAAAAGTTACAATTATTTATTCTTTTGCAACAAAAGATCCAACTTAATATCACAATGCAAATTCAATAAGAATATCCTTTTTCTTCCATATAACGACATAACACTCAAACTCCATCCAAGATGGGTTTAACACATAATTTATTTTTCCTTAACCACAAGTATCATATGGGGTGGAATAGGCTAATCTCCAAGGCATGTTAGTTCATCATTTTCCTTCAAACCTACACAAGTAACACATGTACATATTCTTCCATAGCCAAGGTAGTGCTCACCTCTCAACCTTTGGTTGGAAAACCAACCACCCCCAAGCTAGGAGGCGACTGAGGGAGCTAGGTACAAACAAAACCAAGCAAAACAATATTTACGCACACATGATACACACATGATATTTTCACACCCACCCAAGGGATTTTCACATAACTTTAGGATTCCCTCAAGAATCCAAAGTGGGGAATGGGGGTGGACTACGCACTCCATATGGGGGCTTATAATAATAGCAACAAGAACAAGTCAATATCATACTCCCATCATTTCACATGCAATCCTTCTTTAATATCTTCTCTTTCTCCGAAACCCATACCACCAAAACCATTTCTACCATTTCACAATTACATATGGGTACTCATACCTTTTTTGAGCCTCTCCTCTTAAGGAGGGATTAAACTTCCCCATGGAGGTTCCTACTCCATACCATCCCCAACAAGGGATGCTCTTCCAAACTTGGGTGAGCCTATCCCTACACAACCCTTTTTCCCATAACATATAATACATCAAAAACACAAGGAGATATGCTCTAAGAGCAATTTGAAATAAACACACAAATCAAACACAATAGCTAAAATTTCAAGCACATATTTTCACCTACACATATAATCTTTCAAATACAAACATGAAGAAGAAGAAACAAAAGTGGTGAATCTACCTTAAAACCAAGCTCAAGGAAAGATGGGTTGAGGATCCACACAACTCCTCTTCTTCCAAGATTTTTCTTCAAACTCCTCACTCCCCCAAAATTCAACCAAAATCAAGGATGTAAAAGAATCCCCTAACCCTTGTTTTTGAGTTTGCTTTATAGAAACTCAAGTTTTAATTCCTTTGAATAGGGAGCTGACATTTGTCAACCTTCCATTTTCCCTCCCAGGCACACTCACCCATGTGTTCTCACACATGTGTGAGGACTTGGGGGACTTCCAAGAAAACATGGAGAAGTGGGATTGGAAAGGGACTAGTCCCCATCCCACTTTCCAAACCTTATTTTCGTCAAACCTCTTTAAGGCCTCAAAAGGAGTGCCCTATCTTCAGACTAACCCATGATTTTGAGCTAAAAAGGTACCTAACCCATAGGTACTTTCCCTAGGGACCTTAAACCCATAAAAACACTTAAAAAAAATATCACTTTTCAATCCCCAAAAAGTGCCTAAAAGTTCAAATCCGAGTTTGTCCACTTGGATAGACAACTCACCTCCTGGATGGACTGACGTGGCAATAAAAACCAAATTTAAAAAATTCACAAATATCATCAATAATTACATGATGGAACTATAGTCCCTTCATATGGACTTTAGCTTGGTTTCACTGGTTAATTTACATAGGGTTCCCAAGAGTTTCCTCCAATTTCCATTGGCCATGGAAAATGTACCTGCACACTCAATACACACGTTAATCCATCCAAGTAAATCATATTCATATAATAATCAAATCATTTGAATCACAATTGCATTCACACAAGTTTCATAATTTGTATAGCATAAAGATCCTATAACATAATTAAAAAATCATTAGCCATCTGTTTTATCTCATTTTCATTAACATTAATTTTCATACTCATCTAATTGCAACATGATTGGTTCACACCACTTGTTTCATTCCTTCATCATTAAGTTTTCATATTCAAATTGAAAAAACTCAATAACCAACATAAAATTAGATCAATCATCATAGTTAGCTAGCATGTCACATAATCATAATCAAATAATCATATTAAATTAAATGTTCAAATATCTTGTCATCAATGATATCAATAGGGATAGACAATAACCAAACTCAAAATAATCCAAGTACTAGATGTAGCATAGTCATAATCAAACCATCAGATGAACACAAATTTCTAAATCTCCTATCATCAATGGTATCATCGGGCATAATCAATAATTAAACTTAAAATAGTTCACTTACTGGATGTAGCATAGAGGTGGGCCTCACATGTCGGCCCCCATGAAGAGCCACTCCCCTATTAACAACCTAAGGAACCAATTCCACTAACCATGGGTAGACAAGGTGCACGTAAATCAATTACAAATACCAACTCAATAACAATATACAACACAACCTGTTCATAGAACCATGTGTCCATACTGAATAAAATACCACATGCACTACCCAAGTTAATACAAAAGCTAAACCATCATGAGTTACAACCCCATTACAAAGGAAACACATCTTGAAGTTTTACATAAACAAATAACTCAATTTTCCCAACAACGAGAATAAGAGAAAAGCACAACTTTAAAAAAAAAAAATTCAAGCAACATATTAATCTAACTTTAGGATTTCCTAAATCCAAATAATTCAATAACACATCGTTTGCAAATACTCGAAGTAAATATAATTACATTTGCAACATTAAGGAATTCTAAAACTAATTGTTTAATTCTATTTTCCTCAATTACACATAATGATAAGACTCATTTTTTTTTAATAAAACCTTTTTAAATCATTAATCATATACTTGTGCGTGCATGCACAAACTAACAACATATTATTCCCTTAAATAAATATATATATTTTAAACATAAATTTATTTTCCATTTTTCTATGTTTAAATATATATTAATTTATCGAAATATGCATTATCCATAATCTACTAAATAAATATACAAATACATATTATATATATATATTTATAAAATTATAAAACATATATAGATATAAATATATAAAACATATATATATATATAAATATATATATATTACATATAATTTATATATAATTTATATTATATAAAAAATTAAAATTAAAATAAATAAAGTTGCCTACGCAGGGGATGCAGGGTCAAACCCTGTTATGGGTGGCTGCTATGCAACCTCCCCCTATGGGGATCACTGCCTGTGGAGGTAGCGCTAGGCTTTGCCTCCATAGCCAACACCTCCCATAATGGAGTGGCTATGGGGGTAGCTCCCCCAGCACCCAAAAATTTTAACATTAATTTTTTAAAAAAAAATCTCAAGATAACAATTTCGCCGTATGACGAATTTCCACCAAATTTTCAAATCAAAATTTTTTAAGAGAAAAATTTCCTAGAACTATATACAATAATATATATATATATATATTCATCAATATATATACATATATATATATATAAATACTTCCAACCAACAATCCAATTGGACAAAATCTTTTTTTTTAAACAGAGTAATTTACAGAGAAAATAAAATTTCAAAGCACAATTCAGAAATTTCAATTTCTAAATTACAATGGAAGATCTCAAATCTGATCACAGAGATTTACAAAAAAATTCTATTGTTTTCTCTTTCAATTTTCTACTATTAAAATTTGTTTCCCGATAGAGGATCTAAGGTTTTTCTTGATTTTTCTACAGAGATTTTCAAAATTAAAAATCAAAGCTTATAAACAATAAATCAATAAAAGAACCTATTTTCTAAAGTTTGTAGGAATGAAATCAGAAGTTGAGCTTCTCTACAAAATCCAATCTTCCAGAACCTCTTCCAAAATCTCCACTTCCACAAAAAATGCCAAAAAAATACAAAGTAAAATCTTCCTCTATTTTAACAACCAAATTTTCCAAGATATTCCTCTTTTTTTTCCATCAAATCCCCCCATTAATTTTCTCAACACAGTCAAAATTCAAAAATATCTTTCTCAACCACCATAGTTATTTCCTCTTATGCATTCATAATTTATTTTTGCATTTAAATAATTTAAAACACAATTTAATTTCAAAACAAATTTAAATCACTTAATCTATGCACTTTACAAATACAATTAAACTATTTGCTTAATAAATTTAATTGATTAATTTATTTACTCAACAAAATAAATTTAATTTATTTATTTATTTACTCAACAAAATAAATTTTATTTATTTATTTATTTACTTAATAAAATAAGTTTAACCACAAGGATTAAATTACTTTACCACATAAATGAAATTTAATTAATTAAATTAAATCAAAGTTTTTAACAACTTTAATCTAAAATACATAAATAATCATTTAAACTTTTTAATCATTGATTTTCACAAACAACCTTGCAGATAATTAATTATCAAAACAAACAAGGACAACATGACATTACCACATACTAAACATGAACAGACGACACACTGTGACTAGGATTGTGGTTTGACAAGGGAGCTTCGTTATTATCTCCCAATCAACAATACCGTTGGGAAATGGACAAGCTCAGACCTCCGAAGCTAGGTGGAGACAATGCCCTATACCTGCAATCCTACAACCAAGATGAATGTCGTACATGTATAAAAAGAACATAATAGTCACACCATGAAGAGAAATTGCGGAATCATAGGGTGCTCGCAAGCGAGTGATGTAATCTCGTCCTCTTCACCAATACAGTCACAACAAGACTGACGAAATTAAAGCATCAATAAATCACCACATGAGTGTACATCAATATTAACTCAAATAACAACTACACTAATCAAAAGCATCCACATAATGTATCATCACATCAAAGTATAGCATCATTATCACTCCAATGTCAATGATCATAAAAAAATAACAAGGTATCAAGGTCTATCAAAGTAAAGGTATTGTCTAATAGTATAAGCAAATCGGAACACATAGCAACATCTGGAGGGGCACTATATGTAGGTATATTTATATGTATATATATATATATATATATATATATATATATATATATATATATATATATATATATATATATATATATATATATATATATATATATATATATATATATATATATATATGTACATGTAGATATATATATATGTACATGTAGATATATATATATGTACATGTACATATATATATTTATATGTATATATATGTAGATATATGTATATGTGTATATATATATATATGTTGGTATATTTATATATATATATATATATACATACATATATGTATATGCAGATTCACATTCATATATATGTAGGTGAAATTTGATATATATGTAGATACACACATACACACACACACACACACACACACACACACACACACACACACACACACACATATATATATATGTAAGTGTAGATACACATTGATATATATGTACATACATATATATATTGATGTACATACACATTTAAATCTTATTTACATACATATTGTTCTATACATACATGTGCATTTGTATGCACATAGATATATATGTACATGCGTATTGACATAGAAATGCATCTAAATACGTATGCACACACATAAATACGTACATCATTATGCACATAGATATATATGCTTATATGTATGCACATATAAGCTCTACATATATCCTCGAAATCACATCCATCTCTACCATTCACAAATCAAGAATGAACTATAATATACCAAAACAAATATCAGATTGAGGTAAGACATGCATACATGTTATTATTCGTAGAGGTATAACCTAAAAGTTAATTTTAGTTGAGCTACTCATATAGAAAAGGATATATAAGATTATCAGTATTAAATATTTATTATTTGTCATTGCATAATATGGGATAGGCACGAGGGGCTTGATATATCAATAAAATTTAGAAAACAAATGTTTAGCTTTAAAATGATATATATTGAACATATAAAGTTTCATGTTACTTTGTTGAATGAAATTGCACATTGTAGTAGGAAAAAGGCTATGATGGATATACAATTTATAGAGTGACTATTACAGGAAAAAAAATAGGTTCTAAAATTATGTATCTCTATGACAATGACCTCTTAATTTAGATGCATAACTTTCAATTCATACCAATTGATGTCATTGAAAATCTGAACAATAAGAGTCTTATTGATATTATTGGAATTACTTTATCTATTACTAAAAGCTCTACATTAAGATGACATGGAATTGAGTCCTAGGAAGAATCTTGACATCACACAAAAATGTAAACCTTCATTAATCATGTTACCTCACTAGTAGATATGTGTCAAAAGGAATGAATTCAACTTCAACACATGCAAGTGTTGTCACTTGTGTAACCTAATTTTCTATAAGAATTCCCCCCCCCCCCTCTTTCAAACCTTATACAAAACACATATGTTTAAACTTGATATATATCCCACAAATTTTCATGTCTATATCTAAATCAAGCCCTCATGTCTATCCCATATTATCATATTTCATGATGTGGCATCATATATATGCTGATATGATATATAAGGTCTGAAGCCCCTCATATCTATCCCATAGTATGTTCAATTATCAGCATATACTTTGTATCGTATGAAATGTTGTATAAGATTATCAGCATTGAATATTTTTATCACAAATGTATAATAGATATTATAAACATAGCAATTATGGTAAACAAAATTGAAATAGAATATTTGCATACAATATATTTCTGAAATGTATATTAAAAGACAACCATAAAAAGGTATTGACATAGTCATCGATGGGCCCAATAGTAGACTGCCTTAATATGCAAAGTCAACCAAGGTTTAGTTCAAAATAATAAATAGATTTAGTTCACATTTATAAACAGATGCAGCACAATGAAAATGGCGTCTACATCTACTACCCAAAAAAAACCTAGATATAAGGCATTTTTTTAATTGGTTGCACCCAAACTCAGTCGAATTCTCCAAGGAAAGAATTTGGAGATGTGTTCTCATATCCTGTTGCTGCATTTAGACTTGCCATATAAATTGATTTGCATTTGCATTTGTTAGTTGCGTGAAACTTACATTTGAGGGCGTTATTGGTGAAGAAGTCTGACCAAGTGGAAATTGAGTGCAACTAACTTTAGATGAGCTAGGAATAAAACACACATTGCCTGCAAAAAATTGAGGGGTGTTATTATTGGTTATATCTCGAAAGTAATTGTGGTTATCAAATAAGGGAGTTTCAAGACTGCTTAAGTGTCTATCTCGCATCAATTCTCTATGGGAAGCCTTGATCTCCCTTTCCTTCTTCTCTTGTTCTTTTTGTATCCTCTCTTGCTCCTTCTTCTGCTCTTTTTCCTTTCTTTGCAACTGTTTCAACTGCTCTCTTTCCTTGCGTTCAATTTTCTTTTGTTCCTTTTTCTCAAAGGCCAAAATCCATGTTGCCTTTTTGTCCTCTATTTGTTGCCTCTTTTTGATTTTCAATTCTTCCAATTCTTTTTTTCTTTGTTCCTGCTCCATTATGAGAGTCATGTAACTATCAGCAGTCAACAACTGAGATTGTCGGCTCACCCAAAGAGCACCACCAGCAGATTTTTGCATTCTTCCATTCACTCTATGACTTGGAAGCTTAAGGAAGTTACCAATCTGAGAACCACTATCCATTTAAATTGTTTCATTGACTTGGGAGTCAGTAAACTCCACCCAGTTCAGTGTAGCTTGAATTTCATTGCTGCAATCTACATAATAGTGTAGTGTTTGTTCTGGAGGTGTGGGTGTTGGAGATGGGAATGTGAAATCCCCAATGTCTTCTTGTGCGGGCCGGTTGTCCATGTTGTCAAGTTGTTGCTCTGCATCTTCATGCACTTGACTATCTGTTGGAGTGTGCAATGTTTGTGAAAGTTCATCTATTGAAACATCAAGTCTCGACAGACTAAGGAGGTTCTACACTGCAAAAGCATCGTCGGTGTCACCAATATCATATGTCTCACTGGGACACATGTCATTTACGAGATCATCAAAATTGAGGGGCCATATCCTTGTCCTTTTAAAGAAATATTTTATGTTACATGGAGTCAAAGCTCTTCTCAATGCCTTGTTGCCTAACTCCACCAATTTTTCCCTTCTAATATCAATATTGGGGAATTTAGTGAGAAAATTTGCTCGTTCTGATTTGAAATATTGCTTGAATGGTGCAAACATGCTAACATCCAAAGGTTTTAGTGCATGAGAAGTATGAGTGGGCAGTGTAAGGAGGTCAATTCCTAACCCCCTTTCCCTTTTGATAGTTGACAATGCAACATGACTTCCATGGCTGTCAAAAATTAGCAGGTGCCTATTAGTAGGTGATACACCCCCAGGAACCAACATACAGAAATGTTCTAGCCACTCATAGAAAAGCTCCTTCATCATCCAAGCATGTGCTTGGGTTTCCATAGTTGCACGTGGTTCACAGTTCACAATATAATTCTCAATCTCTGTATTTCCCTTGAACAGATAGAAACTAGATATGGTTTGGCTAGATGCATTAACAAAGCATAGAATTGTTATCCATTCTCTACTTTTTGGAATGATGTAGGAGAAATTCTTGCTGCCTCGACATGCCAAGACCCTCATAGTTCCATTTTTTCCAGCTTGAATGCTGATTTCATCACAGTTCCAAATTTTGTCAGGATCGTATGGAGTACTTTCATATATGTTGTTGTGAGAGTTTTATAAAATTCAACTACTATATCAATTCTAAGGTTTACTACCCTATCTTTGTCAAGACCTTCAACTTTGCACAAGGTCAATTCTAGATGGCACCTCTTGAATCTAGTCCATGATGATTTTCCAAGCAGCCCCTTTGTGAAAGGGTTGGGTCTAGTTTGGCATATTTGAGCAACCTCTTGCTTGAGATTAATAATCTCAAGCTCATGGCCAATATCTGCCATATTTGTGCACCACTTCACAACCTCCTCTTTTGACAGGACAGTTAGTGGACCCTTCTTTGAAGTAGAGGTCAGGATGCTTAACCAATTGGTCAGTGTTGTAGTTGGGATTTTCCACTTCTTCGCAACAGCTCTAGTCGACATCCCATTTTTTTCAACATCCTCCAATGCCATGTCCATGTCCTTTGATGACCATTCCCTTTCCTCTAATGCTCTTTCCCACTGGGTTGGTGGTGCACCAACCTCCTGGACAACCTCAACAGGTTCTGGATTTACGTTTACTTCTACAACCGGTTGTTGCACATTGGGGCTAGTAACAGTGTCTTTCCTTGTATGACACGATGTCTTTGAAGTCTTGGTTTTAGGTTTTTACATATGTTTACATTTAGACTGCACCTACAGATGTTAAAAAAGATGTACAGAGCAATTAAATAAAACAAAAAATTGAACATTGTTGAAGTCACAGTGATGCATGATCTGGTTTTTATGAACAGATTGTAATGCAATTGTCTGGCTTTTGTAATGAAATTGTCTTTATTGTGTATGAACAGTATTTTTTTTGTCTATATTTTGATTGGTTTTTATGAACAGTTTGCAATGCAATTGTCTTTAATGAGCATGAACAATTTGTTTTTATTAAATATATGCATGATCTCAGTATATTCAATTTTATTATTTGAATTGAAAAGGCTTGGAGCGGATCTTGTTAGTGAGACATGAACAAACATTGGTTAAACATTGTCAAAAGGAAATACAATGGTATAGGCGTAGTGAGGTAGATACCCATCACTGAAAGAGAAAGGGAGCTTTCTTGAGTGTAGAGCCGAGCAATGAAACATGAAGAGCCGTATAGAAATATGGAAAACATATTTCCTACAAACAATCACTTAAACAATTATATATACATATATATATACATATATATATATATATATACATATATATATATACATATATATATATACATATATATATACATATGTATACATATATATATATATACATATGTATATATATATATGTATATATATATAAATATATATATAAATATATATACATATATATATTTATATATATATATATATATGTTTTTGTATATGTATGGAAATATGTCTATGTATTATTCTATTCTTCCATGCACAATATATATATATATAGAAAAATACATATATTGGAAGAGAATAATATAATTGCATGGCAAAATATCTTCGAAATGAAATGAAGTGAATCCATTTTCATATTTGGGAATAACAAACAAATATTAAAGGTAAATTGCAGATTTAGTTTGTGCATTATGAAAGAGAGGAATAAAAGTGCATGGCGGAAAACCCTATGATTGTGAACAAGTGAAACCATAAAAATATTTGGTAGTAACAATGAAAAAAAAATTGCATTTTGCAAACAGAACTATTGTGAAAGGAAGAATAGAATAATACGATTGCATGGCAGAATATCTTTGAAATGAAAACTAGTCATACCATATATATGTATGGAAATATGTCTATGTATTATTCTGCTCTTCCATGCACAATATGTAGATGTATGTATGGAAATACAAATACATATATAAGAACATAATAATATAATTTCATGGAAAAATAACTTGGGAATGAAAACAAGTGACTCCATTAAGTATATTTGGGAATAACAAATAAATCTTAAAGATAAATTGCAGAGTTAAAGTCTGTGCATTGTCAAAGAGAAAACCCTGTAATTTTGAACCAGTGAAACCCTTTCCATGTTCGGTAGTAACAATGAAATGAAAAAAGCATTTCGCAGACATAACTATTGCGCATGGAAGAAAAAAAATAATACATAAACATGCCAAAATATCTTGGAAATGAAAACCAGTCATACCATTTTCATATTTCGAAGTAACATGACAATATTATAAGAAAATTGCAGAGTTAAAGTTGGTGCATTGAGGAAGAGATGAATGCAAGTGCATTGTAGAAACCCTCAAAATGATAAACATTAAAACCGTATGAATATTTCCTAGTAACAAGGAAATATATTGTATCCATTTCTGTATTTTGGAATAACAAACAAATGTAAAAATCAAATTGCAGATTTAAAGTTTGTGCAATGACAAACACACGAAAAATAAGTGCATGGTTGAAAACAAGTCAAACCCTTTCCATATTTCGTCAAACAAGTCTAATAGTAATGAAAAACCATTTTAAACCAGTCAAACCCATCTCATATTTCATGTAAGTAAGCAAATATGAAAAGCATAGTAAACGTCGTGCATTGAATAACACAAAATATTGAAATGCACAATGCAGGCTAAACGTCGTGCATGGATGAGTGTAGAGGAAAGGAAAAGCAATGAAAGCATGAAATTGAATTGAAATGACTTGAAACTGATATAAAGTGTAAGTTGAAACCCCAAATATTGATTTACAAGGTCAATGTGAAAAAAAATGACATCCCATTCAAAATCTTTGCATTTACAGGCAACCTGAATTTCTAGCAGTAGAATACTTGTAGCTTGTCAAGATGTTGTTGTTGCTTCCTTTGGACTATCTTCATATTTTTGGACCAAAATTGTATATTTGATAATAAAAGTGGGACATGCTAAATGGAAATTGCAAGAGATTGAGTAATGACTTTTTTAATTTGAATTTCTCCTTATATGTTCAATGTTGGTTTGGTGTGGAGTCTTTAATTCCTGTCCTTTTAATTTGAAATTTGAATTCTTCATCAGGTGCCTTCAATTGTTGAGTTTGTATGTATTAATGGTGTGCATTCCTTTTTTTTCTTGACAGGAGATTTTGGTGGCTTTAACACCATTGTTTTGGTGGTTGCGGGTGGGAAAAAGTGGAGGAACCATTAGTAGAGAGGTTTGATTTGACAGATGGGACACATATGAATGATTGCAACATGTCTAAGTGCTATGTTGGTGGGCAAGTGGGATGGGGGTTCGGCTGGATTGGATTTGGTGATGGGACATTCTTGGGTGGATGGTGCACTTGTGGCATCCCAAGTGCCACAAAGGTGGTTGTGATGAAATGCAAGTGCTGACATTATAGGGGAGCTTGGGTTATACTAGTTTTATATTTTGGGATTTTGTTATTAATAGACGGCCCTATAACAAGCAATATGGCTTGTATGTTTGGGGTGTCAAATGTGCTTTGAATATTCTCTGACATGTAAGACTATGAATGTCTATTTGTGTATGGGACAAATATTCTCCGATTATAATATAATTTTTACAATACAGTGATACGTGTACCTTTGTTGACTTTGTGGGTGAATATTGTTTTACATTTGCATATTAAGGTGGTCTACTATGGGGCCCATGTGGGACTACTTCCGTCCCCACTATGGGCTCCCGCGTTGCAAATTTTTAAATAAATTTGATCTAATATAACTTGAACAACACTAAATTGTGTAGAGATTAGATCCTGGTTTGGATTGGAATTTGAGAAAATAACTACCAAGGAATTTTTAATTTTATTTGGGAGTAAGGAAATTATTGAGTCCACAATAATGACATAAATTATTTATGAATTTATATTGGACCGAGAATACAAGAAGGTTGATTTTATTTACTAGTTATAAACATAATTGTAGTTGTGTTATTCATGTAATATTCAACATATATTATTTAGAAACCTATATTAAAGTGAAAAGCCTAGAAGTATTGGGCAATACTATTGTAATGAGTATTTTTTAATTAGTTTTTAATTGTAGTTAATTTAATCAATGTTTTAGAGTTTGTGTACACTCACTACTAAAATTTATCTATTCATTGAAAGAAGAAATGATAATTTTGAAATCTAATTATCTTTCCACTATAAATTAATTTGATTATGTCAAAATGTACCAATGTCTAGAAAATAGGATATTGTTTAAGGATGACCATGTTACATTCCATTTAGGGATATTTCACACTCTCACACACACACACTAGGATATTGTTTAAGGATGACCATGTTGCATTCCATTTAGGGATTATATGTGTGTGTGTGTGTGTGTGATTTAAATGGATCTGGTTGAAATGATAAATTCCTATACTAAATAAAAAATGTTTGAAGACCTTTAAGAATAATTGAAATAAGGTAAAAAATTATAGTATGACACTTTGAAGTGAAAATTTCAAACAATAGTCATTAGTTCTTATTCAAAGAGACTACTTGGGTCAATTTTTGAATGTGCTTTAGGTTAACAAAGTTACATCCACATCTGTAATTTAGCCATATATGATTGTAACTATCTAATTCATTATATACATATACAATATTGACATAAATAATTTATAAGTTATGGAACAAGTATTCTAGCATAAAAATGAGCTACTATTTGTGCAAAACACCATTTTCTATTATTTTATTTCTACAAGACTTATTGTTTTTAATAATCTCTTGACAAATATCTTTGTAAGTCAAGGGAGGCTAATGTTGGAATGGATTCACCACTTGGGATGATTCACTTAGAATTGTAGAACCTTTTTCATTAACTTTTGAATTCTTTAATGTATTTTATTTTCTCAAGTTAGCCCATGTGTGGGTAGTGATAGAGAAATAGCTAAAATATCTATTATTTATTCTTTCTATCTTAGAAATAATCTTCTTAAAAGTTGTACCAATTGGCTATTATTGCTTTATTCTATTAGTTTTATCAACACAGTATCTATATATACCAAATTCCTTATCATTGTAATCCAAAACAAGAGAATTTTATTATATAAAAACAAGAAAAATTTGAAGACCAACATTAGATGATATTAAAATATTTTTTTCATATATGTAAGAATTAAATTTTGTATGACATGAATGCTCTAGAGGAGAGAAAAAACAACTCTTTTAGAGTCAAATATAGAAATAACAATTTTAAAAATTATTTATTATGATACACCACTTGAGAAGACTCACTTAAAATTGTAGAACCTTTTTCAATTTTTATTTTTTCTAATGTATTATGTTTTCTCAACTCATACATTGAGTGGGCAGTGATAAAGAAATAACCAACAAATATATCATTGAATCTTGTTAACCTAGATGAAATCTTCATAATATTTATACCTATTGGCTAGCATTACTCTATTCTATTATTTTTGTCAACATAATATTTGTATATTCAAAATGGATGCACTACTTGGGAAGATTCACTTAGAGTTGTAGATCCTTTTTCAATAACTTTTGATTTCTCTAATGTATTCTATTTTCTGAAGTCAACAATGAGTGGAAAATGGTAGAGAAATAGCCAACAAATCTATTGTTGAATATTGCTAGTCTAGAAAGAAGCTTCTTAAAATTTGTACCCATTGGTCATTTTTTATCTATTATATTAGTATTTTCAACATGGTATCTATATATGCCAAATTTCATATCATTTTCTTCCAAAACATGAGAATGTTATTAAAGAAAACCAAGAAATTTTTGAATCATGGATTGTTATTTACATATATGGCAATGTACGATGATACAAAAAGATATTTCATTCATATCTGTAAGATTTATAATTTTTATATCATGAAATGCTCTATAGGGGAAAAAAGAAATAGTACATTTTAGAGTGAGCTATAGAAATATAAATTTTGAAAATTATTTATTCTAATAGACAAAAGCCTCTCTTTAATTTTTATGGATCTAATATTCTTCTATAATAAATTTAGGATTTAGGAAGAGAAAAAAATACTATAGGGAAGTAGTTCGAGCTTTAAAAGGCTAGTTAGTTATTGATTTTACCTACAAAAACAAGTCATGTAGGTACACCACAATATTCCATTATTTAAATAATTAAGATAGTACAATATAAAGGCAAAAGATCACTCTAAATTTCACAAATTTATGATATCATCATGAAAAAGATGTTGAACACCCAGAATACTAAAAGGGGGGTGAATCAGTATTCTATTAAACCATTTACATAATATCCATCCAAGAAATAACACAACTCTAACTATAATAACAAGATAAATCATTGAATCAACACAAGATCACAACACACATGAACACGAGGATTTTTATGTGGAAAACCCAAAATGGGAAAAACCACAGTGAGGATTAACTCACAATATAATATATCCAGATATAGAATATAACAAGGGCTCACTACCAGGACTCACTGTCCTTGAAGGTTTGCAGCCTGAAGTAAATTACAAAATAGAGTATGGCTCATTTCCAAGAGGTGAACTAAGATAGAATGCACCTTCCTTGTGTTGGAGTTCAGTTCCAATGAAGCACTAAATACAAAACACTTCTCTGTATAGTATACTCAACAATTTTGTCTACAAATTCATATAATTTTGCACATTCGCACCATGAAACAATACATTCATGATCTATTGTTTCACTCTATGTCGCATCTTCTGCTCATCTTCTATATCTTCTCAAAAATTTCTTTCATATATATACCATATACATTCACATAACACTAATTAGATCAGCCTAATTAGAGTAGCCCCATTTCAAATCATAACTAACTCTGTCGGCTTCATTCTCAAAACATATTCATCTTCATGCCAAACACAAGCATGTAGTGTATGATATTAGTAGGTGTGAACCTAAGATATATCCCTTTAGAATTCACAACACATATTTAATCTTCTTAACACAAGTTCATAATTTGGTCGACCAAAGTTAGACCTAAAATACCAAAGACTTCAATCGTATATGAAATTCGCCAAATGTGTAACTCCAAAACTTGTTAACACATCGAATTCTCCTTTAGATGACATAAAATAACTTATCTTCAATTCCACAAGACAAAATAGTTAATCATGAGAAAATGCGGAATCTCCCGCATCAATGCACTATACATAAACTTATTGTAAGATCCTCAGAACAAAACACTGTTATTCATATCATTTCTATGTGTTCATATATCATCATAAAACTTTGAAGTAAGATGAATCTCATAGTTATGAATCTATGTACAAAATATTGCAATGATTTCTTTCTTTGTGGTAGAATCTAGACCAAAAATTTGACGCATTGAACTAGTAAATAAACAGAACATTGTTTACCAAACTATTGGTAACTATATATTTTCAACTGTATGACCAAGCCAATTGAAATCTTGTCAGTAGATGAAAATAATGTCAAGATATTAAAACATATTATTAGATTTTGAATGAATCTTACAGAATAAGATAATTTGGACCAAAATATCGGATCAACAAAATTTTAGTACTAGATAAGCATAGCTCGAACCATTATTAGCGAAGCAACTATTGATCTATACAAGTGATGTGAGTAAGGTATACAAATGTTAATTTTGACATCAATAGCAATCTTCCAATTTCCAACAATCTCCCCCTTTGTCATTGATGGCAACACATGATGTGAAAATCATCAAGAACAAAATTTATTCTTTTTGTCTCTCTCCCCCAAAAATTTCTTCTTTTTACATGGTACTCTCTCCCTCTTTGACATCAATGGAAAATAATAAAATATATTGTATTGTTCTTCCCACTGACCAAAATACTTTAACAATTTTCCTTTGCATACCTAAATACTCCCCCTTAGGAGTACATCCAAAATAGTAACTATGAGTGATTAACCGAAGGTGGTTGTTCTTAGCAATTTGTGGAGTACTAGTCCATGAAGATTTTCTTTCATCCCACAGTTTATTTGCTTCTTCCAAGGCTCTACATAGATACTCGAGTTCAACTAGGATATATTTCCCTTCAACCAAAGTTCCAGAAGTGACATTTGAGTTCAGGATTCTATTAGCAAGAGAAAGAGAATAAGTGATAGGTGTGTGCTTACTTTTTATCAGGTCTCTAAGCTTTCCATATTGTTCAATCATTTCTCATTTTTCCTTGTGTAGTGTGAGATATTCTTCATGAAGCTTTGTTAGACCAAACCAAGTTTGATCATCCCAGTCCAGAGCTGGATCAAAAGTGTTAGATGCATATTTTATTTGTGTCTCAATTGTGTCTTAAACATCCTTGAATCTTTGAATTGCATCAGCTCATGTCCAACAAAATGAGAATATATTTTTGGCCTCATTTTCACAATCTTGAACTTATTTTAGTTTTGAAAGTGCATTATTGTATGTAGACTTACATATGTCTCCAATTTTTGAAAATCATTTTCCCCTGACCCAAGTAACCCTTTCACTTACTGCTTGACTTCATAGTTCTCTGAATGTATTAGTTAGTGAATTTGTGCTTTATATAATAAACTATGAAGAATTGGAGTGTACCTTTCTTCTAGCTAGTTACTTAGGTTTTCTTGGAGTGGACTCTGCTTGAGCAATCAATGCATGAACCTCAGTAGATTTTCTCTTTTCTCCAGAGGAAAATATTGATTTATTAGAGATCCCTTCCTATTTTTCATGAATTTCTAGAGCTACTTTTGTATAAGTTATAAATCTTGGTCTACTAGGATCTCTAGGGTTGTTAATTAATATTTCAATACAACCAACAACATAATCTTTGTTAACCTCATAACCTAGTTCAAAAATCCATATGTTTTGGGTTCAACCACCTTGATAATACAATAATCAATGGATACTAGAAATGTTATGTCATTCTTATATCTTGTTACTAGCTCTCTTGGAATTCTTTGCCTTCTATTCATTCTTCTCTGAAAATTTCCAAAGAATGCAGCAAGGGATTCACCTTGTGCATCCAAATATCCACTATTTCTCATTATCTCCCTAATTTGATGTGCAACTGGTTTGGTATTCACCCATACAACTTCACCTACAATAGGAATTTCTCTCATAAAGTAAAAGATTAGGCATATTATCAATGTTCCATGCCTAAATGTGCACTTCTTCTTCTTGATATCATTTAGATTCTTTGTAACACCCCTCCTTTTTGTACTCTGATAATTAGGCAATGCTTTCCTATGTTATGCTTTGATCGTGTTAACATATGAATTAATGATGCTTTATGCTTTGATTATGTTAATAATGTTAGCTTTGTCAGTTAGTGACATTGTATTGGTGAAGGGGACGGGGTTGTATCACTCGCTTGCGAGTGCCCTACGATTCTGAGATTTCCTCTTCACGGTGTGTCTGATCTTATTATGTATATATGCACATTCGACATGCTCTTGGTTGCAGGTTGGCAGGTACATGACATCGACTCCACCTAGTTTCCAGGTCTGAGCGTGTCCATTGACCAACGAAAATTAATTGGGAGATAGTAGCTAGGTTTTCCGAACCAAGTCGTCACCCTAGTCGTAGCATGTTGTTGGGTCATTATTGGGGTCAGTTGTTTTATCTTGGTCAGTTCTCCTTGGATGTTTATTTAATTTCAAGTTAAAGTTTATGAAATGACTTGCGTAGTTTGATTAATGACTAAATTTGTTTAGTTGCAAGCTAAAAGTGATTAAATAGCTTTTGGAAATTATAAATAAGGAATGTTTTGTCTTTTTGAGATATTGGAAAATTAGTGATTAGTTAATTAATTTAATTGAATTAATAAAATAATCTAATTTCGAATTAGACTTATTTTATTGATAATTTGAATTAATTGTGTGAATTAATTAAATTATCCCTATGAATTTAAAAGTGTAAAAGATTTAATTATTTTGTTGAATGTAAAGTGCTAAAATAATTTTGAATTCTAATTGGAAGTAGAAAATGGGTTAAAGTTATTAGAAAATTCAAATATTTCTTATGCAAGACTTTGGGGTAAAAAGGATATTTTCTGAATTAGTTGACTTTTTTGGAAAAGATATTTGTGTTTGAAATTGAAATTGAAATTTGAATTTGTGTTCAATTTAATTTGTTATTGAGTTTGAATTTGGAAGTGAATTTGCATTTGGATTGGAATTTAATTAGAATTTGAATTAGAAATTAGAAAGTGAATTTGAATGTGAATTTAGGGAGTTGAAAAGAAAAGGATATATTGGATTTAGGGTTTTTCTTTCAACCCATCCATGGAATTCTTGGTTTTGAATGCTTTGATGGAGAAGCTTGGAGGAGGCAAAAATGGTGGAGTTGAAGGATTGCTTGGAAATCTCCATGTGCAAGCTTGTAAACTTTGGAGAAAACATAAGGTTCTACATTTTTTCTCCCTTCCTCTTCTTGCTCATTTGAAGGATTAAAACATAGTTTTAGATTCAATAAAGATTCATAGAAAAGCTTTACAATTTGCAAAATTATAAATGGATTTGGGAATAGAATCTAAACAAGGAATTTACACCAAGAACTAGGGAGAAAAATCAAAGAAAACTCCATTGTTGATCTAGTTTTGAAAACCCATTTGCATATTTTGAAATAAGTTCTATTTTGCTATTTGAGTTGGGATTATTTCCTCAATTTGAGCATGAAATCAATATGTGGGTATATTTATTCAATCCTATTTATTAACATATGTAATACCCACAATTATCCTTGCAATATGTTTGTTATTTTGAATTTTTTTTAAAAATATGTTCTAACCCAGAAAATTTCTGGTAAATGCATTTGAAAAACGCAGTGATTAAAATATTATTAAATTTATTTTTTTTGGTTTTGGGGTGGTTGGGGAGGTCAACACCCACCGCCGCCGCCGCCGCGGCCACCGCCGCCCGCAGGGGAGGCGCGGGCTGTGTGTGAACACACAGCCACCGCCGCCGCGGGGAGGCAGGGGCTGTGTGTTACACACAGCCGTCGTCGCCCACGGGGGAGGCGGCGCTGTGTGCCCTACACACAGCCACCGCCGCCGGCGGGAGGCAGGGCTGTGAGCCCGGGGCTTCGGCCCAATTTCCTATGCTTTCCTTAAATTCGAAAATATCTTTTTTTTATTTTTAACTTTTATAAATACAATATTTTATATAATATTTATATTGTTAAATATTATATATTATATAAAATATGATATATTTAATATATATTAATTAATGAAAATTTTTGTATAAAAAAAAAAATGTATTTTATATTATATGTTAATTATATGGTTCTTTTTTTAAAAAGAAAAAAGAAAAAAAAAAAAGATGAGTAATTAAAATGTAGATAAATTAATTGTTATTTTTAATTATTGAGTATTTTAATTTTGGTTAAGATAATAGTTGTTAAATCAAATATAAGTGTATATGAAGGTATATTCATACTTGAATATTTGTTTGTATTCAACCTGTCATTACGCTTTTATATTTAATTGTATGGATTTCACAATGGTAGTTTATTCCGATTAAATGCGTTAGGGGTATCATAATCCAAATGTATTGAGACGATTATCGTCGTGCTTTAGCGACAAGAGTGGAGTTAGAAAATCTTATGTTTTATTTGAATCTTGATTTTAGTTGATGGAGTAACCTATGTTGCAAATTGGACTAAGTGATTTAATTTAAACGTTATTTATTAAAATACCTTGAGCTTGTTGATGTTAGTGAAACTTAGGGAGAACAGTTGATTTAAATTTTAACCAGAAAGCTGCATCATTAAAGTGGTTGATTATGAATATGGTTACGAAATTTAGAGTAAATGATCTGTTCTTTATATTCCAATGTCGTGATTAGAAATGGAAACAATTGACTGGATAAATGCAAGTTATGAAATCTGTGGTTGAATGGATTTAGGAAATCCGAACATTAGCCTTCCTTTATGTCTGTAATATTTTCAGTGTTTAATTGTTCGCCTTCGATGTTGTGGAAGGAGGGTGATTGTTTTGTGAATCTTCCTGATATGGGTTCATTTAATTGTTATGGGTGGTTTACGTGAGTTTGTATGATGGTTGACTGTAAGTCATTTCTTGTTGATCATGTAAGTCTTCCAGCAGTGTTTTCTTGAGGTGATGTTATGCCTCTTATGTTTTGCTTTGGCTATCTTGGATTTTGTGTAAGTTAAGCTCAAGTGGTTACCTGGTTCTTTGAACAGGTTGTGTGACCTTGTGATTCATGGTTGAGTCGAGTTTCAGTTGTTATGTGGGTTTCTTTATGTAGTCAACCTTGTGTTAGCCTTGGGTAGTGCACGTTTTGGTTTCAGCTTTGTACATCCGTGGTGATGTGTGGCCTGTTGAGGTGTTTGGTTATTTGTGATATATGTTAGTGCATTGTCTACCCTTGGCATGTGGTTGAGTTATGTGTTGTCGATAGGGGAGTGGCTTTCAAACGAGCGCCGGGCCCAAAGTGGTCCCAGGATAACTCGTTTGAGAGTTAGCTAATTAAGTGAAAATTAAAATAACTTACTAGGGAGAGAGTAGCTTTGAACATTAATAAGATAATTTAGCCTCGCTCATTGGCTCAAGGGCTTGTACGAGACTTGAGATGAGTCGGGAAGGCCTGGAATGGAAAGATCGTTATCTTGTCTTCTCGAAAGATAATCGATTCCGCTCTGGTGGGCATATGGCGCCGGGTTCGTGAGAGGTTACCAGGATATCCCGAGAGGGGGGCCGGGACCTAGGAAGAACACCATTGGATAACCAATGCAGCCTTTGCGATGACACTCCTCCTATGACAGCAGTCGGTATGGTGTTGTACCGTTGGTTTATTTTTGTATAGTGATGGTACTCAATTTTGTACTCTGGAAGCATTGTAACCTTTGTGTTAAGTAATGTGGGTTTTGTTCTTGTTTCAGTTCAGTGTGTTATCTTGTGTCTAGAGGTGCATGCTCTTGTGTAGGAAATCCTGGTTACTATCTCCTGGCACGGAGGGAGTGGGGCCTTTAGGTTTTACGTGGTCGGGTGGCATGCATCTTGAGTCTGTTGGTTCTTCTTCTTCATGTTCGTGTGTTCGTGATTTCTAGCTGGAGAGCTCGTGGGAATCAGTTGCTTCTCATGCCTTGTTCTTTTAGTTCTTATTGTATTTTAATTACCCCTCATTTGTATCGAGGTGGAATTTATAATTGTAATTATGAGTATTGGATTTACCTCATTCGGGGAAAGAGTGATGTAACCTTATTGTTTAAATGTTAATTTGGAATTTTGAGGTATTTATTAATCCTTGTTGTAAATTTATCTTGCATGGAATGTATGTTGTCTCATTTCCTTAAGTGCTTAGTGTTTCAGTTTATGTTAATGTTATGTGATGTTGGGTTTTTTAAGTAATCTTTGTCTCGTGGCCTTAGAGGTTGTTGGCATTATGAATCCACTTTACATGTTATTTATACTTAAACAAAAAAAAAAATTGGTACGTTTAAGTAGTGAATTGCAACTTCCTCTAGGGTTGCGTGGCGGGGCATTACACATGGTATCAGAGCCTAGGTTTAAACACTGGGAACTCTGGGATTATGTTGGACCCATTATGTTGTATGTGCGTAGGTTTATACTCTGGGCACTATGAGCCCATTGTATTGACCTAGTTGATTTTTCTCTTTTGTGTGGTTTTCCTTTTTGGGTTGATTTCTCTTGTTTGCCCAGAAGTTGTCGTTAAGTGGTATAGGTCCAATGGTGCAGGAAACTAGTGGAAAGGATAGGATCCTCGGTGTAGTGCGCAATGCACCGATATCCTTTCTATTGGAAGAATGCATTATGGACGATTGTGTAGTGTGTGATTTTGATGTGTTGTGTGTGGTGGACGACAATCAGTTTTGTTGTTGTTTCCACCCTTGCATGTCTTTTGTTGAATGCTTTTGTGAGGATTAGGCTTGCAAGCCTACCAAGAGGTGTGTTTTGTTTGGCTTCCTTCTTATTGCTTGGATTTTTCATTATGTAAAGGGTTGAGACCCTTGAGTGGTTCTTGAGTGTGGTTGTAGTGTGTTTCTTGGGTGTGTTCCAAGTGCTTGTGGGGGCGAGATAGTCATAGACCTCTTTCCTTGAGTGCCTTAGTATGGCGTTTGTATTTTATGAGAAAATGTGTATGTATTCATGAAGGGTTGTTTCCTAGATCAAACCTTGGGTAAAGGACCTAAGTCCCCAAGTTGTATTCATATTTATGAAAAAGGTATAATGTGAATAGAAAATCATTTTTGCAGCAAATAAAAGTTTAGAGAGAAGGAATTAGTGAAACAGTTGCATGTTAAAGATAAATGCATTATAGGTGCATATGTTGTTGGTGAGGCCTATAGTCCCCAACTTTATTGTTAAATTTTAAGAAATCATGTTGATGGTTAGATTATTGTACCTAGATTCAAAAAAGACAAAATGTCAAACGAATGTTGAAGTGATAATGTTGTATATCTTGTCTGGAGTAAACTTGTAATGATATTGATTTATGTGTGATCTTATGGAGTTTGTAATAGGTGAACTTGCAGGCTTCCAGGAGTAAGCCTGACCCTAGGGGAGGATGTAACACCCCTCCTTTTTGTGCACCTCGATAATTGACAATGCTTTCCTATGTTATGTACGATCGTGTTGTATATGAATTAATGAAGCTTTAGCTTTGATTATGTTAATAATGTTAGCTTTGTCGGTTAGTGATATTGTATTGGTGAAGGGGACGGGGTTGTATCACTCGCTTGCGAGTGCCCTACGATTCTGAGATTTCCTCTTCACGGTGTGTCTGATCACATTATGTATATATGCACGTTCGACATTCTCTTTGTTGCAGGTTGGCAGGTACATGACATCGACTCCACCTGGTTTACAGGTCTGAGCGTGTCCATTGACCAACGGAAATTATTTGGGAGATAGTAGCTAGGGTTTCCAAACCAGGTCGTCACCCTAGTCGTAGCATGTTGTTGGTTTGTCGTTGGGGTCAGTTTTTTTTATCTTGGGCAGTTCCTTTTGAGTGTTTATTTAATTTCAAGTTAAAGTTCATTAAATGACTTGCGTAATTTGATTAATGATTAAACGTGTTTAGTTGCAAGCTAAAAGTGATTTAATAGCTTTTGGGAATTTTAAATGATGAATGTTTTGTCTTTTGGAGATGTTGAAAAATTAGTGTTTAGTTAATTAATTTAATTGAATTAATAAAATAATCTAATTTCGAATTAGATTTATTTTATTGTTAATTTGAATTAATTGTGTGAATTGATTAAATTATCCCTTTTGAATTAAAAGTGTAAAAGATTTAATTCTTTTGTTAAATGTAAAGTGCAAAAATATTTGGATTCAAATTAGAAATTGAAAATGGGTTAAAGTTATTAAAAATTCAAATAATTCTTATGCAAGACTTTGAGGTAGAAAAGATATTTTCTGAATTAGTTGACTTTTTGGCAAAAAGATATTTGTGTTTGGAAATTGAAATTGAAATTTGAATTTGTGTTCAATTTAATTTTGTTATTGAGTTTAATTTGAGTAATTTGCATTTGGATTGGAATTTAATTAAATTTGAATTAGAAATTAGAAAGAGTAATTTGAATGTGAATTTGGGGAGTTTGAAAAGAAAAGGATATATTGGATTTAGGGTTTTCTTTCAACATGCATGGAATTCTTGGTTTTGGATGCTTTGGTGGAGAGGCTTGGAGGAGGCAAAAATGGTGGAGTTGAAGGAATGCTTGAAATCTCCATGGTTAAAGCTTGCAATTTTGGAGGAAACACAAGGTTCCATTATTTCTCCCTTCCTCTTCTTACTCATTTGAATGATTGAAAACAATAGTTTTAGATTCAATAAAGATTCATAGAAAAGCTTTACAATTTGCAAAATTATAAATGGATTTGGGAATAGAATCTAAACAAGGAATTTACACCAAGAACTAGGGAGAAAAATCAAAGAAAACTCCATTGTTGATCTAGTTTTGAAAACCCATTTGCATATTTTGAAATAAGTTCTATTTTGCTATTTGAGTTGGGATTATTTCCTCAATTTTGAGCATGAGAAATCAATATGTAGGTATATTATTTAATCCTATTTATTAACATATATAATACCTAATTATCATGCAATATTTATTGTTTTGAAAAATTTAAAATATGTGCTTGAGAAAATTTAGTAAATGCATTTAGCTTATGATGATTAAAATATTATTAAATTTATTTTTTTTGGTTTTGGGGTGGATGGAAGTGCTTACCACACTTCGCCAGCCATGACCACCGTACACTTAGCAGGCGTGTGAACACCTGACCACCGCCCTTGTGGGAGGCGGGCTGTGTGTTGTAAATACGCGCCCGCGGGGAGGCGGAGGCGTAATAAACCCGTCCCACCTTGCGCCCATGGGGCGGTGTGTGCCACTGCCTGACACCTTGTAATATATATTAAATTAATGAAATTTTTGTATAAATGAAAATGTATTTTATATTATATGTTAATTATATGGTTCTTTTTTTAAAAAGAAAAAAGAAAAAAAAAAAAGATGAGTAATTAAAATGTAGATAAATTAATTGTTATTTTTAATTATTGAGTATTTTAATTTTTGGTTAAGATAATAGTTGTTAAATCAAATATAAGTGTATATGAAGGTATATTCATACTTGAATATTTGTTTGTATTCAACCTGTCATTACGCTTTTATATTTAATTGTATGGATTTCGCAATGGTAGTTTATTCCGATTAAATGCGTTAGGGGTATCATAATCCAAATGTATTGAGACGATTATCGTCGTGCTTTAGCGACAAGAGTGGAGTTAGAAAATCTTATGTTTTATTTGAATCTTGATTTTAGTTGATGGAGTAACCTATGTTGCAAATTGGACTAAGTGATTTAATTTAAACGTTATTTATTAAAATACCTTGAGCTTGTTGATGTTAGTGAAACTTAGGGAGAACAGTTGATTTAAATTTTAACCAGAAAGCTGCATCATTAAAGTGGTTGATTATGAATATGGTTACGAAATTTAGAGTAAATGATCTGTTCTTTATATTCCAATGTCGTGATTAGAAATGGAAACAATTGACTGGATAAATGCAAGTTATGAAATCTGTGGTTGAATGGATTTAGGAAATCCGAACATTAGCCTTCCTTTATGTCTGTAATATTTTCAGTGTTTAATTGTTCGCCTTCGATGTTGTGGAAGGAGGGTGATTGTTTTGTGAATCTTCCTGATATGGGTTCATTTAATTGTTATGGGTGGTTTACGTGAGTTTGTATGATGGTTGACTGTAAGTCATTTCTTGTTGATCATGTAAGTCTTCCAGCAGTGTTTTCTTGAGGTGATGTTATGCCTCTTATGTTTTGCTTTGGCTATCTTGGATTTTGTGTAAGTTAAGCTCAAGTGGTTACCTGGTTCTTTGAACGGGTTGTGTGACCTTGTGATTCATGGTTGAGTCGAGTTTCAGTTGTTATGTGGGTTTCTTTATGTAGTCAACCTTGTGTTAGCCTTGGGTAGTGCACGTTTTGGTTTCAGTTTTGGACATCCGTAGTGATGTGTTGCCTGTTGAGGTGTTTGGTTATTTGTGATAAATGTTAGTGCATTGTCTACCCTTGGCATGTGGTTGAGTTATGTGTTGTCGATAGGGGAGTGGCTTTCAAACGAGCGCCGGGCCCAAAGTGGTCCCAGGATAACTCGTTTGAGAGTTAGTTAATTAAGTGAAAATTAAAATAACTTACTAGGGAGAGAGTAGCTTTGAACATTAATAAGATAATTTAGCCTCGCTCATTGGCTCAAGGGCTTGTACGAGACTTGAGATGAGTCGGGAAGGCCTGGAATGGCAAGATCGTTATCTTGTCTTCTCGAAAGATAATCGATTCCGCTCTGGTGGGCATATGGCGCCGGGTTCGGAGAGGTTACCAGGATATCCCGAGAGGGGGGCCAGGACCTAGGAAGAACACCATTGGATAACCAATGCAGCCTTTGCGATGACACTCCTCCTATGACAGCAGTCGGTATGGTGTTGTACCGTTGGTTTATTTTTGTACAGTGATGGTACTCGATTTTGTACTCTGGAAGCATTGTAACCTTTGTGTTAAGTAATGTGGGTTTTGTTCTTGTTTCAGTTCAGTGTGTTATCTTGTGTCTAGAGGTGCATGGTCTTGTGTAGGAAATCCTGGTTACTATCTCCTGGCACGGAGGGAGTGGGGCCTTTGGGTTCCACGTGGTCGGGTGGCGTGCATCTTGAGTCCGTTAGTTCTTCTTCTTCATGTTCGTGTGTTCGTGATTTCCAGCTGGAGAGCTCGTGGGAATCAGTTGCTTCTCATGCCTTGTTCTTTTAGTTCTTATTGTATTTTAATTACCCCTCATTTGTATCGAGGTGGAATTTATAATTGTAATTATGAGTATTGGATTTACCTCATTCGGGGAAAGAGTGATGTAACCTTATTGTTTAAATGTTAATTTGGAATTTTGAGGTATTTATTAATCCTTGTTGTAAATTTATCTTGCATGGAATGTATGTTGTCTCATTTCCTTAAGTGCTTAGTGTTTCAGTTTATGTTAATGTTATGTGATGTTGGGTTTTTTAAGTAATCTTTGTCTCGTGGCCTTAGAGGTTGTTGGCATTATGAATCCACTTTACATGTTATTTATACTTAAACAAAAAAAAAAATTGGTACGTTTAAGTAGTGAATTGCAACTTCCTCTAGGGTTGCGTGGCGGGGCATTACATTCTTTAATAGTTATTATTGGAGAAACTGACAAAAATTATATTCAGTCCTTTTCTCAACCATCTCTAAATTTGTGTTAATTACAGTGTTAAAGACATCTTTATCTCCAAAAATCAAGTGTGCAATAACCATACTCACATATTCTACTTTTGGATTATTGATTTCAGTACATGTATTATTTCTCAATCATTTTCCTTTGTCAGGTTTGTATCTAGAGTAAGTCTGAAGGAGGATAGACAAGTAACATCTCTAATTACTTTTTTGGATATCATATTAGAATCATCAAGCCATACAAAGTGATCATGAAACCTGCTCAATGCCAATCTAATGCATCTCTCTTCATTTCTAAAGTCAAGAAACCAATCCCACACATTTAATTTCATCTTTGTTAGTACATTGTATTCTGGTTTTAGGGTATAATCTTCTCCAGTTAACTCTTCAAGCCATAATATATGTGCTTTTCCATAAGTAGGTTCTTCCAACTTCCTATGAATTTATATCTCAATATCTTCAGTAGGAATAATACCAAGGAAACTTTTGAAAATGCACCCAAGGGTTTGAGTTCTAGGGTTTTAGCAGGGTACTCCTTAAACTATGGTTTTGGTCTCTCTAAATTATCCATGATTTGAGGTATATCCATTACATTCAAATGAATAATTCACAGAGAATAATTTATAATAGCAATTACTTATCTTTTTCCTGCACACCAAATCCAAACATCGAGATTCTATAGTATGGAAGTGCTTCAGACTCTTCAAGCTTGCTCCACACTCTTCTTCTCTTCCACAATTTCCTTTCATCAAATGAATTTTTCTTAATACTCTTAAATTTATTTCTTCGATCCCATTTGTTTCAACAATAAATGCGTCAAATTGCATGTAGATGTCTTCAGAATTTGTGTACTTCTGTGATTTCAAGCTTTGCAATATTTCTTCACACATGTCCACTTAAAATTCCTTTTGCATGAGATCTTGAATTTTATATCTTCAATAAATGCATTAGTGTCATGAAATGACACCATATACCGGTAGGGGGATATTAAACTTTTTGATATTGGTCTGCTTAAGCCATTTCCTAGGTTTAATTTTTAACAAGATTATCTGCATAGGAGGTTGACATAGAAGAAATTGAAACTTATGATTCTCCTTGCTTCTCAGATTCTCCTACCTTATTCCAAATCCTTTCCATTTCCCTCTTAACTTCTACTAGATCAATCTTAGTGATTGGTTCGTATCTCTTTACTAGATAGTTATTTTTCAAATTTCTACTTCTGTAGTCTTTGGAAAAGTGCCTGAGTTTGCAGCAATTATAAAAAACAACATTCTTCCACCCAAATTATCCTTTATTCAATCTATTTTTGCACTTATTAGCCTTTTGTCTAAATAAATTGCATTGATAACAGTAGCCTATGAAGGGATTGTTCATTATGTTCAACATCTGGCTTATGCATTCTATAGCTTTATGTCTAGTTCTTTTGCATTTAAAACACTAACTGGAGAATGATAAATCATTTTGATTCATTCTATCATTCCATTTTATTCTATTTCTATAATCTTGTGGACACTGGAAATGGATGCTTCACTTCCTTGTTCAAAATATGGATACAAGGAGAGGGATCTAATTTTGCAATATTCACATTCAAGGACACCTTAGAGATCTCAACCCATTGAAGGATATGAGAGATCTGACTATAAGGTATCCTCAAGTGGAGATGATTGAGACAAGAAATGGGTTCACCACCAAATGTAAACTTGGAAAACATAAATTTTTTGAAAACACAATGTGATATGCAAACAAATGCTAAATGACCTAAGAAAAGCCCTAGAAATGTAAATAAAGTAGAACATAAAAGTAAAAATGTGAATGGTGTGCACCTGGAAACCTTGAAGAGACTGGAAATAGCTCTGAAATTCTGAAAATGCTTATTTTTAAGCCTATTGGGACTCATTCGCCATTCTGGGTGAATCAATCCCAATTTTGGAAAACTACACCAGAGCCTATTTTAGCCAAATGGGTATCTAAATCCACAAAAATCTCTAAAAAATAGGTATAGTGGGACTCATTAGCCACTCTTGGTGAATGAGTCCACTTTGAATTTTCTGGAAACTCAGAAGTGGAATCTATAGCTCTCAGTCTACTCAATTTGTACCTCCAAGTGTCTAAAACTGAAACCCTAATTTTCAGGGTTGTAAGTGACTTTTATGAATATTTTGACCTTTCCAATAGGGATATGACTTCAATAAGTTTGAAACCTAATCTTCAATTATCTCCATACCTTTCAAAGCACCTAGATCTGTAATCACATAAGGAAAGAGAGAAAATGTTGATTGTTAGGGAATAGGGGTTTGCCTTGGTCAAACCCCTTTTAGATGATTAAACCAAAATGATGAAGTAAGATAATGAAGAATGAATATGAAACAATGCATTTAGAACCTTTCCATGATGATGGATCTTGAATTTCTGCAACAATTTATGAAGAATCTTGCTTTTGAATGCCTTAGAAATGATCTTGAATGCTATCTTGATGACCTTGTGAAGACTTAAAATGCCTAACTATTGCTTGCTTGACTTGAAAACTTGGATACCCTTATGAAACAATGATTTGAGAGCTTTTTTATATAGGAAAGACACTCAAATGGCCGTTATTTTGATCCTCAAGGCCGACATTCATCAAAATTCAAGTTAGAATTGTAATTTTTTCGCTCAATTTTGAAAAAGTCCCCAAAAGGGACTCATTCACCTCACTTGGCGAATGGGTCCTACCTAAGGGGACTCATTTTCCGAAGGTGATGAATGAGTCCCACCTTGAGGTTTTTGAGGTGGATCTTCAAGATTTTTGGGTTTTTAAGTGTTTTTATTAGGATATTAGTCAAACTATGCCTTGGGATGCACAAATAAGGGGCATAGGGGCCTATTAATGATGATATAAATGGTTATTAAGGCTAGGGACAAATTTCAATGTAAAAGTGTGGTTAAATACACTCTACAACATTAAAATGAGGTCCACTTGGCCTAGAAAGGCACAAGATCCAACGTGAATGTGTAAAACACATTACAACACTAGATTAAGGCCAAGTTTAATTTACAAGCCTTCTAGATTAATGTGAAAATACAATTAAATACATTTACAACATTGAATTAGGATAGAGTTAAGTTAATTTAGCTTAAAATGGGTCCAAGACCTAATGTGGATGTTTAAAACACCTCACAACAATAGATCAAGGTGACATTAAGTCCAATTTATCATTAATTATTCCCAAATGAAGCAAGGAAAAGGCATACTTTTTTTATGGTCACATTTAGCCCCTACTTTAGTGAGAGGATGAACTTGCTTCAAACTCACACTAAAGTAGACATTCAAGAGGGGTCCAATCGTACCACTGCAGATGACAAAGGATGACAAAGATCAAAGGAGGTGGCCAAGCTCCCAAAATCCAAGATCCTCCATCAAACCAACATAGGCACAAAAGGACAGGCACAAGGTGTATAATTTGGAGAAAAACAAGATACACAATCATGCAATGTCAATGATTAGAAGAAGAGAAAAAATAAAAAGGTGGATCAAGCTTCGACCATTTTTCCAAAATGATGTAGATTAGATCTAGTTTGTTTTTCCAAAAATGTACACTCACTCTAGGGAAATGAAACTCTTGGTTTTCCACTGGGTGAGAAGTCCCAAAAAGATGAGAAACATACACTCATGGCTGCTATGCACTCACACACATACGAGTGGCTATGGGGAAAGTCATGCCTCGAATTGGGCTTCCTGCTCAACCATACCAAAGTTATACCTCCTGATAACTTTAATAAGGTGCAACATAAAAATAATTTTCGAGCTCCATGAGACAAGCAATACTTCGTATGCTTGAAACTCATAGACATTGTAAATGCAAAATAGTGTAAGATTTGTTCAAAGGGATTTTTCTTAATTCATGCAAGCTCTCTTCTTAGGGAACATTGTGTTTAATGTCTCCAAGAGAGGAAAAGTCAAAGAAATATCACGCTCTTAGAGGAAATCAAGCCTAATGACACCACCAAGAAAAGAACACATCGCAAGAAGGAATAAAATTGCACAGTGAAATATGAGTGTCGATGTATGCCCCCACTTTAAAGCGATTTCTAACACCATTACTATGAGCAATTGCTTTAAAGTAGAAGATACGAGAGCTTATTCGGAAATCCCTATGCCAAGTCATATGTTTCTGATAAGCTACATCATCGAAAAGGTAGTATGTCACATGTGATCCAACTTAAGGCATGTCGTCCACATCCCAAGCTTGCTCTTATAAGTACATGAAAGGTGGTTGACTATCCAAAAGAGACAACAACAAGTCACAAATGAGAACAAGGCTATCTAAACCCTTTCCCCCACTTAGTGTAGGACAAGGATGAGCCAAAATGATTGATGAGAAACATGCTAGAGTGAAAATCAATATCGATTAGAGGAATGAGGTGTCCCCACATAAGGAAGAGCACCAAACTCCTTAATATGTTAGATTTTACTACTCAAAGCCTTACATTCATTAGAAGCATGACCATGAACTCTATGATATGCAAAGAATGATGTCTTGTAATAAAATTCCTTTCTTGTTCTTGGAGGAAGGGATATCAAGTGATCTTGGAGGAGTCTTGACAAGATACCCTCTTGATAAATAGTAGAATATGTTCCTTTATTATGCAACAAAGATATCTCTTGCTTAGTACCAGATGTCATACCTACACAAGACTCTTTTTCATTGCAAGATTGTGTTCTCTCCTTTACAGGAGGGTGTAAAATATAACAAACTCAAATCATTAGTGTTTTGCGAGATGACATTGACATTAAGCAAAGATGTATTTGTTTGTTTCATTTCTTGCAAAGGATAACTTTCAAGACCACTAGTGTCTATCAATTTAGGATGCACTACTGTTAAAGTTGGCTTAGAATAATCTTTGGTAAGAGTGTTGATATTGAGTGAAGGATTGTTTGATGGTTTGATTTCTATGAAAGGACAATAACCAAGACCATGAGTTGTTTCTTGCGAGTTAGGATCTATAGGGACAAAAATACCTTGTTCTTTAGAACCACATCCTTTTCCGCTATACCCAAGTTGTTTCATCATTTCATGACCTTTTCCATAAATATTCTTCATCTCTTTTGCATTCGATGGTTTCTCATGATTAAGTTCATCAAATTTTGTTGTGTAATTTTCTTCATTGTCTAAAATGGTTGAGGTGGATGCTTTCGAAGGTCCTTCCAAGTTTTGCGTCGACATTACCTCTTTTTCTTTTTCATGCTTCTTTATTATTATCTTCGATTTCCCAACAAAGCTAGGTGTGAAATCCAAGGAACTCCAATCATCCTCTAATAGCTTCGTGAATTCATCAATATGTTTGTAATTGTATTTTTGTTGCATGGGTTCTACTTGTGTAGTTGGTTTCAATGTTGCTAAAGGATTTTCCTTTATTTTCTCAATGTTTAAACAACTGTTTGGGTTAGGGTCAACTTCAAGTGTGTACACTTTGTTGTTGTAAATATACTTCATTTTATGATGAAGAGTAGAAGGCACCCCATTTATTACATGAATACATGGTCTACCTAAGAGAATATTATATGAGAGATCATGTGGCATAACATGGATTGGTGTTTCCAAAGTGGCCTTCCCAACTGTAATAGGTAAAATGATCACACCAAGCAGTTGTTTTCCTACATTGTCAAATCCCTTAATAGATAAAGAGTTTGGTTGAATTTTTTATTTATCCACACGAAGCCTATCCAATAGGTTTACACTACACACATTCAAGGCTAATACATTGTCAACAAGGGTTTGCTTTATCCCTATCCTATTGTATTGAGCTATGATCATGAAAGCATCATTTTGTTTTTGCAATTCCAAAGGGGGGAGTTCACTTTGGTGGAAAACAATGTCAGCATTTATTCCTTGGATCATGGCTTCTATGTCATTTGGTTGCACATTAGAAGGGATATGAACTAGTTGTAAAGAACTTTGAATCATTTTGTAATAGTGAGGAGAGGTTTGAATAAGGTCCCACAATGATATCTTTGCAAGAGTATTTTTAATTTGTTCAACAAGATCATACTCCTTTCCACGAGGAGGACCCAATAAGATAGGGCTAGGTAGAATAGGATTAGGCAATGGGATGGATGTTGAAGGTGTTTTTCTTGGTTGTGAATTGTTCCTAGTGTTATATGTATGAGCAACAGTATCATACATAATATTATGCTTAGGTGGGTAAAGAATAAGTTCGGGTTTGTTTTAATTTTGTGGTTTGTGTGAAGGGGGGTAAAGGATGAATTGAGGTTGAATAATATTAGCATCCCCTAGTGAAGGAGACTCTAATGTTACTTCATCATCTTCATCTAAGGGCATAATATCATTATTGTCAATGCTTTCCTTTTGTTGCACCATGATATCCTCCCTAGGAGAGTTTTTAGGAGAATGAAAAACTAGATGTTCATGATATTCAGAGGTTGGTTCTAAAATGACTTCATCACAAGTAATGAAGTTATCAATAGTTGGATTTTCATGTTTATCGATAATGGGGAGATTAGGGGAAGACTCTATTTGATTGTCATTTTTCTCTAAGGTCTCATTATCTTGTGCCATATTATCCACCCTAGTAGGAGAGCTTGTAATATGTTCATCCATGGTTAAATTTTGTAAAGCAGCTTCATCACAAGTAGGGGAGGAATCAAGAGAAGGAAAACTATGATTTTCATGCTTACCAAATAGATCTTCCCAAATGGTAGGAGCATTAGGGAAGGGAGGGACAAGATTCTCATGACTCTTAATAGGTATATCTTCTAACACCAACCCATCCTCTTTGCATCGAGGAGGGATATTAGGAGAAAGACAATTTTGAGTGTCATGGCTATCTATGATATCATGTTCTTTTGCTAAAAAATTCTCACAAGCAAGGGATGCATGGATATTAGGCAAAGTAATGTTTGGAAATGTTTCTATAATCTCATCTTCTTGTTTTCCAACATCTTCCAATGGGGAATGAGGGGAGGGACAATCAACACCCTCGATGCCTATATCTTCTTTCACCAAGATACCTTCATCACTAATAGGAGAGTTATCAAGAGAAGAACAAGTATGATTGTTATGATTGTCAACACTACCATCCTCACCAATGGATAATGTAATATTAAGGATTGTATCAATGGTTTGATGATGAACATGTTTCTTAATGACCTCATTGGTGTAATCTAAATTAAACTCATAAGAGGGGATGTTGTACTTATGCAATCCATTTTTAACCATATCAAAGCCACATCTCTTGAAAGAAAACATGCTATCATGGAAAAGTAAAGAAAGTGCAATGCAATGACCTAAAGTAAGATGTTTAAATGCAATTTTTAGATGTGAAACAAGGTAATTTGTTGATTACATTATGCAACAACCTGAAAGATGAAATTTTGTAAATGCAAATTTGAAATTGAGCAATGCATGAAATGAGCTAATTTAAGCTAGATCTAATGAAATGCATGTAACAAAAACTCAACCAATTGATACAGATAGTTAATGACAGCAAATAGAAGTGAAAAAACAAGGTTTTCATTGTTGTAAAAGGCAGTTTCAAGGGTGCACTAGGACTGATTCGCCCAAGGTGGTGAATGAGTCATAATAGGGATTTCTTTCAAAAAAAATAGAAATTTTCAATTGATTTTTATGCTTTTTAGTTTGTATGATGTGTATCCTAAATGCAAATGTAGTTTTTCGATGATTTGAGATGCAAAAATGCAACCTATATGCACTTTCACTAATGCAAAAATTTAGAAACCCTAGATGCAAATTAACCGATACAAATCCTAATGCAAAGTTAATGTAAGCTAGATCTAGGATGATGATGGAATCCAAATCAGAATTTTGATGTTTAAAATTTGGGTTCACCAAAATTTGGACACTGGAAATGGATGCTTCAATTTTTTGTTCACAAAATGGATACAAGGAGAGGGATTTGATTTCACAATATTCACATTTAAGGACACCTTAGAGATCTCAACCCATCGAAGGATGTGAGAGATCTGACTATATGGTATCCTTGGAGATGATTGAGACAAGAAAGGGGTTCACCACCAAGTGTAAACTTGGAAAACATAAAATGTTTGAAAACATAATGTGATATGCAAACAAATGCTAAATGACCTAAGAAAACCTCTAAAAATGTAAATAAAGAAAAACTAAAAAAGTAAAGATGTGAATGGTGTGCACCTAGAAACCTTGAAGAGATTGGAAATAGCTCTAAATTTTTGAAAATGTTGATATTTAAGCCTGGTGGGACTCATTCTCCATTCTGGACAAATCAGTCCCGATTCTGGATAACTGCACCGGAGCCTATTTTAGCCAAATGGATATCCAAATCCACAAAAAAATCTAAAAAATAGGTACATTGGGACTCATTAGCCACTCGTGGTGAATGAGTCCACTTTGACTGTTTTGGAAACTTAGAAGTGGAATCTATAGCTCTTGGTCTGCTCAATTTGTACCTCCAAGTGTCTGGATCCAAAACCTTGATTTTTGGGGTTGTAAGTGATTTTTTATGAATATTTTGACCTTTCCAATAGGGAGATGACTTCAACAAGTTTGAAACCTAATCTTCAATAATCTCCATACCTTTCAAAGCACCTAGATTTGCAATCACACAAGGAAAGAGAGAAAGTGTTCATTGTTAGGGAATAGGGGTTTTCCTTGGTCAAACCCCTTTTAGGTAATTAAACCAAAATGATGAAGTAAGATAATGAAGCATGAATATGAAACATTGCATTTAGAACCTTTCCATGATGATGGATCTTGAATTTCTTCAACAATTGATGAAGAATCTTGCTCTTGAATGCTATCTTGATGTCCTTGTGAAGACTTAAAATTCCTAACTATTGCTTGCTTAACTCAAAAACTTGAATACCCTTATGAAACAATTATTTTAGATCTTTTTCATATAAGAAAGGCACTTAAATGGCCGTTATTTTGATCCTCAAGGCCAACATTCATCAAAAATAAAGTTAGAATTGCAATTTTCCTGTTAAATTTTAAAAAAGTTCCCAAAAGGGACTCATTCGCCTCACTTGGATTATGGGTCCCACCTACGAGGAATCATTCACCCAAGGTGGCGAATGAGTCCCACCTTGAGGTTTTTGAGGTGGGTCTTCAATATTTTAGGGTTTTAAAGTGTTTTTATCAAGATATTAGTCAAACGTACTATGCCTCATATGCAAAAATAAGGAGCCCAGGGGCCTATTAATGATGATATAAAGGGTGATTAAGGCTAGGGACACAAAGTTCAATGTGAACGTTAGGTTAAATACACTCTACAACATTAAAATGAGGTCCACTTAGCCTAGAAAGGCAAAAGATCCAATGTGAATGTGTAAAACACATTACAACACTAGATTAAGGCCAGGTTTAATTTACAAGCCTTCTAGATTAATGTGAAAATACAATTAAATACATTTTACAACATTGAATTAGGACATATTTAAGTTAATTTAGCTTAAAATGGGTCCAAGACCTAATGTGGATGTGTAAAATACCTCACAACACTAGATCCAAGTGACATTAAGTCTCATTTATCATTAATTATTCCCAAATCAAGTAAGGAAAAGGCGTACTTTTTTAGTGGTCACAAATATTTTTCCCTATGTACAAATCTATTGTAGTAATAATAGATATCGTTAAAATATGAGTACCTTTTAGCATTAGGTTGTTTGATAGGAATCCTTATAGTATTGCTTCTTTGATTCTTAATCTATCTACCATTTCCTTGAGTCTTCCTTTGATTGTCAACCTTGTTAGAGGATTGAATTTCTTTTGAAATTTTTCCTTCTTCATGTCCCAAACCACTTTTTTCCTTAGAGGGTTTCTAAATTGCAATCAACTCATCAAGAATTGTAGAAATTGTTTTGAATTTATCCTCATGAGCTAATTGTAGAACTTGTTTTGAGGTCGGCCTAATTAGAGTAGCCCAATTTCAAATCATACCTAACTCTATCAGTTTCATCTTCAAAACATATTTATCTTCACGCCCAACACAAGCATGTAGTGTATGATATCAGTTGGCATGGACCTTAGATAGATCCCATTAGCATTTGCAATGCATATTTAATCTTCTTAACAAAAGTTCATAATTAGGTCGATCAGAGTTAGACCTAAAACACCAAAGAATTAAATTGTATACACAATTCGCCAAACGTGTAACTCCAAAACTTGTTAACACATTGAATTATCCTTTACACGACATTAAATAACTTATCTTCAACTTCGGAAGACAAAATATTTAATCATGAGAAAACACAAAATCTCCCACATCAATGTACTATACAGAAACTTAGTGTAATCCTCAAAACAAACCACTATTATTCATATCTTCCGTATGCATTTGTATATCATCATAAAACTTTGAGGTAAGATGAATCTCATAGTTACAAATCTGTACAAAATCTTGTAGTGATACCTTTCTTTGTGGTAGAATCCAGATAGAAAAACCAATGCATTGAACAAGTATAAACAGAATGTTATTTACCAAACTACTAGTAACTATATCTTCTCAACCATACGACCAAGCCAACTAAAATTTTGTTATTAGATGCAAATAATGTCAAGATAGAACATATTATTATCTTCTCAATGAATCTTACAAAATAAGATAATCCGAAACAAAATATCGAATCAACAAATTTGTAGTACCAAATAAGCATAGTTTGAACCATTATTACTAGAGCAACTATTGATCTATACAAGTGATGTGAGTAAGGTATATAGATGTTATGTTGACATCAATAGTGTAATATTTTGCTTTGGAGATAGCCACCCAAGATCTAAAGGCCTATGGAAAGCACAAAATACTCAAAAGATCAATATGACAAGAATAAATTGTATTCTTATCAATGAATGCAAAAAGAGTCAATGTACAAATGTAGTAGAGACCCCTTGATTATATAGCCAAGGTGAGATGCAAGATGTCATAATATTATGACAAGTGTCTTAATATTATGACATGAGACAACTTGACACAACTACCCAGGTCACATGTGTTAGTTGTCAAGAGATAAAAGATAACAAATGACAACTAACACCTTCTAGAAAGAATCTTACAACCTAAGTAAATATAACATGTGAATATGTCCCCTAAGTCCCTAGTAAATGAAATAACTAGGTACAAGACATTTCTTCACACCAACACCTCCCCTTAAGTGCAACTTAGGGAGGAGATTATTATGCAAATGACTCAAAGAAGGATCTTGGCTACTAACCCATATTAGGTACCCATGTACATATGCAATGCAATCCATCACAAACGAGGAAAGGGAGAAAACCCAATGGGAAAAAACTCCCCCCCCAAAAGAGAGAAACAAAATAAGAAACTATACTCAAAAAATATGAGAAGGGAAAAACATCGAGTGAGGAAAAATCCCCCCCCCAAAAGAGAGAATAAAGAAGGTCAAGTGACCCCCCTGAAGAAACATCCCACACCCCCAAGAGAGCTCGCAAATGGTGATATGTACTCTCAGTGAATGGTTTGGTGAAGATATTTGCAACCTGCTCTGTCATGGGACAATACTGCAAATCAATGACCTACTCCTGTATCTTCTCCCTGATGTAGGACATATGGATCTCGATGTGTTTTGTCTGCTAATGTTGAAATAGGTTCTTTGAGATCTGGATAGCACTCTAATTGTCACAATGGAGGACCATGGGTCATGGAAAGGTGAGGCCAAACTCAGGAAAAATATTCTAAATCCAAATAGCCTCAGTGCTAGCATTAACAACTCCTTGATAATCAGCCTCAATAGTTGAGTCATGTATCTACTACATATGGAATCCCATAATGTGGTGTACCTTGTATGTAATGCAACATGCATTTGGCAGCTTTCCAATGAAGCTCATGTGGTTCTTGCATGAAGTGTGAAACCATGCCAATCGCAAAGGAAATATCAGGGTGTGTGTGAGTCACTTAGATGAGGCTCCCAACAAGTTGACGATACAAGGTGACATCAATGAGTGGAGTAGAACACTTGGCCTCAAGTTTGACTCCTGACAGAAAGGGAGTAGGTGTAGCCTTACAATTAGACATGTCGAACAAAGCTAGAAGGTCAAGAGCATACTTGGGCTAAGCAAGAGTGATCACGGAAGAGGACTGTGTGATCTCAATCTTAAGAAAGTAATACAAGAGTCCCAAGTCAGTAATAGAAAACCTGTCGTGTAGAGAAGATTTAACTCTGCCAATGATGGATGATGTACTCCCAGTAATGATCAATTCATCAACATGGAGAACAAGAAGAAAGTGAGAGTCATCCTATCCAAAAATGTAGACATTTGAATCCAAGTGGCATCGAGAGAATCCTATCAAGAGAAGAAAGGAGTCCATCTTGGCATACCAAGCGCAAGGGGCCTATTTGAGGCCATAGAGAGACTTCCACAATTTTAAAAAAAATGAAGAATAAAAAAAAATCATTTTGGATGCTCCATGTAAATCTCCTCTTCAAGATCACTATGAAGGAATGCACTCTTCACATCCATCTGATGGACAGACCATCCATGAGATGTTGCAATGGCTAGATTCAAGTGAATGGAGTTCATCTTGGCAACAGGGGCAAAGGTTTCCATGTAATCAATGCCCAAGAGGGAGAGCCAAAAACTCAAAAATTCTACACAATCAGTTTTCTACCACACCAAGCCTCAAAAGGAGTCATTCCTTTCAATTCCTTGTGGGGAAATCGATTCTGAATGTGTGTAGCATAGTTAATGGCTTCAACCAAAAATTTGGTACCAAGAGAACAAGCATGAATCATGTAGCTATCCATTTCCTTTAGGGTCCTATTTTTCCTTTTGGAAACACCATTTTGTTGCGGTGTGTATGCAACTGAATACTAAAGGTCAATCCCTTCAAGAGTACAAAATTGCACGAGGTTGTGGTTCACATATTTTTGACCATTATCAGTACAAAGAATATTGATATACTTTCCAGATTGCTTCTCAACATGAGCCTTGAAAGTTTAAAACTTGTCAAATACTTCATTCTTTGAGGAAGAAAGTAGACCCAAGTGAATCTAGAGTAGTCATGTCAATGAAAGTGAGTGCATAGCAAGCCTTGCTGAAGGACAAGACTGGAAATGGGCCCGCTAGATCACTATGAACCAATTTGAGAACTTCTAAAGCCCTCCAAGACTTCCCTTTATCAAACTTCTCTTTTGGATGCTTTCCCATTTCACAACCTAGACATACACCATCTGAAAAGCTGATCCAAGGGAGACCTGTGACCATATCCTGTGAGCTGAGCTGCTGAAGATAGCAGTAGTAAAGATGTCCAAACCGCTCATGCCATAACTTACTCACTGAATCTGAATGAATAAGCAATGTTGTAGAAGGAGAGGGAGGAACAAAGTGAGAAAATTGATATAGCTGAGTCTCATGATTGGCCTTTCCCACTACAACCAAGGCATTATCCTCAAGATTTTTGACCACAACTATTTCTAGAGAAAACTCAACTTTCTTGCCATTCCCAAGATGAGTGATTTGGTAAACTAAAAGAAGTTTGGCACACAAGTCGGGAACACAAAGAAAATTCTCAAATGATCCATCATCCATGTCTACTGACCCTTTTCCAACAACTTCCATCTAAGTATCATCACTTGTAAGAATGTGTGGTACTGTACAAGGCTCCAATGAAAAAAAATGTTCTCTGTCAGAACCCATGTGATGAGTAGCACCCAAGTCAAGTATCCATTGTTGTGACAATCCTATGGCTGCAACAAGTGCCCATCCTTTTCCTTTCTTTTTTTATGAAGAAGTGGAAGGAGATGCTTCCTTTTTGTAGGAAGATGGCAAGTTGAGGTTATTCTTCTTGAGGAGATTAATCAATTAATCAACTTGCTTAGTATGACAACGATGCTCATCATGACCAACTCTCTTGCAATATGCACAAGTCAGTTTCTCCTTCTTTTGTGAATTCCACTTCTTAGAAGATGATGAAGAGTCTCCTTGCCGAGGTGAAGAGGATTGTGCTTGATCTTTGTGTGGCTTATTCTTTGATTTCTTCTATTTCTTATTAGATCCTGACCCATGCCTGCCACCAAAGCTTGTGACTTGGATGACTTGAGAATCCCCATAGTGATTAACTTTGATTGTTCAAGCATCAACATCTATGTGAATGAATCAAATGAAGGTGTAGTATAAGCGCTTCCCATATTCAACCGATGAGTCTAAAAACTAGAAACAAAAGTTGTATGTTCTGAAGGAAGCTTTTCCAAAAAATTGAAGACCAAATATGCATCCTTCTTATCAATACCACAATCTTTGAGTTGTGCTCTTAGTTTATTAGCCTTAGTTACATAGTCTTGGATTGTAGTGAAATTCTTTGGATCCCAATTAGTGAGATCATTATCAAGTTTGTATCCCCTAATCTCATCAACTTGTCCATACAATTGAGTAAGTTTATCCCACACTTAGTTGTTTTACACTTATCGATATGAAAGATGAGATCAGAAGAAACATATTTCCTGAGTGTTCCAAGAGCCATAGTACTTTTAATGATCCATTCACTTTTTAGATTTGGATCAATTGGTTCTAGAACAGATCCATCAATGTAGTGAATTAATCCTTTTTCCATTAGTTTACTTCATGCATTTATTTTCCATGTTGCATAGTTATATGGAGTTAAAAGAGGAAACTTAGGATGACCCATGGGTGAAATTTGAAGAGAAAAAGAGAGAACTCAAAGGAACAATCACACAACAAAACCCCCCCAAATTCACTCAATCAAAGAACTCCCCCTCAAGCAAATGATTTGGCACTTTATACTTAGTACGGTTACAATTTCCACTTGCAAGAAATAGCTAAGTGGACTTTTGATTTTAATGCTTACAATTTCCACAGTAAGGCCTGATCAAACTCTGATCAACATGCAACAGATCAAACTATGATCTATGCAATATAAATGCCAAAATGAGCCAAATAAGGCTGTGTTGAAAGTACAATTTTTTTTTGCAATGAATACAAACTGATAGCACCACTATGGATTTCTTGAAAATATATGCACTTTTTAAAAAAATTGCACCTAAAAAGGAGTTCGTATGAGCCCAAACGGAGCCCCGAAAGTTCCAAAAATGGTGACAATTCAACAACACCTATGAAAAATTGTATTTTCTAAGAAATTTGTGCACCAAAATTAGAAATTTTCTACACTAGCGTGTAAAGCGCAAAAAATTAGCCCAAATAATTAAAAAATTGCTCAAAAAAAGGAGTCAGAATGACCAAGATATGAGCCTTTGAAAATGAACTACAAATTCAAAAAATCCAATAGAGAGGGATCAAAAAAAACTTCAATACCCTAATAATGTCATGTTGATGTCATTTGACAAAGGCTTAAAATTGATGGTTATATGACCGTCGCAAGTTGTACTGAGTTAAGATTGACACCCAAACAATCATCATGCACTAGGTTGTTGGAATCTGAAAGATGTTGCTAGTATATTCCTTTATCGGCTGGAATCTCCAAGATTCATTGGTTCCCGGTTGTTTGCAGATTTTTTCCACCGAAAAAATATCGATTTAATTTGTAAAGGACTTCAGTTTTTATTTTCTCGGTCATCAGAGTGTTGCCAACCCCTAGCCGATGGTGTAGATGGGATGATGGGAGTACAACCCATGTGGGAGAATGGGAGAACGTCATGCGGTGTGTGGTGGGGACCGTGAAATAGTCTGCAGACTATACAGTCTGTGGGCTATACAAAAATCCCTTTTTTGTTTTTTTTTTAAACTTTTATAGAACAATAAAAACTTCAAACAATACAATTTTTTTTATTTTTTTCAAAAAGAATTTCAAGAATTTTTTTTTTTAGAAAATAAAAGTGTACCGATGTAATAATGGTTGGGTAGTATGACTCTTTCAGCAAAAAAAAAATCCTCAATAGAAAAATTTGTCCAAATTCGATGATTTGGTAGTTGATTTAAGGGTTTTTGGCCCTTTTAGGCATGATGGCAATGTTTTTGGCTAAAAATGATCCAAAAATATGGCTACCTCTAGGATCTGGTAACCAACATCAATCTTCAAACCCTTGCAGATTTGGCCTCCAATGTCTAACTAGGATGAAACAAAAGGAAAAATTAACTTTCTTGGACACTCTAGATGCAATGGTGAGCTTAGATTTGATGCAACAATCTTCCAAAATGCACCGCAATACAAGGCCAAAAATGGAACCCCCCAGAATCTGGTATTTCTATCACACAAATATAAGATTGCACTCAAGATCTCCCAAAAGACTAACCAAATTCACTCAACTTGCTCGTATACCATGTAAGATTTGGCTATGGAGATAGCCACCCAAGATCTACAGGCCTATGGAAAGCACAAAATAATCAGAAGATCAATATGACAAGAATAAATTGTATTCCTATCAGTGAATGCAAAAAGAGTCAATGTACAAATGTAATAGAGGCCCCTTGGTTATAAAGCCAAGGTGAGATGCAAGATGTCATACAATTATGACAAGTGTCTTAATCTTATGACATGAGACAACTTGACACAACTACCTAGGTCACATGTGTTAGTTTTCAAGAGATAAGATAACAACTAATTACAACCAACAACTTCTAGAAAGAATCTTACAACCTAAGTAAACTTAACATGTGAATATGTCCCCTATGTCCCTAGTAAATGAAATAACTAGGTACAAGAAATTTATTCACACCAACACCCCCCCTTAAGTGCAACTTAAGGGGAAGATTATTATGCAAATGACTCAAAGAAGGGTCTTGGCTACTAGGCCATATTAGGTACCCATGTACATATGCAATGCAACCCCTCACAAATAGGGAAAGGGAGAAAACCTAGTGGGAAAAAACTCCTCCCCAAAAGAGAGAAACAAAACAAGAAACTACACTCAAAAAAGATGAGAAGGGAAAAACCTCAAATGAGGAAAAAGTTCCCCCCCCAAAAGAGAGAATGAAGAAGGTCAAGTGACCCCCCTTGAAGAAACATCCTACACCCCAAGAGAGATCACAAATGGTGATATGTACTCTTAGTGAAGGGTTTGGTGAAGATATCTACAACCTGCTCTACTGTAGGACAATACTGCAAGTCAATGACCTACTCTTGTATCATCTCCTTGATGTAGTGTGTATGGATCTCAATGTGTTTGGCCAGCTAATGTTGTATCGGGTTTTTCAAGATCTAGATAGCACTTTGATTGTCACAATGGAGGATCATGGGCCGTGGAATGGTGAATCCAAACTCAGTCAAAATATTCTAAAGCCAAATAGCCTCAATAGCAGCATTAACAGCTCCTCGATACTCAATGTCAGTCGAAGAGAGAGCAATAGCATGTTGCTTCTTACTCTTCCAACAAATGGGGCCCAAACCAAGATGAAAGCTATAGCCTAAAGTGGAATTATGATCATGTACCTATTGCATAGTGAATCCCATAATGTGGTGTACCATGTATGTAATGCAAGATGCATTTGGAAGCTTTCCAATGAAGCTCATGTAGTTCTTGCATGAAGTGTAAAACCATTCCAACCACAAAGGAAATATTAGGGCATGTTTGAGTCAAGTAGATGAGGCTCCCAACAAGTTGACAATACAAGGTGGCATCAATGAGTGGAGTAGAACACTTGGCCTCAAGTTTGACTCCTGATAGAAAGGGAGTAGGTGTAGCCTTACAATTAGACATGTGGAACAGAGCTAGAAGGTCAAGAGAATACTTGGGTTTAGAAAGAGTGATCCTAGAAGAGGACTATGTGATCTCAATCTCAAGAAAGTAAAGCAAGAGGCTCAGTCATAGCAAACCTGTCATGCAGAGAAGATTTGACTCTGCCAATAATGGATGATGTACTCCCAGTAATGACCAAGTCATCAACATAGAGAACAATAAGCAAGTGAGAGTCATCCTATCACAAAATTTAGGCATTTGAATCCATGTGGCATTGAGAGAATTCTATCAACAGAAGAAAGGAGCCCATCTTGCTATACCAAGCTCGAGGAACCTATTTGAGGCCATAGAGAGACTTCTGCAATCTACAAACCAACAAAGAATCCTGAAAAAATCCCTGTGACTTCTCCATGTAAATATCCTCTTCAAGATCACTATGAAGGAATGCACTCTTCACATCCATCTAATGGACAACCCATCCATGAGTTGTTGCAATGGCTAGAGTCAAGCGAATGGAGTTCATCTTGGCAATAGAGAAAAAGGTTTTTGTGTAATCAATGTCCAAGATGGAGAGCCAAAAACTAAAAAAAATTGCACAGTCAGTTTTCTACCACACCAAGCCTCAAAAGGAGTCATGCCTTCCAATGCCTTATGGGGAACTCGATTATGAATTTGTGTAGCACAGTTAATGGCTTCAACCCAAAATTCAAGACCAAGATAATGAGCATGAATCATGCAACTATCCATTTCCATGAGGGTCCTATTTTTCCTTTCTGCAACACCATTTTTCTGTGATGTGTATGATACTGAATGCTGAAAATCAATCCCTTCAAGAGTACAAAATTTCACAAGGTTATGGTTCACATATTCTCAACCATTATTAGTACGAAGAATCTTGATATAATTTTCAGATTGCTTCTCAACATGAGCCTTGAAAGTTTGAAAATTTTCAAAGACTTCATTCTTTTGGTGAAGAAAGTAGACCCAAGTGAATATGGAGTAGTCATCAATGAAGGTGAGTGTGTAGCAAGCCTTGTTGAAGGACAAGACTGGAAATGGGCCTGCTAGATCACTATGAACCAATTGAAGAACTTATAAAGCCTTCCAAGACTTCTCGTTATCAAACTTCTCTTCTGAATGCCTACCCATTTCACAACCTGGACGTACACCATCTAAAAAGCTAATCCGAGGGAGACATGTGACCATATCCTATGAGTTGAGCTACTGAAGATAGCGACCTAGTTAAGATGTCCAAACCACTTATGCCATAACTTACTCACTGAATTTGAATGAGTAAGCAATGTTGTAGAAGGAGAGTGAGGCACAAAGTGAGAAAATTGATATAGCCGAGTCTCATGATTGGCCTTTCCCACTACAACCAAGGCATTATCCTCAAGATCTTTGACCCAAACTATGTCTAGAGAAAACTCAAATTTCTTGCCATTCCCAAAATGAGTGATTTGGTAGACTGAAAGAAGGTTGGGACACAAGTCAGGAACACAAAGAACATTCTCAAATGATCCATCATCCATGTCTACTGACCCTTTTCCAATAGCTTCCACCTAAGTATCATCACCTGTAAGAATGTGTGGTATTGTACAAGGCTCCTATGAAGAAAACTATTCTCTTTCAGAACCCATGTGATGTGTAGCACCTGAGTCAAGTATCCATTGTTATGACGATCATGTGGTTGTAACAAGTGCCTATCCTTTTCCTTTCTTTGATTGTGAAGAAGTGGAAGGAGATTCTTCCTTTTTGTAGGAAGATGGCAAGTTGATGTTATTCTTCTTGAGGAGATTATTCAATTCATACGCTTTCTTAGTATGACAATGATGCTCATCGTGACCAACTCTCTTGCAATATGCACAAGTGGTTTCTCCTTCTTTTGTGAATTTCCCTTCTTAGAATATGATGAAGAGTCTCCTTGCTAAGGAGAAGAGGATTGTGCTTGATCTTTGTGTGGCTTATTCTTTGATTTCTTGTGTTTCTTATTAGATCCTGACCCATGTCCTACCACCAAAGCTTGTGACTTGGATGACTTGAGAATACCCATAGTGATTAACTTTGATTGTTCAAGCATCAACATCTCTGTGAATGAATCAAATGAAGGTGTATTAAAGGAACTTCTCATAGTCAACCAATGATTCTGAAAGCTAGAAACAAAAGCTACATATTCTGAAGGAAGCTTGTCCAACAAATTGAAGACCAACTGTGCATCCTTCTTATCAATAACACAATCTTTGGGTTTTGCTCTTAGTTTATTAGCCTTAGTTACATAGTCTTGGATTGTAGCAAAATTATTTGGATCCAAATTAGTGAGATCATTATCAATTTTGTATCCCAGGCTAATCTCATCAACTTTTCCATACAATTGAGCAAGTTTATCCCACGCTTCTTTAGTTATTTTACACTTATCAATATGAAAGATGAGATCAAAAGAAACATATTTCCTGAGTGTTCCAAGAGCCATAGTACTTTTAATGAGTCATTCACTTTTTAGATTTGGATCAGTTGGTTCTGGAACAGATCCATCAATGTAGTGAATTAATTCTTTTTCTATTAGTTTACTACATGCATTTATTTTCCTTGTTGCATGGTTATGTGGAGTTAAAAGAGGAAACTTAGGATGAACCATGGCTGAAATTTGAAGAGCACAAGAGAGAACTCAAAGGAACAATCACACAACACAACCCCCCCAAATTCACTCAATCAAAGAACCCCCCCCCAAGCAAATGATTTGGAACATTATACTTAGTGTGGTTACAATTGCCACTTGCAAGAAATAGCTAAGTGGAATTTTGGTTTCAATGCTTACAATTGCCACAATAAGGCCTAATCAAATTGTGATCAACATGCAAAAGATCAAATTGTGATCTATGCAATACAAATGTCAAAATGAGCCAAATAAGGCTATGTGCTGAAAGTACAATTTTTTTCTCACAATGAATACAAACTGATAGAACCATTATGAAGTTCTTGAAAAAATATGCACTTTAAAAAAAAATCACCTAAAAAGGAGTTCGTATGAGCCTGAACGGAGCCCTGAAAGTTCCAAAACTGGTGACAATTCAACAACACCTATGACAAATTGAATTTTCTAAAAAATATGTGCACTAAAATTAGAAATTTTCTACACCAACACGTAGAGTGCAAAAAAATAGCCCAAATAAATAAAAATTTGCTCAAAAAAAGGAGTTAGAATGACCAAGATATGATTATTTGAAAATGAACTACAAATTCAAAAAAGCCAGTGGAGAGGGTTCAAAAAATCTTCAAAACCCTGCCAACGTCATGCTAACATCATCTGATAAAGGCTTATAATTGACGGTTATATGAATGTCGCAAGCTACACTAAGTTAAGATTGATGTCCAAACGGTCATGTGTCAAGTCATCGGAATCCGAAAGATGTTGCCGGTATATTCCTTTATCAACTAGAATCTCCAAGATTCTTTGGCCATCGGTTGTCTTCAGATTTTTGCTGCCAAAAAAATACCGATTTAATTTGTAAAGGACGTCAATTTTTTGATTTTTCAGTCGTCGAAGTGTTTCCAACCACCGGTCGATGTTGTAGATGGGACAATGAGAGTACAACTTGCATGGGCGAATGGGAGAATTTCATGTGGCGTGTGGTGGGGACCGCAATACAGTCTACAAGCTGTACAAAAGCCCTTTTTTGATTTTTTTGTTAAAAAACTTTTATAGAACAATAAAAACTATGAATAATACAATTTTTTTTTAATCTTTTGAAAAATAATTTCGCAAAAAATAATTTATTTATTTTTCAAAAAATAAAATCATATCAGTGTAATAATGGCTCGGTCGTACGACTTGGCCAGTAAATTTTTTTTGCTTCAATGGACAACTTTGTCCAAATTTGACAATTTGGTAGTCGATTTAAGAGTTTTTAGCCCTTTTGAGCACGATGGCGATTTCCTTTTGGGCTGAAAATGCTCTGAAAATATGGCTACCTCCTGGATTTGACAACCAACATCAATCTTCAAACCCTTACAAATTTGGCCTCCAATGTCCAACTAGGATGAAACAAAAGGAAAAATTGACGTTCTTGGACACTCTAGACGCAATGGTGAGCTTATATATGATGCAATAAGCTTCCAAAATGCACTTGCAATACAAGGCCAAAAATGGAACCCCCAAGAATTGGGTATTTCTATCACACAAATATAAGATTGCACTCATGATCTCCCAAAAGACTAACCGAAGGCACTCAACTTGCTCTGATACCATGTAAGATTTGGCTATGGAGATAGCCACCCAAGATCTAAAGGCCTATGGAAAGCACAAAATACTTAGAAGATCAATTTGACAAGAATAAATTGTATTCCTATCAATGAATGCAAAAAGAGTCAATGTACAAATGTAGTAGAGACCCCTTGGTCATATAGCCAAGGTGAGATGCAAGATGTCATAAGATTATGACAAGTGTCTTAATCTTATGACATGAGACAACTTGACACAACTACCTAGGTCACATGTGTTAGTTGTCAAGAGATAAGATAACTAATGACAACTAACACCTTCTAGAAATAATCTTACAACCTAAGTAAACTTAACATGTGAATATGTCCCCTAAGTCCCTAGTAAATGAAATAACTAGGTACAAGACATTTATTCACACCAACAAATAGCAATCTTCCAATTTCCAACATTGATAAAATTGTTGACATCAATGACAATCTTCCAATTTCCAACAAAAGAATATTTCATAAATTTGATAATTTATTCTTTTATTTTAGAAAAACAAAATTAAAGAAATTAGTTTACCAAAAATAAATTTTCTTTAAATTTATGAGGAAGATCCATATTTCATTCCAAAATCTAGAAATTAAACTATAGTAAACTAAAATATATTCTAATCAATTATAAAGTTCAAACATAAAAATATGTTAAGAGTAAATGAAAGGGGGAAATTGAAATGAAATGAGTTTGTCATCTACAAAATAACATTTTCAACAAATAAATATTTAACAACTCAAAACTATGTGACTTTTAACTCAACATGATATTTGTGTAAGCATCAAACATAACTAAAACAAAATATTATATGTGCAACTAGAGACACAAATAATAGTCATTGTCAAATATTAGAAACTCAATAAAATGTGCTTTCTAATGATTAAAACTTTTATGGTGGAATTAAAGAATGATGCCCTATTAATGATTAAGGGTGTGTTCACATGTTTTGTTAGATTTTTTACAAGTTATCGGAGAAAGTATCTGGATAATGACTTTTATGTTTTAAGGAAGAAAAAGCTAAGTGAGGTCTCTTTAAACAAGAAAGGATAATATTTGAAAAGGAGTAGTGGGTTCCCTGGGAATAGAGGAGATAAATTTGATAATGATGAGGGGATACCACATTAGAATTGAACTTGTTAATTGTGCTAGAATTCAACACAAGCCTCAAATTTAGAATGTGTTGAAGGAAGGAGGGCTAGTCTCACTCATGGAGAAACCCCATGGGCATGACCTAGATGCTACCAAAATTATTTATAATACCAAGAAAATAAGTCCATGAAATTTGGATGGGAGACAACCACCATTGAGGAACTGATAGCATAGGTGATTGGGCTTTCTATAGTAGGAAGAAAAATCTTCAAAGATTGAAAGGTGAGATAAATATTTGCAAATTTTCTTTAAGGGCAATGAAAGAAGTAAATTGGTAAAACTCACCATGGCTATGTGAAAACTTCCATTAAACCCATTTGGGCTAGGTATGTGACCCTTGAGAGTTGTTATAAGAATATCTATGCTACTATTTTTCTTTTCTAAATCATTTCAGGCATAAAATGTTAGTATTTGTGCCTTTTTATCTCTTTGCCTCTTAAACATTCTATCATGGAGAATAGGAGAAACCAAAAAAAAAATTCCTCCATGAAGGGATTATTCTATTAATTATAAATTACATGAAATCTATGACTCCTAGTAGGACCCTAGGTAAAACAAAGATTTTTTTAATAAGCCTAGGGTTAAGGAAATATCATATGAGGAGTCCTTGGAGACCTAGGAGGAGGAAAATTATGGGGATTAGAAAGATGAAGAAGATTCTAGGATTTTTTCCCAAATTGTCCATGATAATTCTAATGATATTGTGTATGTGAAAAGCAAGGAGATATCTACCCTTGCAATAAAAAGAAAGGGTGGGGGAGACAACCCTAGGGTTTCTAATAAAAAATGAATTGGTAATTTTGTTGCTCTATGGTAGGAGGATTTTTGTTATTCTATTGATGGTAAGGATGATATGATTTTATTAAAGTAATCATGCATTAGCCAATAATTAATTAACTTTAATTGATTATTAGACTAATTTATTTTCATGAACTTAAGCTAAACTTAGGAATGTTTTTTTCTACTAACTAGAGTGATCTTTTATTAGATCATTCTATCTCATCACATAGGATGTTGATACTTTTCATGATCTAATCCCTTTATCATATATGATTTCTCTTATAAAGCACTCACCCTCATTGTATTATCTACACTCAATCTCCTTGAAGATTCATGAGGTTCATTTTGTAAGTACTTTCTTGTTAAGGATATATAAAATCATTATTTACAACTCTCTTTGTGTGGAAGGAGTTTTTGTTCATTGTTTGATCTTGCATCTCATGTTTATTCACAATTCTAACATGTTATCAGAGCATGGATTTACCAAACCCCTTCTCTATTTTTTATTTTCTTTCTCAACTAGGATTATAGGAGCAAATATGGAATCTTCATTCTTTTAAAAAAAAAAAAATTGGAATTAGGAAAAATTTTGGTGCACATACTATATGATGAATTTTTTTCAAAAAAAATTATATATATATTTTTTTTTTTAAACCCTTGCCACCCTAGGGTCGCATGGGCGACTAGCACCCAACCCCTAGGAGCTATTTTTTTTCACAAGTTTAGCAAAATTAGGAAAATGGCAATAATTTTTGCTTAGTTATCGAAATTGGGTAAACAAGATATCATTGGAAATATAGTTTTGAACACTATCCAATGGTACTAGTTTTTTCTCATATTTTACTATTGGTACATTTTATCACTTGTCAAAGCTAGATGTGTTATTTTCACTCTTGAGCTCACAAATTTTGACCCATTTTTCCATTTTTTATAATTCCATTGGAAAGGTCTTTCAGAGCTCTTCACAACTATTAATATAATTTTTCTATATTTTTCTCTGGGTACATTTTATTTAGTTTTGTTTGTTTTCACATTCTAATGAATTACTTGGATGTTTTAACTATTGGAAAATTTCTATTAGCATGGGATGACTTATTTTAGGTTGTGGGTCAAGGCAGGATCATGATGTGCCAAATAGGGCCATTAAGTGGCAATAAAAATACAGAAAAATAGACTTAAGAAACTTCACATAAGAATTTGAATAGGTTATTAATAGAATTTTGAAAATATGTAGGAAAAGATACTAGGCCATTTTTGGAAGAAAAAAAATTGATTTGGTAAAAATTTAAAATTTCAATGTAGTAGTACATTAAAATTTGGAAAAAAAAAAGTAGGTGTTTGTCTAACGGCCCTAAAGATGAGATTTTTATTTTGTTTTTGAATCTTTCAATATAAGTAGAGGACACATGCTTGGATGTGACATATTTTTTGTAATGTTTTTGCAAGTAAATAATTAGTTATGAATTTTCTAGTAGGAATTTTTTTAAATATTAAAAGCCATTTGTTCAACCACACTAACTTGGTCAAAAATTTATGGAATTCAATTTTTTTTAAACTATAGTTTGTAAAGCATAGTGTGTGATGCATCTTTCAGATCTAAAAAATGTATAAACATTTAAAAGTTATAGATGTTTTTCAATCAACCTTTCAATTATGACTTTACACATAGTGCATGTAGATGAAGGGTACACAATCTATTAAGAGGAGGGTGAATCAATAGATCCAAAAAATTACAAAAATTCCAAAAACCTTCACAACTACTTTATATTTTTTCAACATGAAGAGAACTAAACCATACAAGCTAGTAAGTTAAGTAGTTAAAGCAAAAAATAAGATAACAAGTAACACCAATTTTTTATGTGGGAACCCAAAATGGGAAAAACCATGGTGAGAAGCTCTCACAAGGAATATAATAAGGAAATTCTACAATATAAAGTAGGCACCAACCTAATGGAGACACTGTCCCCAAAAGATTCATTAGGCATACACCTACATGAGACACTAATTCCCACCAGAACAAAGACACCAATCCCTGTCGGATCAATACAATAGGTAGAACACCAACCCTACTAGAACATAAATAATAGCAGAGTTTAAATATGACACCAATAGACACTTTGATATTGTCACACTCTCTTTTCTTCACACTTCTGCTATAACACAATTGTACTTCCCACTACTTTCACTATAATCAATAATTATATTTAGACATACATGGATACACTTCATTTCTTCAAGTTACATTACAATGCATCCGAACATTTGAAATATATACATGAAAATACATTAACACTCTTCTATGTCATCCAAGGGTCTGCACCAACCTAGAGAACATAGGAAAAACCTAAATTCAAATTACATGAAACATGTAATATTTACACTAGTTCAAACTTGCCACCAAAAGCACTTGGCACCTTGTGCCACCTTAAATAGGTCCTATCCTCACTCCACACACTTGAATTGAATTCTACATGCTTGTAGTCATTAACACACATGCCTCAAACTTAGAATGGCTTCATGAAGCTTTTGATACTTCAAACTCCTTGCACACTGATTCACTCCACCAGAAACTTAGGAAACTGATAGAACTAGTATAGGCATACTCTCCTTCCAAACCATAGAGGGGTATATGCAGGATCATCATGGGCCAAAAAGTGGCGATATGATGGGTATTTGTAGGGTATGTGACTGATGACTTTTTTCTTACCCAAAATTGATGAAACGAAAAGGGTTTTTAAAGGAGATTCTCAACTTTCCACCAATATAAATTATGCCTTACTTTGAATTTAATAAATAATTATTATTCATTTTCGTTTTGAATTATGACTAAAGTCTTGATTGATAGGTTGATTGAAAAACATTTATAGCTTTCAAACGGTATCACATTTTTTGAATCTGAAACATGTGTCACATTCTATGCTTCGTATAATATATGATTAAAAATAAAAGAAATGAATTTGATGAAGTTTTGACCAAGTTAAGGTGGTCAGACATACAAGTTTTTATATTTTTTTAAATTTGTAATAAAAAAATCATAATTAACTATTTACTTGGAAAAAATTTAAAAAAAATATGCATCACATCGAGACATGAGTCCTCTACTTATATCTAAAATCTTATTAAAAAAATGATCATTTTATTGTGGTTAGGGTGGTTAGACAGACACCTACTTCTTATTTTTCCCCTAAAATTTATATACTACTGCATTGAAATTTCAAATTTTCACCAAATAGTTTTTTTTTTTAAATAAATAAACCTAGTAGTTTAGAAACTACATTCAATTTTCTACAAATTCTATTCTTACATATTTTTGAAATAATATAGATAACTTATTCAAATTTTTACGTCAAGTTTCCTAACTCTGATTTTTCTGAATTTTTTGCCACTTAAGGCCCTGTTTTTTCCATGATGATCCTACACATACCCAGAGCTATAACACATTTCTAAAAGAAATTCCACCCATATTAATTAATACTTTTTCCCAAAAGATATCCTTCTAGACCACCACACTCATGTTGACTACATACCCGACATGGTATTTAATAAATACATGAACTATCTGAAGCAATCACACCACAACAAACATGATACAAGATATGATATATTAGATAGCCTACACAACATGCTTTTGGAACCTTACAATTGTTGTCAATACTTATGTAAGGCCAACCTCTATGTGACTGGTACTCCTCCTCCCTTCCTAGATATATGTATCATCCTTCCTAAGAACAATTGATACATTATGTAGTGTTATTTGGTGTGTTGTATTGAATTGGCCGCATTTGTATATCATACAAAAATTATTTCTCTTTAGAATTCTATAAGAACTCGGTTATAACTGTCAAGGAATTTTTGCATAATTCCTTTATGAATTTTCTATTCAAGAAACTATTAGTCCTTGCATAGATTATTACATGATGTATATTCTAAGGATGCATTGAATCTAAAAGCCCAAGTCTAATAACCGTTGATTATCTAAACTTGACATAATTATTTTGATGTAAACTATTTACTTCTTTTTCTCATTATAGAATTTATGATTTTTTTTTTTACTTAGGTTAGAACTGTTGCAAGAATGAAGGTATTGTCATTGATTTCAACTGGCTATCAACCGATTACTATTGTCATTGATGTCATACTGATTGTATATATCGAGGATATTGAGAAAATTGTAATAAGGATGGTTTGTTGGTTTGCTTCAGGTTGTGCTCTAGGATGTGTTCTTATGTCTGTGTGGTTTAGATATATTTTTCATGGCTATTGATGGTTGATATATCCATAATTTAGGCTTCTGGACTGTCATACAATGTGAGATATTTTCACCAGTATGTGTACTATGCTTTTTTGTGTATCTGGTTGTGTTCTGGGAGAAATGTAGTTGGTCTAGATTTCTCTAATTTGTGGTTTTAGGACTTGTGATTTTGGAAATAAGTTAATATGATCATGTTCGAGTTAATTTTGTTATCCAAAGAGATTGGATTGTGTTAAGGTTGTGTGTACTTAATTTTTTTATATGTTTTACACGGGTATTGGTTGACCTTGTGTTAAAAACTACTTACAAAGTTCATGGAAGCATATTGAGGTGTGTTGAGACTTATTTAGGTCCTCACTAAGTGTGTGTTTTGTTTTCCCTCATTCTAATTCCAATGTAGAACATTTTGGCGCCGACCTAATTTGAATTAGTAAATACAAATGGTGTGTGGTCGATCTTGGATAAGTTTCAAGGTTGAAGATGGTATAAATATAAGTTGAGATGCTTGTGAAAGATGAATGAAAGAGCAAGATAGATACGAGATAGATGTGAAATAGTGTATGTGATGCAAGTTTGTGTAGATCAGTGTGAAATTCAAGTGGCGAGTTTCTGAAGGCAATTAGTTGAAGGTATACTCTATCATTCAATCATGTCTATAAGTGTGTGAGCGAACTATGGTGGAAATATTTGTTGCATTGAGATCATTTTCTCTCCGTAACAAATCTCTTCTATCTTCTTTTCAATTTTGTGGTAGTGAGCCCTCCAAGTGGTTAACCCTCATTGGACAGTGAGTCTTGTTTTAGACAAGTAAGTCATGTTTTGGTAGTGACCCTTTCCAACAGTGAGCCTTTGTAATCGGTTCTAGAATTCTTTATATTGTGAGCTAATCCTCAGCGTGGTTTTTCCCTCATTAGGTTTTCCATGTAAATCTAATGTTAGTGTGTATGGTTTTGCTGAACTTTCAGTTTCTACTTTTACACTTAATGGTTAATCACATTAGCAGAGTAAAGGATTTGTGAATAGTAATTGATGATATAACTTTTGGTGAAAGTTTCAAAGGTTAAAATTATTACAACGGATTCACCCCCCACCTCTCAGTTGTCTCAAGTTCAACAAGGACTAGGTTTGATTCCTTATGATTGGGTTATTTTTACATGCAAAAAGATTAAAAAAATGAAAGTACTAATGCATTTCATGTCCCTTAATGAAGATACTATCTATGAGATGGACTAAGACCTTGGAGTGTTTTCAAGTAGCAAGAGGGTTGATAACTAGGTTAAAGGAGAACCTCAAGTGGATAAAAGAGGTAAGTTATACACATTAATATTTAGATGGATGGTACTCTTTTAATAATAGAAAAACAAATAAATTGTTTGAGGATAGATTGGGAGGAATAGACAATGGATGAACTCAATTTCTTTTCTTTCATGATTTCATTCTTTTGAAGGTGGATTCAAAGTTTGTATAGTTAAATGTGTAGAAATTGTTTATATGAATCACCACTAATTAATTTATGAAAATAACCATTGTTAGATTAAAGTAAATGATGTGATTAATTATCATTGACCTAACTTGTCATATATGTTTCATGTATTATTATGATGACTAATATGTAGGAAGTTACTTGCCAATGGGAAAAAGGGGGAAAATCATCAAGATCATTATTGAGTCACTTTGTTGAAGTTTTAAGTGGTGGATAGGTGTTCTAGGTTGGAGAGTCCTTATAAATTTTGTTAATATTGAGATACACATTTTATTTGACTTAAAATGATGTTATATGACGTAAATTTTTGTGTTACTTTATCAAATTTTTAAATAAATAAAAAAACCTTAGGTATGTAGCTAGGGTAAAGGCTCATTTTAGGATCCATATCTTAACCCATATTTTAGTTTGACCCATTTTATTTATTGTCTTTTAGAATTTGTGATGAAAAATAAAATTTTCTATTTAATTCTTCTCAGTTTTTATAATTGTGCGGTGGGGTGGAGTTCAGAGGGCAGGCTGCGGTCGGGGATCCGGTTGTTTGAGGGGGGGGTTATTCCTTGGAGGCTAAAGGGATTTGAGCAGAGGAATGACAAAAATATGGAAGATAATTTCTTCTAGCTCTTCTCCCCATTTTTTTTTCAGATGAGTTGTGGGTATTCTTGATTAATTTAAGTTTCCCATGCCCTGTACACTCTCTACTCTTTTGGGTCTCAGAATACGGTGACTCAAGGCCATTGGAAGCTCTGGCTCCCTTTAGTAGACTCCATTTTTAGAGATACCTGCCATCAAATAAATAAGAAAAAAACATAAAGAAAGGACCTCACACAAATAAACAGTGAAAAGAAAATGAAGGAGAATGCGCGCAGAAATGAACACAGCAATCCAAAATGTTATTGTAGATTTACAGGAAAATAAGTTTGAAATTTTGATGCCTATCATAGCATGGGGTGCTTCAAACCATACGCCTTCCAGTATTGCTAAAATCCTCCCACAAGATAGGCATAATTAGTAGGCCCACCGCCGCCTCTTTCCACTCCCCCGTACAACCAAAAATAATGGTGTGTAGGCGAAGTTTTATTAGGGTCCATCTTTTCAAGTAATATTTTTTTTAATAATATAATTATGCGGTTCCTTTATTGCATAGCATTGTGCCTTCTTTAAGTTGACAATGTAGCAGTAATTAATGTCCATGACTCGATTTAGGACATGTGCCTATCTTTTTCTAAAAAAATATTAAATAAAATAAACTATGGGTACATCTTGTTGGGTTCGGTGAAGTCTAAATTGGCAAGTTTCTCAAACAAATTCGTCTTTTGTCTAAATTGACAAGTTTCTCTCATAGATTGATTTTCGTTTTATAAATAAGCTACTAAATAAGCTACTAGTTGAATATGTAATTGACTTCGGAATTAATAAAGGAGATTCTTTGCTTTGAGAGTGGATGTAGGCAATTGCTGAACCACTATAAAATTTGTGTCTCTTGTGTCTTGTTCTTAATTTTTCTATTTTCTATTCTATTTTCTTTGCTCGGTTTAATATTAACAATTGGTATCAGAGCAATGGAGAAGTATTGAGTACAGATGGAAAACAATTGGGTGTTTGATCCCGGAGTTGGGTGCTTTTATATAGTAAAGAGAAACGCTAAAGTGGGAGTTTCAGATGATGATGAAGTTGATTCTATCTGTAGACACCTAAATTTGGACTCTTGATTTATCCAAATTTATCCCTTTCATCTAAGCATCCCCTTATTTGCATTAATTAAGTAATATCGCTATTATTTAATTAATATCTTTAATTCTGTCAAATCCCTAAGGTATTTAATTAATAAATAAATACCTTATCTCTTTAATCCTAATTTTCATCAAATAAATTAAATAAATATGACATTTATTTAATTCCTCATATGTCACATCTTCTATCATTTTTATCTAATCCTAATCCATCTTCTAATCTCATCATTAGGGATGTGCACATAACTAATCCTTGATTAGGATGTGTCACATCCTCCAACTTTGGCAAGTTGGCCTCTAATCTCTCTTAGCACCCTTCTCTAATCCTTCATTAACTAGCCTAATCAACCTCTCAAGGAATTTTTAATTCATTTTATCCTTCCAAGGAATATTAAATTCCTTTTACTCTTCCCCATGTGATCATTTTCCATCATCATTCCACCTTATAGCTTGCATCTTTTACCATCCAAGGAGCATACAACACTAAAGATCGAAGGGCAAACCAAAGGATCGATTCGACACAAGGTAAAAAGATCCATTTTATTTTGTATTGAATCCAACTAGGCTAATCTTGAGGTGTAGAGTGTTTTTAGTGTTATTTGCTCTCTTTTGTTTGTTGTTCATACTCTAACACTTAAATTCGCCCTATCACACTATCATTGAAGAATTTCTTGGCATTTTAGATTTGATAGAAAGTAATGTGCAAGTGTAGCCTGAATCAAGGTGTCGTGTTCACTGGTGGGATGGCTGGAAAAATAAGGATTTGGTTAAAGAGACTGTGGAGTTTTCCTTCTGAGATGAGGAGGATGCCTCCCAAAGAGAGGAGGATGCAATCTGGAACTAGGCAAGTGAATTTGAAGATGAACTTGAGGAAGAGGCCAAAAATACAAAGGAAGAAATGGTTTATCATAATCCATTATTCGAGCCCGAGGAAAAAATGGTAACTTATTATTTAATCCATTGTTCGAGTCCCCGACAGATGGTATAGAGGTTGACGTGGAGGCAATTGAGGTGAAAGAAGATGTTGGGGAAATGATAGAGACGTTCAGTTGTGGGCAACTAGTGGAGATTGTGCAGGAGGATTTTTTGGGGAAAATGGTTAAAAACGTCATTAGTGACACACAGCCTTTTGTTTTTGCTGTGTCGCCTCCTCAATGTCTTGCAAAGCTTGGACATATTCCATCACAGCTTTTGCCAAGTAATTTACACTCAAAATTTGGTAATATGGATTTTGGAAGTAATACCATTGGTTGTCAGTCATTGCCTTCTCATTCCCATATGTTTCCTTCACTAAATCCCACATAGCCTTCAAATGTAATGTTGTCTCAATCAATCAAAATGCAGGGGAGTAAGCAACCACCAAATACTTGTCCACAAGGTCTCTGTATTCAAAGTCGTTCGGCTCAGTGGAGGAAGATCAAGCCATATTTGTGAATGAAGGTGTGGACAAGCAAGGAGAAATGGCTGCCAGCTTAAGATTTATAGATCTGGTGACAGGAAGGCGTGACGCAAGTGGAATAGGGCTGGAGATGGCCAAAGTGTTGGCAACGCAAGGAGCACAGAAGATAGAAGACAGACAGAGTGTTATGAGCGCCACCAAGGAAAAGGATAATGGTGAAGTCTTTCTTGTTGGTGGGTCGACCCGTATTCCCAAGGTGCAACAACTACTGCAGGATGTTTTCAATGGGAAGAAGCTATTCAAGAGCATAAACCTGGAAGAGGTCGTGGCCTACGGTGTTGCTATATTAATCGGCGAAGGTGACCAAAAAGTGTAGGACAACCTTTCAGGAGTGCTTATCTAGGTGTACGAGGATATCCTTCCCTGCGAATGCAATTACAAAAATTTTCACGAGTGCTACTTTGAAAATATGCCAAAGAGGAATTCAGTTTCTTACAATGCAATGATTAGTGGGTATGTGTACAATAGGAATTATGAGGATGCTTTGAAGGTGTTTCATGAAATGCAAATTGCAGGTGTGACACTAGATTCCATTATGACAACGATTGTTCTCCCGACATGTGCTTACTTAGGAGCTCTGCAAAATAAGGGTCTCTACAACGATAATGAGATGCTTTTTGGCACGTGTTCACCGAGTGCTGATGTTGTGGAACCTATGATTAAACTTCAGTGGTATATTAGTTTGCAGGATGATGTTGTGAGGTAGGAGGAAATTAAAAGTTTAAAAGCTCTACGAGTTATTAACTCTGATGTGCTTTGGCAGAGACTGATTTGGTGTGTTCTTGAACAAAATTTGGCGAAGCTCAAATCTTCGTTGTGGCTGATGTAAATGTCTACAGTGGGGGATATCTCTGAGCAACAATTTGGTCTTCAAGTGGAAGATTGTTGGGTTTGGTGAAGCCTAAATTGGCAAGTTTCTCAAACAAATTCAATAAGGATGCCTTTTTCCTAAATTGGCAAGTTTCTCTCACAGATTGATTTTTCCAATTATTGGAGTGGAGACCATTTTATAAATTAGCCGCTGGTTGAATATGTAATTGACTTCAGAATTAATAAAGGATATTCCCTTGCTTTGAGAGTGGATGTAGGCAATTGTTGAACCACTATAAAATTTGTGTCTCTTGTATCTTGTTCTTAATTTTTTTGTTGTTTATTCTATTTTCTTTGCTTGGTTTAATATTAACACATCTAACACAAGGGAGTCAATCAATGTATTCCAACTTCATAAAAGAGACATCTGCATTCACTGCCAAATACATATTTGTACACATAATGAAGATCATCATTATTTTGATTTGTAAAAGCATTTATTTGTGTTTTTTTAGGAATGATTTGTTCCTACTAATTTATCTATGCTAAACTCGTTGCATTTATAATCAAATAGTTTACATGAACTTTAAGAAGAACTCATTTTAAACATATCATACAGGACGTGTGAGATATCTGTTGGGTTTGGTGAAGCCCAAATTGGCAAGATTCTCAAACATTTTAGATAAGGTTTCCTTTTTGTCTTTATTGGCAAGTTTCTCTCACCAACTGATTTTTCCATTTATTGGAATGGAGACCATTTTATAAATGTTGTTGCTGTGTTGAATATGGAATGTAACTTAAGAATTAATAAAGAGATTGTCCTGCTGTTGAAAGTGGATGTAGGAAAATTTTCCGAACCACTATAAATTATGTGTCTCTTATCTTGTTCTTGATTTTTCCTATTTTTCTTCTATTTCTTTGCTCATTTTAATATTAACAATTGGTATCAGAGCCTAAAGCTCGGTGCTGGAAATCGGTGAAGAATTTCCTGAGCTATGGAAAAGTATTGAGCAGAGATGGAAGACGATTGGTTGTTAGATCCTGATGAAGTGGGAGTTTCAGATGATGAAGATGATGAAGCTGTTATGGAAGAGAGTCCCAACTGGGATGATTGGGTTCAAGCTCTCATGTCTTGGTCATGTGGCTCTAGATTGAGTGATGATGAAGTGGGAGCTATTCATCATATGTTTTTGGATGAAATAATGATGAAGCTGATTTTATTATTGAGGAGTTTCTTGGCATGATGGAATCAAACAGTGACATTGAGTTAGATGAAACTGTGCTGATGGAAGTAGATGAATCACCTGTTGTTGATCCTGATTCCCTGAGCACTACCCAGGCAAGGTATGTGTGGGACAAGCCTCCACAAGATTTTGGAGGTGAGGATTTTGAATTGGAGAGCCTTCAGAGGCTGAAAGAAACAGAGGATACATCAGATGTTGATGTCAAAGCTACACCAAAACATCATGTACATTGGTGGGATGGTTGGACCAAGGAAAAAGATTTGGTTGTAGAAGAGAAGGTTTTTGGGTTTGGAGTTGAATTTGAACTAGAAGAGTTTTTAGAAGATCTCAAGATTAAGCTTCAAGCACTTCTTGAACGCACAGGTGATGCACAACATAGGAAATCCATCATGGAGGAGTTGCAAAAGAGGGCAAACGCAGATAAGAGTGGTAAGTCTTTAAAGGACCTAGTATTGCTCCTCTATGAAATGGTTTTTCTCACTTCTGACTTCTGCCTCTATGATCCAAATACCTTTGCTTCCAGAATTCATAAGATGTTGAAGTTGGGTCTCAACATTTATGATGAGAAAGAGGAGCGCAAGGCTAAAGAACTTGTCGTTGTCGTAATCACAGCGACAAGGGACCTTCTTGCAGGCGACAATGCAGTAGAAGACTGTTTTGTGAACAGAGCCTCTCTTTACCCTAGTGTGTAGCCTTCAATAGTTCATTCATAGCCTTCTCTTGAAAATGCTATGCCTCTCCATGACTTTACACGATCTGCCCTAGAAGGTAGTTCGTTGTTTGAAATTCAATCACAGCCTTCTTTTGTTACATCGCTGCCTACTAATGTCAATTCACACCCATTGAGTTTTGGTGCCTCTTCTCATATTACGCAACCCATAGAAACCTCAACGCAGCTAGAAGACTCTTCCATGCATGGGTGTGAGGGTACAAATTTGTAGCCTCCTCAAGTGTATGCGCAGCCTGAAGAGGGGGCTACACTTTTTGAAAATTTCCCATTTGGTAGTCAATCTTAGCCTTTGACATCGCTGCCTCCTGTTGAAATTTCTAATGTGAGACGTGTGCAGGAGAGGGTTAGGTCTGATGTGTTTGAGCAGCTTGTGGAGAAGGGGAATGAGCTTCTGAAGCTGAGGAAAGATGAGGACGCGAAGAATGATGATGAAGACGAAAATGTGGAGAAATTTAGACATGTTGCGCTGTGAGATGGAGCAACGGATGTGATGTGTGATCTAGAGTGTGTTAGGGGTGACAGGAGCAATAGTTGTTTGATGTTGGGCAGTTTTGTCAATGGCTAGATGGAGAATCTGGTGGAGCTCACGCCAGAATAGGGTCTAAAGAAAATTGAAATTGTGAGTCCCTTGTGGAACAAGGATCTCATTTTTGTGGTGGCCGAATTGTTTGAGGAGCATCCTGTGCTCAGCGTGGAGGATCAGTATATACCCCACAAGGATGCGGTTATGACACCCAAGAAGAAGGTGATTAAGTTTTCGCGCAGGATTCATCTGAGGATTTGCCTAGACGAGGGTTACCATGTATTGGAAGAGAGATGCACTGAATTTGAGTTAGAGAATTCTTGCTCGCCTTTTGCTATAAAGGGGGATTGAGCCATATTTGTGCATGAAGATGTAAGACAAGCTATAGGAATGGCAGATGCACCAAATGTTGGCGAGAGCCACGACAAGAGTTATTTGCGCTGCTTCGTAATGAGCAAGTTGGGAAACACAGGTTATAATGCGTTTGAGATCATGTCAGTGGAAGACGAGAATAGTATAGAAGTAGACAAGGATGATAGATCAGTTTAGAGCATGAAAATTCCAGGGATCTCATAGGAGTTGTCTATGCCTATGGAGCGGATAATAGAAGCGCAAGCTCTGCAGAACATTAGCATGTCAAGCAAGAAAACCTTGGCGGTTATTAACTCTGATGTGCTTTGGCAGAGACTAATCTAGTGTGTTCGTGAATAACTTTTGGCGAAGCTTAAATCTTCGTTGTGGCTAATGTAAATGCTTACAATGGGGGAGATCTCTAAGCAGTAATTTGGTCTTCAAGTGGGAGATTGTTAGGTTTGGTGAAGCCCAAATTGGCAAGATTCTCAAACATTTTAGATAAGGTTGCCTTTTTGTCTTTATTGGCAAGTTTCTCTCACCAACTAATTTTTCCATTTATTGGAATGGAGACCATTTTATAAATGTTGTTGTTGTGTTGAATATGGAATGTAACTTAAGAATTAATAAGGAGATTTTCCTACTGTTGAAAGTGGATGTAGGCAAATTTTCTGAACCACTATAAATTTTGTGTCTCTTATCCTGTTCTTGATTTTTCCTGTTTTTCTTCTATTTCTTTGCTCATTTTAATATTAACAATATCTATGTCAAACAATATGTTTGCCATTTATGAGTGTTAAATCTCTACAGACATTTTTCCAAACAATTTATTTAGCAACAACCTCTTGTTTTATGAAAATTTAATTGAATCTTTCTCGAGTTAAGCTTAACCGATGTGATTCATGAGACCACTTTTCATAGGAAAACATTTTTTTGCTTTGGCTAGTAATGAGTGGCCTGATTAGTCTATTGTAATTGCTAACTCTCCTTAGCATTCGCTATTCGGGTAGGATTTTGTTGTTAAGTCACTTAAAATTTTAGTAAAAATTTCTTTCAGAATTCTGCACTCAAATATTATTTTTTTGGGTTTAGAAATTATTCTAAAATAATTATGTTATTAGCTATTAATTTTAGGAATCATTTTGTAGAATTTTTTTTACTGCAACGGTTGCATATGTGAAGATGTTCAAATAAAATAATATTGCTATTTATATAAAATATAGGCATAGGACTTTATGGATCTATGGTTGTTTATTTATATTTATTTTTGTTCTTGATGCTCTCTTTCATGCAATTTGTTTTTTACATTTAAAACCTCTTGTTGTTCTCTTTAATTCTTGGCATGACAAATTTTTATTTTTACATTTAAAATTCTCGCTCTTTCATGCCTAGTATTGATAAATCATATTTATCCATTTAAATTCTCCTATGCCTAGGATGATAAGTTTGGTTTACACACTTAAATTTTCCCTATGAAAATACCTTTTTTTTCTTGACACTTGGTACTATAAAAAAAATTGTGCCTAAATGTGTGTAGACATTTACCTTCATTGTAGCTATTTGAAAGCCTGCGTGAAAGGTAGGAAATGCTAACAAATTAAATTTATATGTATATACTATTTTTGTTCTCCAACAAGTTAAGGGATTCTAAAATAGACAGATGTTTTATGATTATTTTCAAACCTATTTATTATGAGATTTGACATCTTATTTATATTGAATCTCTTTTTACATGTAGAAGATGGTTTCAATTATTTTTGGCAAACCATTAAGAACAAAAAAATATGGGCATGACAACTTATACTCCTACAATCTTTCTTCATCTTGACAACCTTCACATCTAACAACCTTGACACCCTTTAATAACCATTGACAGCAACAATAACCTGCTGACATCAGTTTGGCATCAATGACAATCTATGCTCAACAATATCACCCTTTGTCATTGATTGAAAATAGAAAAATATTGGAACCACTAAAACAACCACTAGAATAGCAGAAATAATAAGTTTGAATGATTTATGTGCTATCCCATTTACTTCCCCTATGAAAGATATGACATTAAAAGATGAAAGAAATCATAGTTATTCTTTTTGAGAAATTTAGCATTCACCTTCTTTATAATTTAGTATTTCCTCAAATCAACTCTTTCTCCCCCTATGATGGATATATTCTTTCAATTCAACATTTTGAGTTCACTTTCTCCCCCTTTGAAATCAAAGGAAAAGTATCAACATGATCACTTTCTCCCTAGATCTAGAATATCAATATACTCACTTTCTCCATCTAAAGTATATTGTAACATCCAAAACCCTGTTTCTAGATAGACTCCCCTTGAGTCCATGTATCACAACTACTGAACACTCTTGACAAATTGTGTTTTAAACCTTCAACATAAATACATCATGCATCTTTGTCTTACCTTATCAAGACAGAGTATCCTTACCAAATATTTTAGTAATAGAATTGTTTCCAAGGGTAACTAAACCAACTTCAAATTCTTTGAAGTTCATAAACTTACTTTTATCTCCAGTCATATGATTAGAGCAACTGTTTTCAATAATCCACAAATTCATAATAATCCAACTGTTTTCAACCGAGTAGTTAATTTTATGAGTCAAACTCATAATAAGTATTAGGAGTGAGGTAATTACAATGCATTGAAAATATAAGAGGTGCTAGAGTAGATAAGAGGTATGTTTAGTTGACCCATAATAAGTAGATGTTATTGTTTGTACAAGTAAGGGAATTCAATTCTATCTTCTCTAATTTTCTAGTATATACTTAATGAGGTTTTGAGCTCTAACTTCACCTATGTGGGTGGCAGTCGATCGAGAACCTATCTAAGGTTATGGACCCTAAAAAGGGTTGTGTACCCACCTCTTGTAGTTGTAATTTGTATGAAACACACGGTACCTTTGAGTAATGGATTGAGTTAGGGTATAGCAGTGTTAGGGTGTAAGATCATGACTGAGGTAGTCACTTTTGAAACCTAAAGGTTATACCCTATGAGGGTGAGTCAAATGAGTTGGAGCAACTCAAGTTGTCGACCTACGGTGCCTCTGTGAAATATATACATAGGCAAGGCCATCAAGTGATGAGCCCCTAAGGAATTAGGTCAAGCCCTTAGGATTGTTTTTTCTGAGTCTTGTTTTAGACTTGTCATTCTTTCCTGATGTTGTAAATTACCATTAATTTTGTATAGCTTATCTTGGTGATCAAGTATAATTTACCCATTGATCTTGCGTGTGCACCAAGTCATGTAGACCTTGCAAGTACATGTATTTGGAGCGAGGTAATTACAACGCATTGGAAATACAAGAGGTGATGGAGAAGACAAGAGGTATGTTTAGTTGACCCATAATAAGTAGATGTTATTGTTAAAGATAGGAACTCCTCCCTATCCTTGTCCCAACTAGTGAGATCATTGAATTTAGTTGTAAGTAGTGAATTGTGTTAATTATTGTCTAAAGGGGTAAATAAATAAAAAATGCAAATTAGTAAAGTTTATTGTAGTTTTGTTAGGTTGTTTAGCGTGTAGAATGTGGGCATGACAGTTTCATTTCAAATATACTTGTTTTTTCCTTGACAAGTGTGTAGATTATAGGTTGGTCGAAATTAGATTTAGATATTCTTTGAAAAATGTGTAGCTTTTATATGGTTTTAATAAGTTAAACATTCATACGTATTTTTACAACTTATTGATTGATATATAATTGTGAAAATCTTCTAATTTTTTTAAAATGGAAAAAAATTATTTCTATTTTTATATGATTTTAAATTATTTTGTAGAAAAGTTGTTATTCATTATTTTAATAAATAATTTGTTTATTTTTGTTTTATTAGGCAATAAGGTGCATATAGTGTGAGATTTTGGCTGGAACAAGTCTCATGTTTGCAAACTAGACTACATATATTTAAATTCTGAAGGATATGATTATGTGAGTTGCTTGAATCTAATTGAAATTTTAATGTTCAATTTTATAACTATTTAAGTTATATTTTTTATAACTATTTAAGTTATATTTTTTATAACTATTTAAATTATATTTTCATTTAATCTATTTCTTAACCAATAACTACTTTCACTTTTAATGCAAATTTTATTGTTTTCATAAAGCCAACTTTGCATTTATGATGTGAGTCCACTATTGTATTCTTTGACTATGTAGGAAAATTTAAAAAAAAAGAACAAAACAAAAATTATATGTTGGATCAAATTCCATACTAGCACATGGATCACAGTTGAAATAGCTTCAAATATTTCATTCAATTTTCAATCTCCAAATATGTAATACAAACATCTTGTATATTTTGCAAATCACAATTAAACTTGTTGCAAATCTTCCATTCAGTTTCCAATCTCTAAATATGTATTACAAACATTTTGTATAAAATACAAACAATATTGTATATGTTTTACACCACTTCCTTTCCATGTTTTCTTCTATATATTTTTCTATTGGCATAACCCTTGCACCCCTTGGTGTAAGTGCTAATTTTATTTTAATTTCAAGTGGAAGAGTATTCGTTGAACTTTTCTTTTTTAAAGTTTGGTCTTAAGAAATGGTTGGATATCTCACAATTAGAGAGTGTTATTTCATTATAATATTTTGGAATGGATTCATATTTTTTAAATAATGAGAAAGTATGGATTTGTTAGATTATAAAGTTATCAAATCAATTAATCAATTTAGAAAGACACCTAACAAATAAGGTCGTGTTGCTACGAAGTTCCTACCAAATGTAGGACAGTTTTGTACTTGCATTTTGATCAATATAAGATTGTGATGACAACCATTGTTTAGAAAAAAAGAAAAATACATTCTCTACAATAGTAGATGCTATTCAATGTTCATCAAAATACAATGGTCATTACAAAATTGCATCCTTTTATAGTCTTTTGGATTTGTAAGTGCATAGCTATGTGTTAGAATAAGTACACCATTGCATCATTCTCTAGTCACAACTTTGACTGAATAATAGAATTTTAGAGGGAAAGAAATCTTTGTTTGTTTTTTCACAGGCGATAACAACATCCAGATTCTTTTCTTACCTTAAATGCTTTTTGTTTTTATGTATACAACCTTTGCAACTCGTTCCACTCACTTCATTAGTTAGAGCATAGTAAAATTTCTAAGATATAGGTTGATGATGTCTAAGAGAGCTTTAAAGTGCTCAAAAAACATATCAATAACAAGTTTACACCAATAAATAAGTTAAATGATTCCTAAACAAGTTTAGAGGGATAAACACCAAAATGAGTGTAGAAATTGAAGATGAAGATTACAAAGTAGGTAATTTTTGACCTTATAAGAAGTTATATGATAATAGAAGACATACAAATTTTAGTTACTCTTTTATATTTTGAATTTAGTTTTCTAATAAGAGGGTTTGAAAAGATAATAGAGAGCATTGATGTCAAATGAGAATCCCCATGGCGATGTTCAAACATAATTTTGACAACATTACTGAAGTAACATTATAGTGTGTAGTGAAAGACCTAAGAAGGTCCTCATGATTTTAGAAACTTTGTTAATAATGAAAAATCAAAAAAATTCATTAATAGGTTCTATAAGTGCCTACCCTACTTGATAGCTTAATACTTTGAGATGAGCCCTATCTTTGATTGATCAATTGGAAAATTTCTCCCATGTATGCTACTAGTGAGAAGCTAATGACATCTCTAGTAGTACACAACTTGACCACTCCTTATGTGTTTCTCTTTAGTGTTTGAGAAGATCTACCATTGTTCAACTCCATCAATAGTTTTTTCTTTGTTAAAGAAATTTCAATGGTTAGGGGAAAGGTCCTTTAGGTGAACACTATACATGTCCAAAGTCCAATAAATACACAATATGACCTTAAAATAAAGTATGGAAAATGGAAATCAAGAACATTATTTTATAACTAAACTAAAAAATTATAAACTAAGGTGGTTCTAAACTTCTAAATATCATTATATTATTATACATCTTATTGACCTTTTTTCACACAATTTTTCTGTCCCTTTCATTAATGTTTGCATATCCGGAGGTGCAATGATTATGAAAAAGTTAAAGTAAGAAATTGTTAAAACAAACAATTTTGAAAGAGTTAAAAATTATTATTATTATTTCTAAAGGCAAAAGGCCGAAGCCTATAATATATATATTAATAATAAGAGGAAATAAATACAATAATTATAAAGAAAATATGTTCAAATTGAGAGGAATGTTCACCCTCAACCTGAAAGAAGCTCCAAAATTGATTCCACATAAAGAAAAAGGAATCAAAGCCTATCAAACCATTAATAAAGAAGAATATGTTAAAAATTATTAATTTTTTAAATTATTAAAGATAATTGAAAGGTATATTTAATCAAATCAAATGTGGTTCAAAAAAATCATTTTGTTAAAAGATAAAAAAACAAATAGTTAAAACAAATTATAGATCACTCCTGCATAAAGGATCAAATGCTTAGGCCCAACCATTAACATGAAAATTTTCTTATTTTTCATTATATTTTTATAATTTTATAAATCAATTTTAAACTCTGTGTGGGATAATCCCCACTGTCAAACTTGTGTGATATGGGGCTTCATAAAATTAAGCTGAGTGAAATCTTGTCCTTTGGTGATGCTATAGGTTACAAAAAGCTGAAGCTGTGTAAGTCCTCCGCACAAAATGAGAAGCTGAAGCTGTGTTAGTCATTTGTTGGTGGTTCACATTATGTGAAGATGAAGATATGTTAATATCAATAATATAACGTTGTGAATGCAATATATTTGAATCTAGAGCTACTAATTGAATTGCAGGCACAGGGTTCCCTTAAGGCATGGGCAGAACTTTCGCTGCCATTGCCCTACTTAGTGTGCCTTTACAAAACTTATTACCCATATAGGTGGACAGTAATGCACAATATATAGCTGTTGAGATAACGAACAAACCCCAAAAGGTCTTTGTGCTCATTTTCCCAATGTCATTACCACCATGTTCTTGAGATAAGTCACTGTTTTCATCATTGCAGGAATCTGAACGAAACCAAAGGCTAAGAATTGAGTCTAGCTCTGTCTTGTTCTGAGTAATATTCAGGAATGAAGATGTCATTTTTGGAACCATTGGAGACCCTTTGGAAAATAACTACGAAATAGCGTACAGAGAATTAGAGTATATTGCAAACCAAAATAAATAAAAATGCACAATCTCTTGGAATAAATACTTATAAATTCAAATCCTCCCTTGTAGAATCGCCATCTTACAATCTCAAACTCACCACAATGTCCGGACATGAGCATGTTAACGTGCAGAATCTCATCAACAACAACACCAGTTGTCCCATTCTTGAGAGAATCAACATAGTTTGTTGACTTGGAAAAAGCTCTTAATTTAATCTTTTCAATTTTTAGTTCGTACATTAGGTAATGTTTAACAAAGGAGCCATCTATATGGCCTATGGAGGTGTTGCTTGCTCTTAAAGACTTTGCATCTCATATCATTGGGGACAACTGCTGAACAGTGACATAGGATGCAAGGTTAGCTGTATAACTTGAATTTATTATCAACACTGCAAATAGCTAGACCATCAAAATTACTTTTTCAAGAGAAGTCATAACCTTCTCTCCTACACATATTACATTTGAAATGTTGACAATTGGGGGAGCAGTTGCCATCTTGATATATTCAAATTTTGGACAAGAAAAAAGGTTCAATGCCATAAAAAATCCAAAAAAGGTTCAATGTAATAAAAAAATCCAATGAGGAGGTTACTCACCCTCAACAAATACAATCGTTGAAAATGAAAACCTGCAACCCAAACATAAAATATTGTTATGTAAAATATACAGTGGTCACTGGCTTAATTTTATATCCTCAAAAGTTTATGAGTAATATCAAATCATCCAACCAAGAACCAAATACTAGTCATGTCATTGAAATATTTTAGAAAACGATTTGCCATAAAGGGTTGAAGAAGAACGGTCGAGGAAGACAATTGTGCCTGGAGTTGCAATTAAAATGGGTGCCAACAGAATTATTACAATTCTTTAACTATTTAAAATGGGTGCTAACAAAATTATTATAATTCTTTAACTATATGTAACCATATTTTCCAACAAAACGTCTTTATCGACATCCACTTATATAGAAATATTCTAATTTTAACTTTGTCATATTTTTTGCATTTGGGATGTGCAAACATTAACATTAATGTAGGCAAAAAAAATGTCTCAAAAAAAGCCAATAAAATTGCAAAATAAAAATATTATGCTCAATTCCACATAATCTGCCCTCATGACCTAAATTTTTTTAACCAATGATATTCAAGAAAAGTAATTTTGAAAATTAGAAAAGTTAAAAAACTTGCATTTTACTTTAGAAAAAATTCAAATATAATGTATAAAAGAAAATAATTGATTTTGATTGGTTGAATTTCAAAACATTATTCACTAGTTATCCTAGAGACAAAACTAATAAACTTACTCAAAATATCAAACTCAAAATCAACCAATCAATTTAAAAAGGCTCTTCACTAATAACTCATTTAATGATATCAAGTTTCCACAATCCATAATGTTCCTCAGCAAGTTTTCTCCTAGAGCTCTTTGCTTCATCCTGATGATGGATCACAGAGTGTGATCCAAAACATTGATGTAAAAATTCTCACACAATCAAATCCAAAAAACTTGGTGAGGAATAATAACTCATTTGTTCATCAATATTTAACAAATATTTGTTTGAAGGAACCAACTCAACTTTTAAGAATATATTAAAGAAATATTAATAATTTTGTTGATAAATATATAAAATGATTTGAAATATTTATTAAAAAACTCTACAAAATACATTACAAAATCAAATATTATCAAATCATTAAAAAATATTGATTACTGTATAGAGTTGGCTTGAACAGTGGGTTTGCTCTCCGCTCCCGGGTTTAAGAGGTGGGACTTCCGGGGGATCTCACCCCAAATATCCAAGATATGAATAATTAGACCACTGGACTAGATCACAAACAAAAATAAAATAAAATAATAGTAAATAAATAATAATAAAAATTAAATAAAAGCTAAATTCTAATACTCTCAAACACTATTCCAACTCTAGAACTATGTCCAATTAACTCGTCAACTCTCTTTGAGCATCTCATCTCATTTTACTTTTTTTCAGTTGTAAAGGAATCAACATACCTAGTTGGGACTCCATTTGCAAAGAAACTACCTTTACACAACAGCTACAAAAAGGGAATTTGAATTACTACTGTTATCCATCTCTGTCAACAGCTTAACTGTCTCATCTGTGCAGAGCAAGCTATCTCATCTCATCTTACCTGGCATTCACTAAAGGGGCTCAAATAGCAAGAAAGGCGTTCACTAAAGTGGATCAAGGAACCGGATATGGTCTACATTCGTTCCAGAGCTCTTGGAGAGCAAGTACACCGTCCCCTGCACCAGTTATCTGAAGCAAGCTAAAGATTTCTGTGCTGAATGAAGTAGCTGCTGCAGCGTTCCACAGCAAGCAAAAGATGGAAAAGGTGTTTTCTATGAATGCCGGCAATGGAGACTACAGCTATGCCCAAAATTCCACTGAGCAGGTTTGATTTCTCTCTCTCTCTTCTTCAAGGAAAATTCATTTGTTTTAGTCACAATTAATGTTATTTATGTCACACAATTGAATCTGCTCTGCAATACAGAAGAACGCAATATTGATAGCAAAGCCAGTGCTGGAAGAAAGCATTAGGTCCTGGAAGACCATATTTGAGTGTGACACAATGTGCACTGCAGACCTGGGTTGTTCAAGCGGACCAAATGCACTTTTGATCACAGAAATAATCACAACACTAATCCGAAACAAATACGCCCTCAAAGGAATTGGTGCCCCTGATTTCCAGGTCTTCTACAACGACCTACCTTCTACTGATTTCAATGCCCTTTTTAGACTTTTATCAGCTGCGCCGCCTGTGGAAACATCATATTTTGTGGCGGGCGTGCCCGGATCGTTCTACACCCGACTTTTTCCGCCCAAAAGTCTCCATTTCGTCCATTCGTCTTACAGCCTCCATTGGCTCTCGCGGGTAATTTTATTTCAATCTGCTCCTTTATCTGCTGAGGCTCTGTATCTAACATAAATGGCATCTGTTCAGGTACCTCCAGAGATAGAAGATAAGAATAGCAAATGCTGGAACAAAGGAAGAATATACATATCGGAGCAGGGGCCTGCAGGGGTTGAAGATGCTTACTTTGCACAGTTTCAAAAGGATTTCAATTGCTTTTTGAGAGCACGGGCAAAAGAAGTGGTGGAGGGAGGGCGGATGTTTCTGGTGCTTAACGGCCGTTTGAATGCAGAAAGAAGGTGGCTCACTTCCTCTGCCTTATGTTGGGAGACGTTAGGGTTTGCCATTAAGGACCTGGTTTCAGAGGTGCGTTATTAAATCTATCTACATATAAGGAGTAGTTAAGTTTTTTCAAGTAGGTCGATTTTATTTTATGCTTAAATTGGTAATACATGTCTATGTAGAAAATAGAGTAGAAGAGTCCTTATAAATGTCTCGACTTAATTTTCCTAGATTTTCCCACTATCTTAGATTTACTCTTATCTTATAACTAAACTATTTTTAACGAGGTTGTTCTTGTGTGTGCTATTTTGTTAAAGAGAAAGTCCTAAATATAACTTTAATCCCTAAATAAATATGCCACTCCCACTTAGCTACACATTTCTTAATTAGGATGTAGTACATTTAGTCATTCCTAACAAAACTCAAACATGTTTTGGTCATGCTTTTGTCAATGCGTATATGGCTATTATTTCAATTAAACAATGTTTTGTATGTACAACGTTCTTATCAATTTGTTCACAATAGAAATGATATTGTATTCTTATACATTGCTTAAAACTTTTCAATAATACTTTTGATGCTTGGTCATGGCAATATAACTTTGGTTGTCACATTTCAAAACTATTGGGTCGGTTTGAGCAATCCAATTGTCCCGCAATAATATTCTCAACCATATTGATTCCTTTGTTGCTTGACTTGTTTATATGTACTATGCTTTTGTACTCAAAAGATAATTTGTCAATTGTTTCTTACTTGCCCACAAAAATACACCTCTCCTAAGGATAAAATAATATCTCAAAGTTGATCTCTTACTATCAATATCTCCTACCCATTATACATTACAATAACCTATAAGCTTTAGAGGTTCTTCTAAACTATGTAAGTTTGTGCTTAGTTGTTGCTCAAAGATATTTGGAAATTATTTTGGCTGTTGCGTAATGGTGTGATCCAACATTGTTGGAAAACTAACTTACAAAGTTTACATCATGTGCAATATTAGGTCTCCTAAAAGTCATTGCATACATTAAGTTCCCAACAACATTTTGGTATGAAATTGTACTCACATGCTTTGCTTCTTCTTGTGTTGTGGGACACATTTCTAATAAAAATTTCTTACGTGTTGTCATTGGAGTACTTATTGTCTTGCAATTTCCCATCCCAAATTTCTTGAGAATGTTCTTAACATATCTTTCTTGATTAAGATTGGTTTTCTTTTTCTCCCATCCTTTAAACTTTGAAAATCGAAGGAATAATGGATTTCACCATGATTGTCATCTCAAATTTCGTAGCTAACTGAGACTTTAACAAATCTAACATTTTTCAGATCATTGCTCATAATGATAGTGCCACCAACATATAGAGCTAAAAATATCATCGATTCACATAAATGCTTGATGTAGACATTCAAATAAACATTCCAACTAACATATCCTTCATGTTTGAGAAACTCATCAAGACATTAATATCATACTCTTGAGGACTATTTTAATCAACACAATTATGTCTTCTAAAGGTTGCATAGTAACTGCTCCTTTCCTTCATGTATGCAGCCTTCTAATTGTTCCAAATAAATCTCTCCACTTAAGAACCCATTTTAAAATGTTATTTTTTATATCTAGCTAGTGTACATGAAGATTTGAGGATGATATAATTGCAAATAGAACTCTAAAGTATGTTGTCTTGACTATAGGTGAGAACGTGTCATGATAATCCAAACCTACAATTTATGTATATCTTTTCTAACTAAGCATTGTAGTGGCCAATTGATCCATTTGTCTTGTACTTTTATTTGAATAACCACTTACAACCAACTATTCTCCTTCTCGGTGGAAGACTTGCGAGTTCCTAGATGTTTGATTTTTATGAGTGAATTCATTTTTAGCGTCCATTGCATGCTTCTAGGCTACAACATTATCTCTTTCAAGTGCTTCTTGAACACTAAGTGATTCATCAATTTCTTACTTTTGAATGGGTTATACATGTTATATAGTTATAGGTTGAAGTATCCTCATTTGCAAGTTCTTCAGGTATGCAATAAGAATTCCTAGTTTTGTAGCCTTCACATTCTCCACTATTGCTAGTTTATGCAAAATTAAATCATCATAAAAAAGGACATCTCCCCTTTTTTATAATTTCATGTGTTATGGTATCATAAATTATATATCCTTTTGAATCTAGGTCAATCATTATTCCTTTCTTTTTCTTATCATCTAGTTTCTTTCATTCATTTTTGAAATGTCTCTTTCAATCTATCAATCTCTCTTGTAAAATTCTAAAGTTTTTTCAAGCATTCCTCAATTGCTAATAATACTTTGAGCTCTTACCAACAATATAGTTGATGTGAAGTTTCTCTAGCTCTGTAAAGCTCATGGAAGTGTAGAAGCAATCTTATAACAAGCATTTTGATCCCTATTGTCTCCTTCAATTATAGGTGACTTGCATGCATATTTTTTTTCACTAACTTCTTCTTTATTTATTACTATTGTTATTGTTGTTGAATCCCATTTGCTACTACCTTTGCTAATTGGGATCATATTTTCCATTCACTACCATTATCATTCTAATTTTATTACACTCTATCTAGCACTATTTTTGTTCTTTCATTCCTTAACTCACTTAGGATAAATAACACAATTATCTACTATTATCAAAATATTGGTTGTTTGTGGAGGTTGGAAAACCTACGTAAGTGCTTGAATTGAAGGAAAGCTCCAAAACAACCACAAATATATTTTTTGTCTCTCTTAGCTATAGGTTTTATTTGGGAGAGGATATTCAACCTTTTGGGAGTTTGGCAATATCTTTCCCTCTATTTATTTGTCATTTTTATCATTTTATTGTAATAGATTAGTTTAACTCTTATCAATACTCATTTCCTTGATATATATATATATATATAGTTGAAAGTCGTTAACTTTTGATGCCAATTAACAAAGTTCTACATATATGGAGAAAAAGAAAAAAAACTAATGCATAAATGGAGAAAATAATCCTCATGCATCAAGTTAGTGTCACCTTTAACGTAACCCAAAAAAAGCTATCTTTATATTTTAGCTTTTAGGAAGAAAAAAACTTTTCCTTGTCTCTATCACCTTGTACCAGCAAGCTTCATAAGTTGACATACAATTCAACTTCAAAAGTCCAAATAGCAAACCCATGTTTTCCACGAGGCACTCACAATTGACAGATTTATCTTTGACTATCTCATGAAGGTTTTAAGTTGGCCTTAAATAGAAATTACTATAATTAGATTTGGTTTCAAATTGATTATATATATATATATATATATATATATATATATATATATATAAGGTGATGCAATAAGAAGTGATGAAGGGTACTCCCCTTACAATCTAAAACTCACAAAAACAACAAATAATAGCACAAACAAAATGCAAGAAGGAAGCAAATATTTTATATTATCACTGAAATGGAAAATGAAATTACAACATTATATTTGCCATCACATGGGCTTTCTGATTACATAAATTTGCAAATTGAAGCCACCATCTACGCTGCTCTAGCCTCCCTTTTGTAGCCCCCTTTCACATCCTTTATTTGAAAGGTGTAACCGCCCTAAAATCTTCTGGAAAGTGTAACTTCCTCAAGAAGATATGTTGAAATTTTTTTTTGGTAGTACAACTTTGCGAGGTCATAACTTTTTATCCAACAGTCGGATTTTCTATTATAATACCTTTTTAGAAAGCTCTCAAGAGATGTTTTGCCAAAAAGTAGGGCCTAAGGGCCAAAAGGTTGTCTACTTTTGTTTTCTACCAATTTTCAGGCCCATCCGAAGCCTCTAAGTGCCTCAAAATTGACTTCGAAGATTTAAAAAGGATTTTGGGAAATTGAAATTTTAATCTCTCAAATGACAAATGGCCTTGAAGTGATTTCTTTGTCATTGGCTTCAATTTACCATTCTAGAGGTATGTGTAAGATTTTGTGTCCAACCGTGCATAAATGCAAACTTACTAAAAATAGTAACCCTGCCAAATTTAGCCCTTATTGAAAAGAAACAACATTTTTTTTGGGTGATGCAAGATTGCTCTTACACCTTGAATGCTCTTGCATCAAGAAGGAAACCAAAGTAGTGTGATAGATGACATATGCATAATTTAAGGACTCAAGAAATCTAAGATATTTATTGACACCAAAATAGATCTATTCATATATCATATACTCTTTATACTATGCATTGCAAGCTCATATAATTGGGTAGTATCTATATATCTCCTTTTTCTCTTCTCCCCTCTCTCATTTGTCTCTCACCATATTTTGATGAATTTGGATGCTCATATAGCCTTCTCTTAGTGTAGGGACATATACTATGTATATTTTTGTGTCTTCCCATCCTTTAAAAAGTACATGTTTCTAATTGCTAGCACAATAGTCTTCCAATGACTTTTATTTTGTTTCTAGTTCCTAATTTGCAAATAACCTCCTTGGTTGATTTAGAAGTTTTTTTACATGCCCTCTAAAAATAATGTTGCAACAACCTCACCTATTTTTATCTTAGAGGCAATAATCCTAAGTTCCATTACCAAGTGATCCCATGATTGTGATATAGAACATAATAAATACATGTATAGGTCATCCTTATCCTAACTCTAATGGAGTACAACTAGATAACAATCATAAGTATTCAAAGAATTTAGGTGTTTGGCCATAGAACCATCATAAAACTTCTTTTTTAGGAGAATTTTATTTACCAAGGATTTAGCCAAATAAATGTCACCCAACTTCTTCCAGAGAACTAGAATAGTGGCTTCTTCATGTACATTCAACAATATAGTCTACCAAACATAACCCTATGAGGCCCTTCATTTTTTTTCCCATTTTTTCCTAGTATTTTTTTGACATAGTAGAAAGTTTAGATCTAGATACTATAACTCATAGATATGTATCCATGAGTATATCCTCCATCATGAGCTTCCAAAGCTCAAATTTTATTCTTGAGAACTCCATTTCTATCATTGATGTTCTTGCCATTTTTCCTATAACAAGACCTTGCATGAAAGTTCCCACTCAATCTAATTTTTGTATAAAAATCCTATCCCTGACACCTAGAATTTAAGGTGATTAGGCTCTTATACTAAACAAAAGGAAAAAGGATTTTATGTGAATGCTTCCTAATCCAATCTTTGAGGAGAGGTATTTACAAATAAATTGAACCTTTATAGTTACAAGGAAATTACACAAGAAAAATTATACTATAGAATAGGTTTCCATGGGGAAAACCCTTTTGGGAGAAAAACCTCACATTCCAAAGCTTGAACCAATTATATCATCAACAACAAAGGTTACAATTACAATCACATAGGGACATGACCTTACAAGAGTATCGCCAACAAGTGATTTGGAGTAAATATGGTAGTCTAAGAGTACCGACAAAACTCACTTTATAACCTCCATCTCAAACACCTAATAAATAAGAGAATCATTCATGAAACAATCAAATGGTGATTAAGAAACCATGAGCTAAAACCACCAAAAAGGTGGTGCACACGTGATAATTTGGTCAAAATTTTATGCATCATAGATGCTCTTACACTTCCAATGTGGGAGGCCCAACATTCAAAGCCCATAACTTTTGATATGGGAAGACAATTGAGCCCATTTTTCTAAATTGTAGAGCTTAAAGAGATCGATTTTGTTGTCACTAGGAAACTAGTGATGGCCTATTTGAAGTCTTACGGAAAAAAATGACCTTTATAGCCTAGAAATTAAATTTTGGTTCTATAACCTAAAATTTAGATGTTTTGTCTTCTTAACAATAGGATGCAAAGTTGAGACACCTTTCCTAACAATTTTATATTTTAGTTTTAGTTTTTTAATTAAATTAGATTTTTATATATTTTGTAGTGACATTGAGAGGAGAGGTTTTTAAATTAACCATCTACCATCAAATTTGATTAGGCTTATTGTATATAAAAAGTAACATTCTAATGAAAAATCTAACTACCATCAAAAAACATTTAGTCTTATACTCTTTTTTATATATGTTTGTTTATTTACCTATATTTTGAGAAGTTTTAATAGTGTGTGTTATGGTCAATGAACTAGATTTTTTATTTGTCTACTTTCATTCTTTCCCCTTTAATAGATAAGTGATGATTTAATTATGTTTTTTTTTTAATTTAATATATTGGTTCATTCTTTATTTTTATTTATTTTAGTTTAATATTTATTGTAGGGACATATAAAAGAGGAACAATTAGATTCTTTTAATATGCCATATTATGATGCATTTGAAGATGAATTGATAAGTGAAGTGGATAAAGAAGGCTCCTTCATTGTTGTGGGACTTAAAGTCAACATCAAATATGATGATCTAGAGGAGTGTGATGATAAGGAAAAAGGAAAAGTGATTTCTAAACAAATATGAGTAGTTTTAGAGAATTTGATTTCATATCATTTTGGAGAAGGGGTAGTGGATGCTTTGTTCAATAGATATGAAGAAGTCGTTGCGGCCAATATCATACAAATTGATGAACTTTTGAAAGAGTCAACAAGCATTGCTTTAGCACTTGAACGAGCTATCTCAACTTAAAGTATGCCAAAAACAAGAATATATAGTTACCAATGTTGCTTTCTATTTATAATATAAATAAATTATAAGTACATGGTGTTTAATGAGTAAAATATTTTTAGGAAGAAACTATGTAAATTTTCTTTTGAGAAACATTTTACTTATTCTAATAGACTATGAAAGGCTTATGTCTACCTTAATTTAATGTTTTGGTGTGGACTCATTCAAAAATATAAATTTTCATAAATAATTATGATAGATATTATAGAGGATAAAAGTGTATTTTTTTCTCACTTATATTGTACTCATATCGGTTGACAATAAGCATTTTATTCTAATACCTAATTTAAACTATTTTAGTGCACATATTAATTATACCCACATTTTTTCCCATCCTTTTGCATGATTAATCCCATATGGTCTAGACCTGCCCAATAGTTTACTCATTTTCCCACCCTATTCAGAATTGTAAATACAATTTTGTGTCCTAAATATAATCATTGGTGTGATATTCTCTACCTTTTCAATCCCAATTTCACTTTTCTTGAGCCAAATTCCATCTAAAAACTGAACCATAGCTCATCAACATCTATGATTTTTTTATAAATTAACACTTAAGATGGTTTAAATTTAGAGACAACCCCTATCGCATTTTTAAAACATCTAATAACTGCAATCTAGTGCACCAAAGAATATGACCTCTAATAAATCTAGCTATTTCCAACTATATTTTGGACCAAAAACATTCCTCTACAAATGTACCACCATTGTCGATCTACATGCAAATTATTTTAAATGAAAACTTAAAATATTTGATTTAAAGGTAACACATTTTAAAGAAGCTCATAGCTTCAAGCTAGTGCATCAAAGCTTATGACCTCTGATAAATCTAACTACTTCTAACTACCTTCTAGGAAAATCACATACATATAAAATGTGGCATCATCTTATTGCCACCTAAATGACTCATTACATTTTAGGTATGTGTCAATCTTATGAGTAGAAACATGTGTCCCTTTAACATGCATAATTTTCCAATGTATAGAGTTGTCCATCCTTGAGGTATAAGTATACTATTATCAAATTATTGAGCTAACAATTACCTAAAACTATACCTAAAATATGTATATCATTAGAATAATTTTCTCCATAGGCATCTTTTGTGAATGCCTCAAGATGAGCCACCATAGCTAGAACTAAATTTTTGTTTAAAATTGGTGACCTAGATAACATATATGCCACCACACTTTTGCTTCCTTTCATATATTTCATCAATAAATGAAGTTTTGATAAGAATCTCATCTATTTGTATTATCTTTCTTGTTGCAACTAGTTGCTTTGAGCTTAAAAGCATTGAAAATATTGTAAATGTTGATGATTAACATGCACAAAAATTTATTTCCAAAATAAGTAATATCTTCATTTTATTTATTGCTTAAAATAGTGCATAAAACTCTCTACCATAATTAGATTTCCTCTAACTATAAAAACCTATGAACAATAACAAACATGTTTGCCTCATTGTAACAAGATCACACTTGTGATGAGCTTATTTCCCCTCAATAGTATTGTAATATAATGTCCAAAATTACATTTACTTATCTAAATTTTCACAGAGTTATTTGTAATTTCAACTAAATTTAAGTAAATACACAACAAAATATGTACATAAATATTATAAACTAATGTAAAGAGCATTTGAATAATATTAAATATATTATATTCTTTAAGAATTGAAATACATATATGTTCTATTTGGTGAGTGGACTAATATATATATATATATATATATATATATGATTTCTCTTGTTGATTTGACTCAAGATTTATCAAGTTGTGGTGTACTATAGGAGGAATCTATGCATTCAAACACAATATATGCCTATTTATCATTTCTATGCACCACAAGCCTTGGCCAAGATAATCTTCAGTGTACTTTATATGCCAAGTTGGATGCAATTTGGATACCCCTTCTCTTATGCCCACTTCTTGATCTTGATCAAATAACCAAGAGAATTTCCACTCTCGAATTCACTCAAGTTTATATATTTATAATAGTTTTTAGTAGTTATTCAACTAATGTACTCATGCATTCAACAATACTCATATAGTTTGGGTAATTTTTCTACCTAATATAATAATTATTCTATTATTTTTCACTTTTACTGTTGATTAAATATGTTTATTACATTTATCCCTTGTAAATAAATTATTTCCCTCAAATGTATGGGGTTTATTAGCATCACAATTCAAAATAAAGAGTGCTTAGTCAAATTGGTGTGGGTATTAATATTTAGTATAATCAAACTTTTTCTCAAGTAGTACTATCAATATCACAATGAATCCTTTTTATTTTAATTCCCTTTATAATTTTATTTCTAAACTTTCTAGATCTTCTTTCAATAATACTTTTGGTTTTAGTTTTAAATTCACAATTTGGTTCAACATAAATACTTTGCTAATCAATAACATAATTAGAACTAACTAACTAGCTAACTAACTAACTAACTATATATATAAACTCACATATGACACAAGTCTATAAGCTACATCACCTATTTTTATATAACTTTATAAGTTCCACAAGAATGTGAATCTGTTTTTGCACATTTATAAGGTTTTTAAAAACTCCTTTTATGTTTTACTCTAAAAAACACAAACTCCAACATCAAATTATTGGATAGATCTTTTTGTATCAACACAAATCTTATACTTATCCTAAGTAGCCCTATGCTTTGTTTAGCCTTATTAATATTTATTCTATTTCTCACTAATTTTTATTGTCATACCAAATTGTATGGATATGATCAAGCCATGAAATAGGTTTAGTATAATTTTGACCATTTACAACTTAAAAGGGTGACATTTTGATAGTTGAATGGTACCTTTTTTATAAGTAAACTAAGTATAAATAATCTTCTCATGATTTAGGTCTATTCATAGTCTTAACATGTATTCCAAGAAAATATTGATGTGTAGTGCCCCGCCACGCAACCCTAGGGGAAGTTGCAATTCACTAACCAAATGCAACAATTTTTTTTTATTTTTTTTAAAGAAAAATAACGCACAAGTTCGCTACACAATGCCAACATCCCCTAAGGCTACAAGACAAAGGTTACTTAAACCTGAATTAAACAACCAAGGAAAGAAAACATAACATCATTCAATTAAGGAATTAAAGTACATACATTCCCTACATGATATAACATCAAAGACAAATCGATACATCACGATATCCAATAACAATTGTTTACATTATAATTACATCACTCATTCCCCGAATGAGGTAAATCAAATAAACCTGATAATTTATTACAATTTCCAACTCGATACAAATGAGGGATAATGAAATACAAGAATAACAAAAATGAAAGAAACTAGAGGAGCAATTGGTTCCAACGAGCTCTCCAACATGAAAGTCTCATCCACACGATCACGAACAAAGCCAACAGTGTAAGGTGCACGTTCCACCCAACCAAGTGAAACCCAAAGGCTCACCCCCCGTGCTAGGAGATAGTAACAAGGATTTCTAGTCAAGACCAACTACCTCTAGACAGGCTAACATAACTGAACCGACTCAAATACCCACATCACTTAACGTAGTATGAAAACTCACAGGACAATACATTGCTTCCAGGTTACATAGAACAAGTACACCATTGTACAACACACAATAACTGACTAACTGTTGACATAGGAGGAGTGTCATACATAAATTGCCATGAGTTACCCTAGCTCAACCTTCCTAGGCTACCGGACCCCCATCATGGGTTACCCTGGCTTGCCTCTACCGGCGCCGAACCCTCACACAAAACTATGCGTCTCATCTCATCTCGAGTTTTAACAATTCATGTTCCATGAGAGAGGCATTCTTTAACTTTATTAGTGTGAAGTTCCCCATTAATTCTTTTAAATTATCACTTGATTAAACCCTAGTTGAGTTACCCTGACACCACTTTGGGTGTCGGACCCCCACAAAGGGCCACTCTCCTACTGACAACACGGGGATACAAAACCCCCAATTCAAGGGTAGATGACATGCACAAACTGAAGACTAATTTCCCCCTTAACACATAAGGTTAAACAACATGTTCATAGTACTCAGGTATCCATGACATACCACCTATCTCGTTTATGATAACCGGGTGATGACACAACTACCACCATGTGCACTACCCAAAACAATCATAAGGTTGACTGACATACCGACAACCCTTACTTTTAAAATGACAACCTCAATGGAAGACTTACATAAACAAATAATTTAAAGGCCCAACATCGGGAATGAACGAAACATGATATAAAAGCATTTTAGGCAACTCAATATCTAATGTTAGGGTTTCCTGAACCCAATCCAAGCAATGTCGTATTGAATGAAATTAATTAAATAAATAGCATTATTGCACATGCTCTAAGTAAATCAAACCACCTTAGTAACATTTAGGTATTTAAAATGCTAACCATTAATTTCATTTGTTCGATACTGCTTAATATTTAAAATCAAATCATTTAAAAAAAAATGAAATTATTTATTATGATATCAATTTCCTTCAACTAAAATAATCACATACTCATTTTAAAGTTTCAAATTTATAATATTTAAACATTCTATAAAATATAAAATATAATATAATATATATATATTAAATATTAAAATATTATATAAAATTTATATATTATAAATATTTAAAACTAAAATAAAATAAAAACAAATATAATATATTATATATACTATATATATTATATTATATATACTATATGTAATATATATAATAAAGAATTTATATATATATATATTTTAAATAAATTAAAATAATAAAATAAAAAAAGAACAAACCCCTTTTTGCAAAGGGCAGAGGGGCGCTTACCCCAGGGGAGTCATGCTATGGGTCAGCCTCCCTCACCCCCCCCTAATAATTTTTTTTTTTTTAATGTATAATTTATTTAATTTAAAACAAAAAGAACTCTCCTGTGGGACGAGAAGACACAATTCTCTTTTTTTTACTTTTTTTAAATTGAATATAGACATATATATATAGTATGTATATATATATATTTTTTCTCATATATATATATATATATATATATATATATATATATATATATATATATATATATATATATATATATATATATATATATAAATTTGCTCCAATACAATTATATTGAAGAAATGCAAACTACAGAAAATTGAAAAAAATAGAGGTTTGTTTTCTTTTGTTCTTTTTGTGAACATAGTTTGAGTTTCTTATCAAAACTTCTAAATTTTCACCAGATTCTTACAAAGTTTATTTCAAATTTTAAACACAAATTTAAGATGGGTTTTACCCAAGAGCTTGAATCTTTCAAGAACATGAACAAAATGAAATTTTCTTTCCAAATAAAATAAAATAAAATAAAGCACAAGCAAGGAACCTGATTTTTTTCTCCAAGAACTTGAAAGCTTTCAATGGAGATTTTCCCTTTCCTTTTCCAATTTAGCTTCACCCAAATCCTCAATCTTATCTTTTCAATTTCTTCCAAGAATTTCCATGCAAGTTTGCTCTCCAAAATTTTCAAAATTCCTTTCTTTTTTTTAAATAAAACCACAATTACCTTATGCCCTTCCTTCTCCAAATTTGTCAAAGCCCTAAAATGGACTCACCCACCAAAATTTATTGCTAATTTAGATATTTTCTATTTTGCAATTTTCAAACAATTTATATTCTCAAATGAAATTTGTTTAATATCTTTTAATTAAAATTACATTTGCAACCCAAATGACAATTTAAATTTTCTTTTAACCAAATTGAGTTCAACAATTCATAATGCCATTCTCAATTCTTTTTCAACTTTATTTCTAAAAAAATTAAATATAAGACATCTTTCTAATTTCTGATTTAATCCAAATATCTAATAATGCCCACACAGCTAAATTGATTTAATTTATCCCTATTAATTTAATTAGCCAATAAAATAAATCTAATTCAAAATTAGATTATTTTATTAATTAAGTTAAATTAATTAATTAATCACTAATTTTCCAACATTTCAATAAAGCAAAACAATCATCATTTATAAATTTCAAAAGTCATTTAATCACTTTTAACTTGCAATTTTAAATATAAAGCAAATGGGGAAACTAACAACATAAAACACTGAACCTGACTAAGACCGACGACACACTATGGCTAGGGTGATGGTTTGACACAAAAATCCTAGTTACTATCTCCCAATCGATACCGTTGGTCGATGGACACGCTCAAACCTGTGAAACCAGGTGGAGTCGATGTCCTATACCTGCATCCTGCACACAATACGAGTGTCGAAACATGCATATAATATATTAAAACACAACATGAAGAGGAAATCGCGGAATCCCAGGGCACTCGCATGCGAGTGATGTGATCCCGTCCCCTTCACCAATACAATATCACTAACCGACGCATCTAATCATCCATGATATAATCAAAACATAAAGCATCAGTAATTCATATACATGCTAATGTAATCCATAACATGAAATAATAATAACATCTAAATAAAGTACCATCACATCAAAACATAATGTTTACATCGCTTAACAGATAGCGGTTAAAATAACTAAGTTCCATAGCCACAATGCAATAAAAATAAAACATGTCATAGGAGAACACTATTCGATCAAAGAGCAAAATGGAGGGGTGTTACATTCATGTTGTTTTCCCATTTGACTTGAGATTATATGTAGTATAAGAAAAGTAGATTTGTACGAAGTTCAAAAAAATAGATTTCCAAAAGGTAGAGGCGAATATAGGATCTTGATCTAAAATAATATTCAAAGGAAGTCCATGTAGTCTAATGATTTATTTAAAAAATAAATTGGTAATATCTGAAGAAATATATTTTATTTTTATGGGTGAAATGTGTGTCATTTTGCTTAATATACTTACTATTGCATGGAAAGAGCCATGTTCTCTACATGTATGAGGCAATTTAGTGATAAAAAACATAATAATTGACTTCCATATATCTAATTAGAAATAAATAAAAGTTACAAAATAATAGGTGGTTTACATTGTTCAATTTTCACTTTTTGATAAATTCAACATTATTGAGCATAAGTATGAATTTTAGATTTTATTTGAGGAAAATAATAGTTTCTCTTGATTGAAAGTGTTTTATAAATTCATATATCTTGATATAGCCATGTCATTGGTGTTAGATGCACAGGACAACTGAGAGGGTAGGGGCAGGGGTGAATCAATTGTACATTAAAACATTCAATCTCCCATTAACTTTAATGTTTTTTGGATTGACATTTGGCGGCTTGGCTTCAGGGAGAGTACTTCAAAGCATTGAAAAGATAGAGAATTAAATTGCTTGTTTTAGCTTAATAATTATCAGTATCCACTAATAAGTCACAATAAATTTTGCTCATTTATGAGAAGAACTTATAAATATGTTGAAAATTTGTCCATTGGATGGTGAAATATTTGTGTACATTAACTTTAATTTTCTTCGTATATTAACATTATATTAACTTATTAAATAATAATATCTTTGTGGAGTATACTACGATTTTTATTCACATACTAGTTTCTTGACAATTAAGAGTAATATTAAATATATGTCAAAGAAGTAAACAATTGAATCATACAAAAATTATAAATTATGTCTTTTCAATCTTAAAAGATTTTTTTTTTATTGAACAAAGTAAAAAGGATTTATAAGAATGGAGCTACGGAAAGTATTTTAATTTAAGTAGTTGAAGTACATACCTAGCCTAGCCAAAAAGGTACTAACTGTGACAAAAAACCAGCCATAAAATGCATATTACAAGAGTTGTACAACAAAATATAGACACAATTTATTACAAAAAAATCTTTACCATTAGCAAAGGCCTTGAACTAGGTGTTTGAGCAAGCAATGAATTGAATTGAATGAAGTAAGAGTAGAGAAGAAAAGGGCATCATCCAAAACTCTAGGCTCTGCAATGGTTCATTTGTCATATCACAAACCAGACAACACCTCATAATAACTAGGGAAAGAGCTTGCACTATAGAAGTAGTCAATTTAACTTTGGGAAAGATTCCACCAATAGGTGCTAACCCAAATTCTAAATTACAATGCTCAAGTGCCAACTCCAACAAAGAAAGAGTAAATGAAGGTCTGAAAATAAAGTATTGTCAGCATCTTCACCAACTCTTTATCCAACAAAATGTCCATGCAATTAGACAAGAAAGCAGAAGCTACCTCAGAAAATAGAGCATGGGAGTTGTTTTGAAGTCATTCCCTACCCATAAGTGTTCTTATAGCCTCCTCAACATGTACACAAAGAATGGTGAAAACCATACCCAACTTTCATCTATTGTATGCATTGTTGTTTCTTTTCTCCCAAAAATATTTGGGTAGCATGACATGCCATGAAGACTCTATAATATCATAGTGAAATTGTGAAAAGAGAAGAGAGAAAACAAATGTGTTATAAATGATATGAAGAACATCAAATTGGTGAAGTATATATAGAATGAAAACATCAATACTTAGCACTTAAGCATTTAATTCACCACAAGACACACATGTTGATGTGATAATATTATTTCACAAAAAATGAGTAATGACTTTAAGCGATTTAATAAGTAATAAAAGATCAACCATTGATATTTGCAAATCTAATGGTTTTAGGGTTATTCCAAAGGATTGAATTCTCAAGTCTAGTGCTTTGTACATTTACTTCCAGAATGCAACTAGACATGTCCATCAAACATTCATCAAATGGTTAAGTCGCACAATAATATAACTCGTACTTACTGTTAGTGCAATTTTAGTTTTCTGAGTATTTTAATGTTTTATTAACTTATTAAATAATCTAACTCATAGTTACTAGTCATTAACTTGCACTGACATTTGACTTCAAACATAGTACTTTCAATGGCTCACTTTTGATAAGACCCTATAATATATTGACACTTGTCTCCATTCTGGAGACCTTATGTACAAATTTGGGTGTGTGAAAAAATTGTCCTAGAATAGAACAATATATAGCATTTGATATTTTCACCACCCATGCTATGATTTTTATTGGAATACCAGTTTAATTTGCCAATGAAAATTTTTCACTAGTTTGAAAATAGGTTTAGTTCGCCAAGAAGATTTTTTTATTGGTTTGAAAATAGGTTTAATTCACCAACAAAAATATATTTTTGGTTTCAAAACAAGTTTAATTCGCCAATGAAAATGTTTTATTTGTTTGAAAACAAGTTTTAATTGCCAATGAAAATATTTTATTGGTTTCAAAAAAAATACAATTCACTAGGATTTTCTACAGACTTCAAACGATTACAAAAGATTCGCCAATTAGAATTTATTATTTTTCCTTGAAAAAGGAATTTTTTTCCGGGAAGTATACAAGATTCACCAAGTTTTTACATCTTTTTCAGGGGGGGTTCTTAGAGTTATCCTTGCAAAGGACAATGCTACATGTGAGGACTATAATGAAATTTGTCAAAAAATTCCTCATTTATTTCATGCTTCTTAAAATTGTTAAAGAAAAAAATTGTTTATGTTTATGTTATGATACACTAAATCATCAAGGAAGATGATACTTATGGGGGGATGTTACACCCCAATTTTTTTTTACCAAGTTACTTTTAACTATTTACGTTCAAATGCATTTTGAAACTAAATGATGACGGATCACTGAGTGTGATTTGAAACGTCAATTGAAACTCATACATAGTTTAATCCAACAACTTTCTATATTTTAACTAGATGATGATGATTTTATGTTATTTAACATTATGATGAGATTATATGCAATGCAATGTATTTTAATTTTGATGATTATTATTGTGTGATCGATTTTTAAGTATATCAAATTGTAGCACCCCTCCACTTTTTGGCTCTTTTGATCAGACAATGTTCTTCTTTGTTATGCTTTGTTTTTGTTAATACTTTGACTATGGTACTTAGTTACTATTTGATCGCAAACTGTAAAGCGATGTGAATATTATATTTTGATGTGATGGTATTTTATTATGATGTTATCATTATGGCATGCTTTGGATTAGCTTAGTAGATATTTGAATTAATGATGCTTTATGCTTTCGATTATATTATTGATGTTAGATTCGTGAGTTAATATTACTCTATTGGTGAAGGGGATGGGATTGCACCACTCACTTGCAAGCGCTCTGCAATTCCACAATTTTCTTTTCACGGTGTGTTTTATTATGTTATATATATGCATGTTCGATATACTCTTTGTTCACAGGTTGACAGGTACAAGACATCGACTCCACCTGGTTTCACAGGTTTGAGTGTGTCCATTGCCAACGATATTTGATTGGGAGATAGTAGCTAGGTTTTTTGTGCCAAGTCGTCACCCTAGTCATAGTGTGTCGTCGGGTTTTAGTCGAATTAAGTTGCTTTAATATTGCTCCTCTCACCTTGATTTTATTTAATTGTAAGTTGGAAAAGGTAAATAAATGGCTTTATGTATTTAAGTTGTTTATTAAATTTATCTAGTTATAATGTTAGAAATGTTATTTAATTTAATTAATAAAATAATCTAATCTTGGATTAGATTTATTTTATTGATAAATTAAATTAATTGTGTTGAATTGAATTAAGTTATTCATTTTGGAATTAATAGATATTTGGATTGAATTTTAAAAAATGAAAATATGTTTCAATTTGCATTTTTTTTTAAATTGGAATGTAAAAGAAATTTAAGATATTTCCTATTCTATTTTTGAAAATTTATGAGGGTGGTTGGATACATATTTCATTTTTTTTCTATTATTGGGATTTTGATAGAGTTTTTAAAAAGGGAATGAAAAAATTGAAAAAAAAGGGAGGAAAGGGATTTCCGGTTTGTTTTTGGATTTGGAGAAGCAAGTTGGATTTCTTGGAAGAGCTGGAATTAGAAGAAGAATTCAAAGCGTCGTTGACAACCTTTCAAGCTTTTGGAAAACTAGGTTTCCTTTCTATTAATTTAGTTTTCACTTTGAAAGGTTTCACAATTTTTATTATGCTGTTGAAAATATTTAAACTCTGTTTGATTTGCAAAAAAACCCATGTTCAAATCTTGTTTCAAAACTTTGAAAACTTAGTTTAGAAATGAATTTCTTCAAAAAAATTGCATTATGGTTGTAAATAACTCTTTTTTAGAAATTATTTGCTCAACTAAACTATTATTTTGTGATTTTTTTAGGGGAAATAAAACCTTGTTTTGAAATGAAAAAAATAGATTTTAAAAAATCCACAGGGTTTTTTATTATGTTCTAGAAAAATTTTATAAAAAAAAATTAAAACCCAAATTTTTAGGGGTCGCTGGGGGCTCACCCCACCGCGCCCCCCATGGGAGGCGTTGTGGAGGGAGTCAAGCCCAAGGCCCACACAACCACCCACGGTGGAGGGAACGGCTGTGATAAACACAATCGCCACCACAATGGTGGGTTCGACTGTGGTTAACATAGTCGTGCCCACAACTATGGGTTCGGCTGTGGTTAACACAACCAACTCCCCAAACTTGGCGCACGCCCCAACAAACCCACGCTTTTATTTCATGCTTTGATTTTTTTAAGAAAATAAAAATAATAAATATATTTTAATATTTAATATTATATATATAATATTAAAATATTAATATATATAAGTCATTAAAAATATATATATTTTATATTTTATATTATATGTGTATAATATTAAAATATTAATATATATTAATAATATATATATGTATATTTATATAATATGAGGTTATATTATATGTATATATGTATATATATCATTTTATATATATATAATGATATATATACATATATACATATAATATAACCTCATATTATATAAATATACATTTCTGGAAAAAATTTATAAAAAAAATTTAAAACCCAAATTTTTAGGGGTTGCTGGGGGCTCACCCCACCGCGCCCCCCATGGGAGGCGTTGTGGAGGGAGTCACGCCCAAGGCCCCACACAACCACCCACGGTGGAGGGAACGGCTATGTTAAACACAATCGCCACCACAATGGTGGGTTCGACTGTGGTTAACACAGTCGTGCCCACAACTATGGGTTCGGCTGTGGTTAACACAACCAACTCCCCAAACTTGGCGCACGCCCCAACAAACCCATGCTTTTATTTCGTGCTTTGATTTTTTTAAGAAAATAAAAATAATAAATATATTTTAATATTTAATATTATATATGTAATATTAAAATATAATATATGTCATTAAAAATATATATATTTAATATTTTATATTATATGTGTATAATATTAAAATATTAATATATATTAATAATATATATATATATTTATATAATATGAGGTTATATTATATGTATATATGTATATATATCATATATATATATAATGATATATATACATATATACATATAATATAACCTCATATTATATAAATATATATTTCTCGGAAAAAATTTATAAAAAAAATTTAAAACCCAAATTTTTAGGGTTGCTGGGGGCTCACCCCACCGCCCCCCCATGGGAGGCATTGTGGAGGGAGTCATGCCCAAGGCCCCACACAACCACCCACGGTGGAGGGAACGGCTGTGTTAAACACAATCGCCACCACAATGGTGGGTTCGATCAGTTAACACAGTCGTGCCCACAACTATGGGTTCTTGTGGTTAACACAACCAACTCCCAAACTTGGCACACCCCCAACAAACCCACGCTTTTATTTCGTGCTTTGATTTTTTTAAGAAAATAAAAATAATAAATATATTTTAATATTTAATATTATATATATAATATTAAAATATTAATATATATAAGTCATTAAAAATATATATATTTTATATTTTATATTATATGTGTATAATATTAAAATATTAATATATATTAATAATATATATATGTATATTTATATAATATGAGGTTATATTATATGTATATATGTATATATATCATTTTATATATATATATATATATATATATATATATATATATATATATATATATAGTTGTGATATATTAAAATATTGATTAAAATGGTGGAATGATTTAAATATAATTGTGAAATTTTAAATTAATGTATAATAGTCAAATTAATAGATTGATTTTTAAAATAATATACATTGATGGAACAGTTATATATTTTAAAACGATATAATTTGGATCATAGAAGTAAATGTTTATTAGTATTTAAGAGTAATTAGGGAATTACATATCTGGTTAAATTTTATCCTTTGTTTGAAAGAGACATAATTTAATTACTTTTATTGCGGAAATAAACTATTGAATTTTATTAAAGGAAGTGGATTTAGGGAATCCAAAGTAGATTTAGTTCCTATTAAATTGCTCTTTTAAATGTGATTTCTTTCGTTATCGCTTTGGGGGAAATTGATTAGAAGGGTTGTTAAGTCTTCCAGGTGGGGTTTTCATTTAATTGTGTGGGTTGTCGTAATATGTTCTAGTCAACCTTTGGATTGTTTTGGGTAGTGCGTCTAAATGTATCCAGTTAGATACCCGATTATCACAAACAGGATGTGTTGACTTTATGTCGTGGAAATGGATTTAATATCCTTAGGTCGCACTTGTGTACCCTTGGGTTGTGGAGTTATTCCATGTGTTGTCTTAGAGGAGTGGCTTGCAATGAGGGTCGGCACACAAAGAGGTGTCAGGGTAACTCATTGTAAGTTAGTTAATCCAGTGATAACGTAAATAAATTGATTAGAGGAATAGGTAGTATCAAACACTTAATAAAATTAATTTTGTCTCACTCATAGATGCAAGGGCTTGTATAGACTTGGGATGGGACGAGAAGGCCTGGAATGGCAAGATCGTTATCTTGTATTTACGAGAGATAATTGATTCTGCATTGGTTTGCATGAAGGGCCGAGAGTCATTAGAGGTTTCCAGGATATCCCGAGATGGGGGCTGGCACCTAGGAAGATTTACCAGGATATCCCATGTAACATTGCATGATGACACTTCTCCTAAGTCAGCAGTATGTTTGTATCAGTGATGCAATTGATTATTTAACTCTGGAAGCATTGTAACCATTGTGTTAAGTGATGTATTTGTATTTGATTCACTTCAGTTATGTATTAGCCTGTGTCTAGAGGTAGATGGTCTTGTCTAGGAATCCTTGTTACTATCTCCTAGCATGGGGGGTGAGCCTTTGGGTATCACTTGGTTGGGTAGAACGTGCACCTTACTCTATTGGGTTTTCTCCTTGTTCATGTGGACGAGATTTCCAGTTGGAGAGCTCATGGGATCCAATTTCATTTCATGCTTTATTCATTTCAATTGATCTTGTAATTTATTACCCCTCATTTGTTATCAAGGTGGAAAGTTGTAATTTGTAATCTTGCTATTGTATTTACCTCATTCGGGGAATGAGAGTTGTACTCTTATTGTTAAATTATGTTATTTGGAATCATGTGGTATCTCTTAATCTTTGATGTAATTTCTCATGTATGGAATGTATGTGTTCTTAATTCTTTAAGTAATTAAATGTTATGGTTTCCTTTCATGTTTCTTGTTTGGGTTTTAAAGTAATCTCAATCTCGTAACCTTAGAGGTTGTTGGCAATGGGTAGTGAACTTGCATGTTAATTGTACTTTAAAAAAAAAAATTATGCATTTGAGTAGTTAATTGCAACTTTCTCTAGGGTTGTGTGGCTGAGCATTACACATGGTATCAAAGCTCGGGTTTAAACACTGGGTACTCTGGAATTATGATGAGCCTATTACGCTTTTAGTTGTGTAGGTTTTAAGTTGTGTACCTTGCTTCATACGTTGATGTGTCTGTAGGATTATGCCTCCCAGATGCGGAAGAGGTAGAGGGTGTGGACGTGGCCGTGTAGGCGGTCACGATGGGAGTCAGCATGACTCTCCTCCTCATGTTCCACTTATTCCAGATCAGGATGAACATCAGGCATCGCAGAATGTCCCAGGGGGTAGTGATCGACAACAGAATCCTCCAGGGATTGAGGCTGCGCGTAGAGCACTTGAGGAGGCATTAGCGCTCCTTGGTCAGAGGTAGGCTGAGGTTTAAGGTAATCTTGGTGAGAGGGAAGTTCCACCTCAGTCAGAGACGCATATGAGAGATCTACTCAGGGCACATCCACCACTATATGATGGAGCAAGCACTAGGTTAGAGGCTAAGACTTGGCTTATAGACCTTTGATAGGTTCTTTGCTATGCATCCTTATGGCAGAAATACCAAAGCACGGTGCGCTATCATGCATTTGCAGGGGTTCACATCCACATGGTGGAGGTTGGAGGAGTAAAAGCTCCACATTGACATTAACTCATTATCTTGGGAGATTTTTCTAGAGCGGTTCAGAGCTCATTTCCTATCCGAGCATTGGCGTCAACATCGAGGCAATGAGTTTCACGCTTTGTGTTAGTTGAGCAGTATGAACGACGCTTCTACAAGCTCAAACAGTATGCAGGGATAGGAGACGATGAGGGGATGTGTGTTCACCACTTTGTCAGGGGCTTAAACACCCGTCTTAGCGGAGGTGTGAGGGTTTTCAAACCCAAAATCGTGGAGGCAGCGGTGGAGAAAGCACGTCTAGTAGAAGAGAATCTGGCCATTGCACTAGGAGGCCACATGGGTGTTCAGATAGGCAGCTCAGTTCAACAGCAGGGTCTAGTGCTCGAGGAGGTCAGCCTCAAGGAGGTGCACCTCCCAAGGCTTAGCAGGGACCTTCGCAGAGTGGTCAGCAGCAGCAGCAAGTTTCTCAGGGGAAACGTAAAGGTTTCCAGCAAAGGAAGGGGGACATGAACTGGAGGCGTATGAAACGCTTCAGCTTTGATCAGTTGGCACAGAGTTCTCAGTCCACTTTCAGGGGTAGTGCGCAGCAGTCTAGCGCACCACCTGGAGGCAAAGGCTATGGCAGAGGTACTGGATGCTTTACATGTGGCCAGCAAGGTCATATAGCTAGAATGTGTCGCAACAGGGGCACATCTGGGTTTTCTCAGGGACCAGTGGCATCTGAGCCGACAGTTGGAGATGCAGGCAGAGGGCATCATGTTTTCGCAACGGTTGATAACTTCCAGGCAAAGCATCAGAGCACTATCATTGAGACATATGGTATGTTGTTGGGTAACCCAGTTACCATTTTGTTTGATTCTGGAGCGTCAGACTCCTTTTCTTCTTATGTCGTGACGCGATGTAGACTAGGTGCAGTAAGGAAAGTCGATAAGTGGTAGGTTGAGTTAGCCTCGGGTGCGAGAGTCACATCCCATTCCCTTGTACTAGAGTGTAGTTTGGAGGTTGGACCTCTCCATACTACAATGGACCTCCAAGTTATTCCATTGGGTTCTTATGACGTTGTCATAGGGATGGATTGGTTAGAGGCGCATAGTGCGATCATAGATTGTCGACGTAAGTTGATTTGATGCATTGAGGCATCTAGCAGAGAAGTAGAGATAGTGGAAGTTCAGAGGCCAATTTCCTTGAGGGTCATCTCAGCTATGCATTTGAGAAGGTGTGTGTGTCAGGGTTGCCAGTTATTCGCTGTTACAGTGGATGATTTGGATTTAGGAGGTGGAGAAGAGAAAGTCTCTCTCAATAGTCACCCCATTCTTTAGGAGTATTCTGATGTCTTTCCAGATGAGATTCCAAGGATGCCACCTCAGAGGGACATAGACTTCAAGATAGACCTTTTACTTGGATCGGAACCCATTTCACGAGCTCCTTATCGTATGACCACCCAAGAGCTAAAAGAGCTTTGCTTGCAGCTTGAGGAGTTGTTAGAAAAGGGTTTCATTCACCCTAGTGTTTCTCCATGGGGAGCACTAGTTATCTTCGTGAAGAAGGACAGTTCACTTCGATTATGTATTGATTACCGACAGTTGAACAAAGTGACATCAAGAATCGATATCTGCTTCCTAGGATTGATGATCTATTCGATCAGATCAAGGGTGCCATGATCTTTTCAAAAATTGATCTTAAGTCGGGATATCATCAGCTTCGTATCTTTGAATCGGACATCCATAAGATAGTGTTTCGAACGTGGTATGGTCACTATGAGTTCAAAGTAGTACCGTTCGGGTTGATGAATGCACCCTCTATGTTCATGAGTCTGATGAACGGGGTATTTCTGTAACGCCCCGTCGTGCGAACCCCAAAGGACAAATACACAACAATTACAGCACATTTTTTTCTTTAAGTAAACATAACACACATGTAAAACACATTAAATCATAACATGAATTTCATTTAAGTAGATTCACTAACACATACATCCCTTGGGGTACACGAAGAGTCATTACTCGACTTAGGTCCACACAACGACAATAAAGAATAAAAGCCAAAGATATAATCCATAACAAAATAAACATTAACAAATATAACACATACATGATAAACATTGAAAAGAAACCATCTGATTACATAAATACAACATATGCATATTTAACTTAACACATTGAATAACAATTGCCACGGCCAATATCCACACCAAGTTAACATTACATTACAGTACAATGTTCTAGAGATACAATGATACAAAAGTGTTTCTAAACATAAATGGAAACCATACACAAGATAACATGATACAATTGAACAGATGAATACAAAGTATTATAACTGGCTCCAAGACAAATACAACTCTAGAGTCGCCGCAACAGCACCAAACCGCACCTCTCGATCCTCGACTAGGGACCCAATGGGGTGCTTAGCACGTTCCACCCGACCGTGTGAGTCCGAAGACCCACCCCCCGTGCTAGGAGCTAACAAGAAAGAGACCGCAACCAAGAACATCCAAATAGGGAACCACAAGACGCCATACAAAAGTATCATAAAACTCAAGAATTACAAAGACATAATCAACAACATCCAAGAGTCATTTAAATAACTTAAAATCATAAATCTCATCACATAAATCAAAGCAATGACCAGTAACAAGTAACCAAAGGATGATCATGAAACACTTCCAAATCCACTGAATTAATAAACATAATACAATATCAAATTATAATTAAACAACACAATAACATCATATCACAGTACCATAAGAGAACAAGGTCATAAGTCAAATATCAATGAGATCATACAAGACCACAAAGTACTCCAAAGATGTATCAAGGCAATACTCCATAAATCAATATAAGTCCAAACAACAACAATCTAAACCAACTCCCACAACCTACTTCCAGAGGAACACAATAAGGTAAAACACATGGGCAACTAGGGGAGAGTGTCATCGCATAGCCTACATGGGTTATCCTGGCCCTTCCTCCAAACTGAGGCGTCGGCCCCCATCTATGGATATCCTGGCCCTTCCTCCTACTTGAGGCGCCGGCACCATAGGGTAGCTCATGCGGAGCTGATAACCTCTCATGAGGACGAGGTTACGACCTTGCCAACCACGGCCTTCTCGGCCTTCCATTAGTCTGTGGAAGCACTAATGAAGACGAGGCATCCATTTTTTTTAAATCTTATAATGATATTACTACCCAACCCTTCTAGGTTAATTATTAGATTTTCACTTGTTTACTAACTCACTCGTGGGTTATCCTGTGCCCTTCCCCTTATGCGGGGCGCTGGCCCCCACGAGGAGCCACTCTTCCTAGAGACCCCAACAACATAAAAACCAAGGGTTGTACCATCATAATTTGAACAAAGAATCACAACATAAGAGCATGCGAGGCATTACCCATCTCGCTAACAAGTACAAAATCAGAGTCTCAACAATTCTCGTACAACCCTTTCAAAATCCAAATACCAAAACACTTGCCACCTCAAGGGCACATAAGAGAAAGAACATCAACTGACAATCATCTCAAGCCTCTGGAAGCCAAAAGAATGAAAACCCACAAACGGGAGTAAAGTGAAGCAACAAGAGTATTTCTCCAATAATTCCAACACAAGGATAAAATTTCATCAAATATGCGAGTAACTCAGAAAAGCCATAAAAAGGGAAAGGTTCATCAAGACCCATCCGCAAATCAACAATGGTCACCTCAAATAGGGAAACGCAAAAGAAAATCAACCTTTAAACAAAATCACTTAATAAAAGCAAAAGCCACCAACTAGGTATTCCAGGGGAGACCTCAATTTTCTCCTCACAAGAACCCCCTTATAGTGGTACGCAAATCACCTTCATAAAATCAACAACGTAGCAATGACAACAATACTTGCAAGGCCACAAGAACTATTTTCAATTCAAATATAATGAGTGAAAACATTGAAATAAGATCAACAACTCCATCCAGACTACATAATCAACTTCAATACAAAATAAATCGGAAATTCAAGAAGATCAACCATCCACAACTCATAAACCAAAACACGAGTTCCCAATTACATTGCAACAAAATTTAAATGTCAAAGGATTCCTTGAATCAAAATTAATCTCCAACGGCATTCATACCAATACGGAAATGTCCAAAAACAATCCTTCAATAAAAGAGTTAAAAGCATGCAACCAGGCATCCAAGGCACCAAATTTAAGAACACCTTAAATACTTAACCACTCACAAACCCAGAAAAACACATAATAAACAACAACCAAAATTTCAATCGAGAACAATATTTATTAACCAATCAATTAACGACCAGAACTAAATAACTTTACAACTTACCCATCTGAATTACTCAATTAACTAAAACAATTCATGATAACCATCACAAGTATTCTAAAAGATTTATCCATAAAGAGAACTTACAAATCAACCATTAAATGAATATAAAGGAAATCAAATTTTCAAAAGATTAAAATCCCATTCACCAATAAACTATCCAATTCAAGAATACCTTAATCAATCACTAATCATACCCATACATTTAAATTTCCTCTTTCACCATACTAACTTAACATTCACTTCCAATATTTAAATTAATTGTGAAAACCATTTAAGATCAATTGTCTATACTTTAAAATGACCATAATAACAATATTCTAAATTCTTAAACCACATATTAAAACTTACTACCTTAAAATCTTAAATCTATCTAAATAAATCTACACACATAAATACCTTTTAAAACTACAAATCTATATATTTTAATTCTTTTCGAGGAGGGAAAGTAGAAAGAGAATAGATCTTTTCCAAGAATCCAACAAGTCTACACGACTACAACTTCACAAAATAAGAATAAAAAGATAACTTATTCAATTCTATATTAAATTCTATTTTCACCCTATACACATTTAAAAATAAGAATTAAACAATCAATGCTGATATAAATATATATTCACAAATTGCCCTTCTACTATATTATCCTATCAAATTTCACAATTTAACAAATTAATAGGAATTCTTTTCTATTCCAAAATATTTACTCAAAACAAGAATTAAATAAACCAATGCTGTCATATATACGTAAGTTGGTTTTTCTACTAACTTATCCTCTTATAGTTGTAATTTAATAAATCAGTAATAATGATAAACAAAAGATTTCTTTCTATTTTATTATTTCTACTATAACCAAATTTTGTTTTATTTTAACTAGAAAAAGAACAGAATATTTACTGATAACATTAAATGGTTACAGCAACCCAGTTAAATAACTAAAATCTAAAAAAAATACATTAACAAGTATATATATACAAATATATATATACATATATATATATATAAGTAAAATTTTGCAATATATAAATGAAACATATTTAAAAAGTAAATTTTTGCACAGAAGATAAAATAGAAGTTCACACTTTAATAAAATTTATATTAATAAATTTGAATGGGCTTTTTATACCCATACGCCGGCAAGGCAATAGACACCACCCGGCTGTGGGCAGTCCTTGGGCTGCCACAGTAGTCTGACGGACTGCCGTGGACAGTCTACGGACTGTCACAGCAGTCCGATGGACTGTCGTGGTAGTCTGTAGGCTGTCGCACTGCCACTACCGTCGGCTGGGTGGTGGGTACGGCCGAGGCCGAACCATCACCCAATCTGCAAATTTTTATTTTATTTTATTTATTTTTATTTTTCTTTTTAAAACAATATAAATATTTATACACAGAATAAATTTGTAAAATTTATCTACAAATGAGGATTCTCACAACCTCGAAATTCCCAAACAAGACGTTATTCTATTACTGGTTTATTAGTATTCTTAACTTAAAACTACAGTAACCCTTTCAATTCCATAATCCCAACAAAATTTACTTTAAATGAATAACGATCTCGAACCCCAGTAAGATTTTCTTGAGAAAAACAGTCCAAAATATTTCTAAGGCTTCGAGAATTTTCTACATACATTAAAATACAAAACCAGAAGAAAATTTCATTCGCAACAAGAATTCTTATTTCTTTGATACTAGAGAAAGAGAATAATTTAAAAGAAGAAGGAGAACCTGGTGTCCTACGCCTGGAGAAAATTGTAGAAGCTTTATCCTTCTTACCGATCCAATCATCCGCTACCGATCGTTTCCAGCAGTAGCTCCAATATCCTCCCTCAACTTAAATCTCATTCCTAAATGAATTCTCTCCAGAATAATAATAGAAAAGAATGCAATACTGTAATAGAAAAAATGACTGCTAAAATTTCTCCAAAATCCCTTGGAAAGAGAATGCCAACCCTCTATCAACAAAACTCCCCTAAATAAAAACACACACAAAAGTCTCTTCCATTCCTCTTCCTGAGAATACCAAAAGTCACATCTCAAGAAATAACTCAAAATAATTATTAATCCCTTTAATTCCCTTTTGTTTCCTTTTCAAGTATTTATATTTCATTTTCTTTTATCATGCAGATTAAAACTCAATAAATTTAACTCCACAAAAATGAAGTTTTATTTATATATATATATATATATATATATATATATATATATATATATATATATTCATCATTTCCACAAAACTTTATTAAATAATTACCTCCACATTAAAATAATTAAAATCAACCATTTGCAAGATTCTAAATAAGTATCCATTAATTTTCTTATTATAATAATTATCTTTTCAAGATTTTTTGTTCATTATTATTATTAACTCCAACATTTAAATCAATTTATCTAATAATACCACTTTTACTTTTAACGAATTGGTTTGATTTGGTCATTTGTTCTAAATCATTTGATTAACTTAATTGATTCTGATTTTAATTTCTAATCATATTTTAAATAACTTTGCAAATCACTTATGATTTAATTAATTATTTAAACATGATTACTAACATATTATGTTTTCCACACAATCAAATAACACAGTAACCAATGAAGCACACACAAATACTCACACAAAAGTTTAGAACAACCGACACGGAGGGGTATTACAATTTCGTACGTACCTAGACAGATTTTTGCTTGTGTTCATTGATGACATTTTGATATACTCTAGGACAATGGAAAAGTATGAGGAACATTTGCGACAGGTATTACAGTGCTTACGGGATAATCAACTTTATGCTAACCTATCGAAGTGTGAATTCTTCAAGACAGAGGTCCAATACCTTGGTCATGTGATCTCAGGGGAAGGTATTTCAGTGGATCCTGCAAAGATCCAAGGGATCTCAGATTGGCCTGCACCCACAAATGTGGCAGAGATACGTAGCTTTATGGGGCTAGCGGGTTATTACAGGCGTTTTGTGTAGGGCTATTTGAGAATAGGGCATCCTATCACCTCCCTTCAGAGGAAAGGGAAGAGGTTTGTGTGCTCAGAGAAGTGTGAGGTAGCGTTTCAAAATCTTAAGGAGAAGCTGACCAGTGCACCAATACTTGTGATACCTGATCTGAATGGGGACTTTGTAGTTTGTACAGATGCATCCTTGGAAGGATTAGGTGCAGTGTTGATGTAGGAGGGTCGTATCATTGCATACGAGTCACGGAAGCTCAAGGATCATGAGTTGAACTACCCCACACATGATCTTGAGTTGGCAGTAGTTGTTCATGCATTGACAAGATGGAGGCATTTCCTTCTTGGCCATAGGTTTGAGTTGCACAGTGATCACAGAAGCCTTTAGTATATTTTCACATAGCCCAACCTTAATGCTAGGCAGAGGCGTTGGATGGAGTTTCTCTGCGAATATGACTTCGACGTGAAGTATATCCAGGGAAAGGAGAATGTCATAGCGGATGCACTCAGTAGGCAGAGACATGAGATATCTGAGTTGACTCTTGTTGTAGATTTACGGAGTCAAATTCTTTCTGCCCTTCCAGCGGATAGTTGGTATCAGGAGGTTAGGATGGAGATTGAGGTAGGAAGACCCCTTGAGGGTAGGTATTTAGGATATTCTCTGGATTCAGATGAGATATTGAGGCACATGGGACGCATATGCATTCCTTCATCAAGTGATCTTCGCACCTTGGTCATGACTAAATCACATCGTGCACCTTATTCATCTCATCCAGGGGTGAAGAAGATGTATGCAAATCTGCGTCAATTGTATTTCTGGCTAGGGATGAAGCGCGATATTGCAGATTATGTGTCGCGGTGTCTTGAGTGTCAGCAGGTGAATGTTGAACACTAGCATCCAGCAGGGCTTTTGTAACCGCATTTAGTACCAGAGTGGAAGTGGGATATAATCTCATTGGATTTCATTGTTGGTTTACTCAACTCTTCAAGACGACATGATGCAATTATGGTGACAGTTGATAGGTTGACGAAGGTAGCACACTTCTCACCTATTCGCTCTTCCTATACTGCATCGTACGTAGCCAGAGTGTTCATGGAGGACATAGTGAGGTTACATGGTATTCCGCGTTGGATTATTTCTAATAGGGATCCAATGTTCACCTCAACTCTTTGGACTTCATTATAGCATGCGATGGGGACACAATTGAACTTCAATTTAGCTTATCACCTAGAGACAGGTGGACAGACCGAGAGGGTCAATCACATCCTCGAGGACATGTTACATATGTATGTGATGGACTAGCAGACACGATGGGAAGATTATCTCTATTTGGTAGAGTTCACTTATAATAGCGGTTTCCAGAGTTCTATCAGCATGCCTCCATTCCAGGCATTGTATGGGCGACCATGTCACACTCCCTTGAGTTGGGATCGACTAGAGGACAGAGTAACTTTGGGTCCTAAGATGTTGCAGGATATGGAGCAATAGGTGGATAGGATTAGAGAGCACTTGGTGGCAGCATAGGATAGGAAAAAGAAGTATGTGGATGCGCATAGAGTGGATCATCAGTTTTCTGTGGGCGATAGAGTATTCTTGCAGGTGCATCTACGAAAGAGTCCAATCCGTTATGGGAAGGTCTCTAAGTTGGTGCCTCGCTTTGTTGGACCCTTTGAGATCCTTGAGAAGATTGGTCCAGTTGCTTATCGTCTTGCTTTATCGCCCAGTCTCGCACATATTCACGATGTATTTCATGTTTCACTTATTCGATCGTACCATCCAGACATTTCTCATGTACTTGATTGGAATGCATTACAGGTAGAGGACGGGCAGCTAGCTTTGGAGCCCGTGGCCATAATGAAGCGCAAAACGCTCGCTCTTTGAGGGCGAGATATTGATCAGGTTAGGGTCCAGTGGGATCTTAGGGATGATACGTCATCCACTTGGGAAGATGCAACTAGAATGAGGGAGCTCTATCCCTATTTGTTCACAGGCTTCTAGGAGTAAGCCTGACCCTAGGGGGAGGATGTAGCACCCCTCCACTTTTTAGCTCTTTTGATCGGATAGTGTTCTTCTTTGTTATGCTTTGTTTCTGTTAATACTTTGACTATGGTACTTGGTTACTATTTGATCGCAAACTATAAAGCGATGTGAATGTTATATTTTGATGTGATGATATTTTATTATGATGTTATCATTATGGCATGCTTTGGATAAGCTTAGTAGATATTTGAATTAATGATGCTTTATGCTTTCGATTATATTATTGATGTTAGATTTGTCAGTTAATAATACTCTATTGGTGAAGGGGACGGGATTGCACCACTCGCTCGCGAGCACTCTACGATTCTGCGATTTCCTCTTCACGGTGTGTTTTATTATGTTATATATATGCATGTTCGATATACTCTTTGTTCGCAGGTTGACAGATACAAGACATCGACTCCACTTGGTTTCATAGGTTTGAGCGTGTCCATTGCCAACGATGTTCGATTGGGAGATAGTAGCTAGGTTTTCTATGCCAAGTCGTCACCCTGGTCATAGTGTGTTGTCGGGTTTTAGTCAAGTTAAGTTGCTTTAATATTGCTCTTCTCACCTTGATTTTATTTAATTGCAAGTTGGAAAATGTAAATAAATAGCTTTATGTATTTAAGTTGTTTATTAAATTTATCTAGTTATGATGTTAGAAATGTTATTTAACTTATTAATTAATTTAATTTAATTAATAAAATAATTTAATCTTGGATTAAATTTATTTTATTGATTAATTAAATTAATTGTGTTGAATTGAATTAAGTTATTCATTTTGGAATTAATAGATATTTGGATTGAATTTAAAAAAATGAAAATATGTTTCAATTTGCATTTTTTTTTAAATTGGAATGTAAAAGAAATTTAAGATATTTCCTATTCTGTTCTTGAAAATTTATGAGGGTGGTTGGATAGATATTTCATTTTTTTTCTATTATTGGGATTTTGATGGGGTTTTTAAAAAGGGAAGGAAAAAATTGAAAAAGAAGGGAGGAAAGGGATTTCTGGTTTGTTTTTGGATTTGGAGAAGCAAGTTGGATTTCTTGGAGGAGCTGGAATTAGAAGAAGAATTTAAAGCACCATTGACTACCTTTCAAGCTTTTGGAAAACCGAGTTTTATTCCTATTAATTTAGTTTTCATTTTGAAAGGTTTCACAATTTTTATTATGTTGTTGAAAATATTTAAACTCTATTTGATTTGCAAGAAAACCCATGTTCAAATCTTGTTTCAAAACTTTGAAACCTCAGTTTAGAAATGAATTTCTTCAAAAAAATTGCATTATAGCTGTAAATAACTCTTTTTTAGAAATTATTTGCTCAACTAAATTGTTATTTTGTTAAATTTGAAAATATATATATATATATATATATATATATATATATATATTTGAGAAATTATATATATATATATACAAACATATATATATTTATATGTAATATGTATTGTGATTTTTTTTTAGGGCAAATAAAACTCTGTTTTGAAATTTAAAAAAATCATATTTTAAAAAATTCCGGAGGGGATTTTTGTGTTATGGAAAAATTTTATAAAAAAAAATTTAAACCCAAATTTTTGGGGGTTGTTCGAGGCTCACCCCACTGTGCCCCCCATGGGAGGCGTTATGGAGGGAGTCGTGCTTAGCGCCCCACACAACCACCCATGGTGGAGGGAACAGTTGTGTTAAACACAGTCGCCACCATAGTGGTGGGTTCGGCTGTGGTTAACACAGTCGCGCCCACAACTATGGGTTCGGTTGTGGTTAACACAGCCGACTCCCCAAGCTCGACGTGCGCCCCAATAAACCCGTGCTTTTATTTCGTGCTTTGATTTTTTTCAAAAATAAAAATAATAAATATATTTTAATATTTAATATTAATATATATGTCATTAAAATATATATTTTATATTTTATATTATATGTGTATAATATTAAAATATTAATATATATTAATAATATATATATATAATATATATAAATAATATATATATATATAATATGAGGTTATATTATATGTATATATGTATGTATATTATTTTATATATATATATATAGTTGTGATATATTAAAATATTGATTAAAATGGTGGAATGATTTAAATATAATTGTGAAATTTTAAATTAATGTATAATAGTCAAATTAATGGATTGATTTTTAAAATAATATACATTGATGGAACAGTTATTTATTTTAAAACGGTATACTCTAGATCATAGAAGTAAATGTTTATTAGTATTTAAGAGCAATTAGGGAATTACATATCTGGTTAAATTTTATCCTTTATTTGAAAGAGACATAATTTAATTAGTTTTATTGCAGAAATAAACTATTGAATTGTATTAAAGGAAGTGGATTTAGGGAATCCAAAGTAGATTTAGTTCCTGTTAAATTGCTCTTTTAAATGTGATTTCTTTTGTTATCGCTTTAGGGGAAATTGATTAGAAGGGTTGTTAAGTCTTCCAGGTGGGGTTTTCATTTAATTGTGTGGGTTTTCGTAATATGTTAGTCAACCTTTGGATTGCCTTGGGTAGTGCATCTAAATGTATCCAGTTAGATACTTGGTTATCACGAACGGGGTGTGTTGACTTTATATCGTGGAAATAGATTTAATATCCTTAGGTTGCACTTGTGTACCCTTGGGTTGTGGAGTTATTCCACGTGTTGTCTTAGAGGAGTGGCTTGCAATGGGGGCCGACACACAAAGAGGTGTCAGGGTAACTCATAGTACGTTAGTTAATCCAGTGATAACGTAAATAAATTGATTAGAGGAATAGGTAGTATCAAACACTTAATAAGATTAATTTTGTCTCGCTCATGGATGCAAGGGTTTGTATAGACTTGGGATGGGACGAGAAGGCCTGGAATGGAAAGATCGTTATCTTGTCTTTACGAGAGATAACTGATTTCACATTGGTTTGCATAAGGGGTGCCGGGAGTCGTTAGAGGTTTCCAAGATATCCCGAGATAGAGGCTGGGACCTAGGAAGACTTACCAAGATATCCCATGTAACATTGTGATGACACTTCTCCTAAGTCAGCAATATGTTTGTATCAGTGATGCAATTGATTATTTAACTCTGGAAGCATTGTAACCATAGTGTTAAGTGATGTTGTATTTTTATTTGATTCAATTCAGTTATGTATTAGCATGTGTCTAGAGGTAGATGGTCCTGTCTAGGAATCCTTGTTACTATCTCCTAGCATGGGGGGTGAGCCTTTGTGTATCACTTGGTTGGGTGGAACGTGCACCTTACTCCGTTGGGTTTCCTCCTTGTTTGTGTGGACGAGATTTCCAGTTGGAGAGCTCATGGGATCCAGTTTCATTTCATGCTTTATTCATTTCAGTTGATCTTGTAATTTATTACCCCTCTTTTGTTATCGAGGTGGAAAGTTGTAATTTGTAATATTGTTATTGGATTTACCTCATTCGGGGAATGAGAGGTGTAATCTTATTGTTAAATTATGTTATTTGGAATCATGTGGTATCTCTTAATCTTTGATGTAATTATCATGTATGGAATGTATGTGTTCTTAATTCTTTAAGTAATTAAATGTTATGGTTTCCTTTCATGTTTCTTGTTTGGGTTTTAAAGTAATCTCAGTCTTGTAACCTTAGAGGTTGTTGGCAATGGGTAGTGAACTTGCATGTTAATTGTACTTTTTTTATAAAAAAAAATTGTGCGTTTGAGTAGTTAATTGCAACTTCCTCTAGGGTTGTGTGGCGGGGCGTTACACAAATGTAGCTTAAAAACAAATCAAACACACCAATAAGACATTATATTGAAGAAAACTAATTAAAAACTACAAAAAACTCTTAATAACAGCAGTTTCTTCAATGACGTCTCATTGTCCTCTATCTCCAGTGTTTTTGTTGATTCCAGCTTGCTCTCGGATTGTATGCTAGGCTCAACAAACAGTCTTCCTAGAGAATGAGAGTAAAGATGAATGCATACTATGCTAAGATATGATTAACATGTTTAAACTAAACATGATTGCTAGAATGTAAAATTATGAAATTATGAATGCTAATGCTTATAATGACTGCTAAAATGCTAATCGTATGTCTATAATGCATGTGTGTGTGTAACCAATGCTTGGATTCGCAGGGGTATTTATAGAGTTTTTGAAAGATTATGATTGGCTGATGTGATCAATGGTTGAAATCAAGCTTGTCAAGATGAATGGTGAGAGATTTTGGAAATTGAGAAAAAAAATGGAAGGTTGAGAGAATAATGGAAGATGTTTCCTTCCCACAAAACCTTTCACTCAAAAATAGAGGCAACTTGCCATTTTCCATCTTTAGTTATGAGTTGGTTTTGTAGTTGAAGATAATTCCCATAATTAAATAAATATGTGACAATGAATTTAGAAGTTTTCATAAATAAATAATTAATATTTAATTATGTGTGAGAGATGAAAATGGAAGGTAATTAAAAATATTTAATTATGTGTGAAGTGAGAAAAGGTGTTAAATTAAATATTTGTAATATTTAATTTAATTGTGGGATGAAGAAGGTGTTTGGAGGAATATTCCATTATTTGAATTTAAACATTCAAATTATGAATAATATGATAATTAATTTAAACAAATTATAAAATTTATTTAATTTAATTAAGAGGAATATGGAAGGTGGTAATAATTAAATAAAGTTATTTATTTAATTAAGGTAAAATAATTATAAAAGTGAACGATATAAATAAATAATTAAATTTATTTATATGTAGATGACTTTAGAAGATTAATTAAATAATTCATATTTAATTAATTAACAAGCTTAATCAATTGTGACCATTTTTAGATGTATATAATTATTATTGTTATAAAATCAATATTATGATGATGTCACAATTAATAATGACTAACTATTTGATTTGGATTCTAAGTGAAACGCATGACTATTTTCTTACCCTCCAAAGGGAGAGGGAGAGTATCATCAAAGGGAGGAATATAGACTTCATAACTAAACAGGTTATGCCAATTGAGTTTTCCTACACATTCAAGTAGGTCTACCCAATCCTATTGTTGAAGTCAATTTGTGTGATTTGCTAAGTCAAGTCTAAAGGTAGGATCTAGAACCTAGTCGAATCTTGGCTTATTCATTTGCAATGAGAAAAATAAAGTTATTTATGTCATGAATCAATTTTTTTATCAATTATGGCACACGACTACATGGAGGGAATTTCTCCTGTATGATCTTGGAGTTCTCTCATTGCTCCTGTCCCAGAGTTGCTACAGGTTTGCTCAGAGATTCAGGAGCATTTGGAGAGCTGGCCTCTATTTGGTCCAAGATGCGAAGACGTAATGGTGTGGGGCGACGGTGGTGATGGGAATGCCACGACTAAGGTGATCTTCAAGGATGTTTTCTGTAATTTTCCTCATGTCGAGTGGTCCTACAAGCATGGCTGGAGCAGATGTAATATGCCCAAGGTAAATTCCTTTCTGTGGATTGCTGGAAGACAGCGTGCTCTTACCTGGGACAGACTTCGTCGGTGCGGGTGGGAGGGTCCCTCCAGATGCGTTTTATGTGAAGAGGATGAGGAGGACAATGACCATCTTTTCATCCATTGCGGTTTTGCCAGTAAGCTTTGGTCTATTTTTCTGGGCAGATGGAAGTTGGTCTAGGTTATGCCCAGGAGTATCCCGCGGCTTCTGGAATGTTGGTGGACAAAGATCAAGAGTTAGGGGCTCAGAATGATATGGGAGGCTACTCCTGCCATTATCGTTTAGAATGTATGGCTGGAACGAAATAGAAGGCTATTCCAAAGTAAATTCAGATCAGTGGAAAGTATCTGGAACAAGGTGGAAAGCTCTCTCTCGGAGGTGGGGGAGGTTCAGAAGCTTAAATACAGGGTTCTGGATGCTAGGGAGAAGGAGTTGGGGGATACGTGGCCATGTTTTCGTTGGCTCCTTTCTTCTCTACAGGTCCCCAATGTTTGTTTGGCTCCTGAGATCTGGATACCCCCTGATCCTGGGTGGCTCAAGTTCAATTTTGATGGTGCAGCCAAGTCCAATCTTGGTGTAGGTAGGGGAGGCAAAAAATTTTGGGACCATTCTAGTCAACCTATTGGAGCTTTTGCCTTAGATTTTGGGGTAGATTCTAACAATAGAGCTGAGGCTCGTGCTTTGATGTGGGGTTTAATGCTTGCCAGGGAAAAAGGGTGGAAGAAGCTATGGATGCAAGGGGACTCAAAATTGATTATTAATGCTCTTGGGGGTTTCGGGATAAAGAATTGGAGATTGGATTCCATTATGTGAATCTCGAGGTGGGCGATTACAGGTTTGGAACAGATGAAAATCTCTCATATTAAAAGAACAAGGAATAGGGCTGCAGATTGGCTTGTTAACTATGGGGTCCTGATGGAGAAAGAAAAGGGTTTGAGAGTTATGCAGTGGTGGAATGACTTTCCTTTCCCCTTAATTAGGTTGCTCCAATGTGATATTGGGAAATGATGGGGTAGGTGTTTTTGACTTTGTATTTTGTTCTGTCTCAGTGTGGAGATTGTGAGGGCTGGTGATGGCTTTGATTAATCCTTGTATAATACTTTGTATATGGTTCCTGGACCTAAACCAGGTTTTATTAATAAAAAAAAAAAAAATTGTTTATCAATTAGTTAATCTTGAATTTGAATAAGAGTAAAAGTACAAAGCTATGTCACACTTTCGACCAAATTATTAGCACAATTGAATTTAAATATTTCTAACTAAAAATCAACTTTGGTCAAACATATGATCTAGTAAGAATCATTCTAGCTAAATTAGATATGTCCACAACTTTTCTAGCTAAAATTGTTAGATAAATGCATATGTACCACTTTGAAGCCAATTTATTGAAAAAATAAAATTATTTGAAAAAAATGATGTTCCAACAACTCCTAGTCATGTAAATAAACTTTTTTTTAAATATAAAAATACTTTTTTGTAGATCATAAGTGCAGTTTTCAAAAAATATATATTTTTAATAGTGTTACTATCCTTTATATTTTATATTTATTTTTACTAAAAGTGGGTTATTAGCACAGAAATATTAGGTTGATTACCATGTCAAGAAAAATACTAAAACTTATTAAAAAAAAATTGAAAAAAATATGATACACAAGATAAAAGAATTTATATCAAGATGGTCTAATTTTTTTCTATTTTAGATAAATAGTTAATATGATAGTTAACATCAAATGGAAACAACTATGTTTTAATACATGCACATTTTAATATTTATTTAAAAATATATATTTATCAAAATTGGAAAAGAATATATTCATGCTATAAATACACACAAAAAATTTGAAGGAAAAAAAATAAAATTTACTATATAATAGTTGACTCTCATTAACTTCATTTTTTAGCATTTTATCAACAACAAAATTATAATGTAAATTTATTAAAAAACTATATTCAAATAATTTTATTTTTTTTCAAAAAATACAAACATAAAATATACTACAAAATATACATGTTATTAGTTTACATCATTTTAAAATTCAAAACATATATACCACTTTTTAGTGATTCAAATTTAAAAGTTGGATCAACGTTGGCTCATTTCTTTATAAAGTGTGACAAAACTTTGTACGTTTACCCAAGATAAATTGATTATTTAAAAATGTGTTAATTGATATATATATATATATACACGATATGTTTTAATATCGATTAAATATATACATATATACTATTGGTGATATCTATATATATACATACATACACACGATATGTTTTAATATCGATTATATATATACATATATAGTATTGGTGATATATATATATATATATAAATTATATATATACATATATAGTATTGGTGATAAATATATGTATATATATAGATATATTATATATAATATGATGTTTATATTTTAATAATATATATCATGCTAATAAAAGCATGTATAAAAGTAATTATAAATTTGTCCTTAACTTGTACTTGGTGAGGCATATTAGCCTCCAATGAAGGCATGTATAAAGGATTAAATAAAGGAATTTAAAATGGTATTAAAGCCAGTGTTGTGGCAGTTTAAATGCCATAAGTGAGGCGCATCAACTTCTTGCATTTTTACAGCCACTAAGTGGCAATTGCAACTGTCTTTTGAATGCTTATAACAACCACTTCAAAATCATGGTGTGAAGAGCTCATAGTTATATTTGTTTGCATTTAAAACCTTTAATGTTTAAGAATAATAAGTGGCGATGGATGTTATATTTAGCATGCCACTTATTAAGAAAAGTGGCTCCAAGATTAATATGGAATTTGCACATTTTGCACACATGTTTACTGCTCTGGTTGTAACTACATTTGACCAAATTCCTCTATCCTTTAGATGATTTGATGGATGTCCATACCTTTTTCCAAAGCTCCCATTCAACACAAGCTGCATGGAAGTTGGCAAAGGTTGTAGAGTGTGGCTTTAAGCCCATCAGTCGCATATGCCTGAAAGTTTCTAAAGCCTTTTCAATAAATCCATTTTGTGAATATCCTACAATTAGGGCATCCCACGAGAACTCATTTCTTTAAGGAATTAACTCAAACAGTTCACGTGCCTTGTCTGTCCATCAACATTGTGTATACATGTCTACTAGGGAAGTTGTGAATACATCATCTTACGAAACCCCTCTCTCTTTTATCCTGTGAATGGTGTGCATAGCATGTTCCAAAGCTCCCATTTCAGCACAAACAAGGAGGATGCTAGAAATGGTTGAGGGCTTTGGATTTACACCTACCAATTACATTTGTTTAAAATATTCTAAAAACTTTTCAACATACCCATTTTGTGCATTTTCTATATTTTTGCATATAGTGAAATAGTGTGACAAGCTCTGGAAACCCATGTCTTCTTATCCTGCAGTAGCTAACTTCTACAACACAAGAATTTAAGTTGTGTGTGGGTGGGAAAGCAACACCATTAAGTGGCCAAAAAAATATGGAAAACTAATAAGATCGACAGTGCATTTGTTTTCAATTGCTGGCCAGGTGTTGTGGAAAGAGGTCAACCATTGATTTGAAATTTTAGGTTGATCTCTCTCAAATTAGATATAACTTCAATGTAAAATATATAGGAATATGTGTGGAAACAAGTGTAATAGAAAGCTAATTATAGTAAATATATGATATTGAGAATGTATGGATAAAGTGGAGTTAAAAGGATAGAAATGAGTGAGTGGAGGATTGGATGGTGGAAGAAGGGATTGAAAAATGTGCCCACCTTACATGGGAGTGCTTTTGTCAATATGTATGTTTATTAAAATTGTTCTAAAATTAAATTGGAATTAGCATGGGTATTCAAATTTCATTATTAAAATAGATAAAAATAATTATAATTTTTTTTTTTAAATAAATGTATAAAAAATAAAAATATATGGATACTTGATTACTACTTTTTAAACAAGGTTGCGTAGAAGGATTTTTTTAAATGTTATTTAGTGAATTTTTTTCATTATTAAGTGAAAAATTCCCTAGGTTGAATGCCTATGGGATAGGTTCATGTTGGGACCTATTTTTGGAGATTTGGAGAAGCTTTGTCCCTCCTAAAGTTCATATGAAGAAATTTTAGAAGATTTAACTTGGCTATGAAGAAACTTGACTTTAAGTCATCAAATCTCTTTTACCTAGGTTCATACACCCATCTTGGTATATTTTATCTATAAAACTCTTGAAGTTTGTGGGAGTTACATTCAAAGTTAGGGTTAGAGTTCAATTAGAGTTACTTGGTTATGGGACAATTAGGGTTAAGGTTAGGGTTGGGGGTAGGGTTAAATTAGGTTAAGGGTTAGTATTAGTGTTAGGGTTAGGGTTCAAGTAGAGTTTTGATTCAATTAGAGTTATGATTCAATTATAGTTATGACTAAATCAAGATTATGATTTAATAAAAAATTAATATTCCACTCTTTCACTCTGAGTTTTATGAATTTTAACTTTATGTTGAATATTCACATCTTAGTGCAATGATCAACTATTTGGGTGAGCCAGGAGTCAGTGACAACCAATTTGAAGTTTGGGTTTTCCATCTACACTTTTTCAAACTTGCAAAACACTCTTCTAGTGAATTTGTCCTTGTCTATGAGCCAGTAATCCAAACCAACTTCAAATAGGGTTCTAATTAGGGTTCAAATAGTTTTATGGTTAGAGTTGAGCTTCAATTTGGGTTAAGGTTCAATTGATTAAAAATAGACATCTTGAGAAGGATATCTCTCGGCATACTTTACGTATATTTTTAAAATATAGGTATGCTAGTATTTGTTTGCATTTAAAACCTTTAATGTTTAAGAATAATAAGTGGCGATGGATGTTATATTTAGCATGCCACTTATTAAGAAAAGTGGCTCCAAGATTAATATGGAATTTGATAATTAAAGATTAACGTAATGGAAGGAAGGGTTTGCGGGTTTCTGTGGAAAAAAAAAAGCATTTTTCTTCATTGATTATTGGTTAAAAAAGCATTTTTCTTCATCAGGTCTGTGAGTATTTTCTGAAGAAATACATAAGCATTTGAAACTTTCACACTATAACAAGCTAAAGTTTTTGGGGGCAATTCAATTGGGCATTGTGACTATGAATTTTGGAGCTCAACTGTAGAGCAAAGAAAGAATAATTAGGCATGTTTTAATATCCATTTTTTTTTATGTAAACTCATAACTTGAATTTTATACTTTCCAGTTTTTAAAAGGAGAAAAGATTAGTTAGATTTTTCAGTTTGAAATTGAATTTAGATAATTTTACTTTCATTTCTGGTAGGGACAACTAAACTGAAAGATACTTCTTTTCAATATTAAATAGATTTTTTCAGAAAGATAATATTTCTCAATTTTGGTTATAAACATTTATTTATATATATACATGTATATTCGTTCATATTGAGGTTTAAATAAATGAATATATATGTATATATATAGATATTTTTATAAAGATATATAAGGATAATTTGGGATAAATATTTGTGAAATTATGAGATAAGTCAAATACTTTCTAGCTGAGTTAACTGAATTAAACCAACTTCATAAAGTAATTTATTGAAGAATATTCAATACTTGAACATAGTTTTCCTTTAAACAAAATAAGACAATATTTGATCTTGTATTTAATTGAAATTGTTATTATGTTTTTGAAGAATGGAACCATAAAGTAAAACATTGAGAAGTTTAAAATATTATTAAAGAAGAAATGATCTTCTATTAATGATTAATATTATATTATTATACTTATTTTGACAAGTAGTCATTACCTTAAAAATGAGACCAAGTGTCTATAGTCGATGACAGTGTGTCATCATTATTAACCATATATGCATGAAAATAGGAGTAGTTTACTCTCATGGTTTGAATGCAAGAACTTGAACAAATGGTAGTTGTCAAGTCCCAAGTTGTTACGAGAATGTAACATGGGTGTTCAAAGTTAGAAAAGCATGCCCATCCTAGTCGTTTACCACCTTAGTGAGTCATTATTTTATGATTGAGTGACTTTATGAAAAGTCAAACCAATTGGTCAAATAGTCAATTTTGAGTTAAATCTTAGGTCAAGGTGGTTTCCAAGTCAAGTTAGAGGTGTGTGAACAAATGACTTCACTTCTTAAGGAAGTGTTTGAAGTAATTCAAAACTTTGGCCAAAGTAATACAAAAGTTTCTACTTGCATTAGTTGGTTCATAGTGATCTAGATTGCATATCTAGTTAGATTTTTCATACTTAGAGAATCTAAATTTGTATGGTTGATTGGTTATGTAGGACATAACACTATAAACTCATATCACATACTTGTGGGTTCCTTAGTATATACTCTTCATGAAGGGTAGAGCCACTTCTAGTTAGAAGGTGTGTAAGGGACTGTCGGTTTGTGATTGGAGGTAAAGCACTCAGGTGATGCTCTACCTCTTGCAAATAACAACGCTGAGGCTTGTGAAAAAAAGAAGTGTCTAGATATGGAAGACTTTACTTTGTAACAATATTGTAATATGTAAACATGTGTATACTTGAAAGTTTAATCTCATTTTCAAGTTGAAATGTAATTTAGTTAAAATTCAAAAGTTGATTTATACTTTCATATTTGATCAAGTGCAATTAAATGATATATGAAAAAGAAAAAAAATTGCATTCATATTTTTAACCAAATGCTTTTATTTACTTATACAGTAAAAAACAAAGTAATTCCTTGGTAGTATGAGTTATTTTTCTACAGTGTGATCATTAGCATAACTTTTGTGAGAAAAATAATAATAATATTTTCTTATAAAACCTCATATCAATGTAAAGGATACATGTGCAAATATGTAAATATTTTTTATTTTTCAATTCATTAACTATTAAGTTTGGGAGTGACTTTTATAAACACTTACAAACAATTTTTTATTTGGCCTAACTCGATAAATTATAAAAAGCAGAAAAAACAAGGGTGTTGTCCCATCAAAACAAGGCAACAAAGGCCATCCAGAGTAAACCCATTAATAGCACAATGACAACAGAGTAAATCAAGCCATCACCCACAACAAATCATATCAAAAACCCATTAATAAGTTACATTTCTTGGATCCAAAGAGTTTCTTGAACAAAATATTTGTGTTTTATCAAATTAGGGTAATGAGATGCTATCTAAATTTGATGTCATTTTAAAGGAAATTTGTGGAAAGTTTGTGAGGCCTAAATTCAATGCATTAACAAGGCATTTTTACAATGAATTAAAATTTGAACTATAAATGTTAAAAAAATTATCTATTTAAAAAAATTAAACATTACCACTATTTTTCCTATCGTTAGTTTGCACTCAATTGATCACTAGAGACATAGATTCAATGTTTTTTAATCATGTAAATCATACCATAATCCGTAGCTTCATCAGCTAAATTCTTTAAACATAAAAATTTAAAACTTGTCATCAAATTGATATGAACATAATAAATAAAGTAAAATAAAATAAAATGAATCTATAAACCTTTATAATAACCATCTCTAATACTAATAAATACTTCAATCCATGGATCTCTAAAAATATGATCACTATAAAGCATAAAATATAAAAAATCATGAGACATACCAACATTTTGAACATGACAAGCACTTGTATTTTTTAATCGAGAAGCATGGTCATAATTTGCAACATCATGTAAAAAATAAGGTAAAGCATCATCATTAGCATGGCCACCATTTGCAACATCATGCGATAAATAAGGTTAAGCATCATCATCAACATGATCATAATTTGCAATATCATTTAATAAATAAGGTAAAGCATCATCATCAATCAAACAAGAATTAGCTAGAAATTCTCATTAGATAATTCATGAAGAGACAAAGAGAGAATAACATCATCATGTTATACTGATATCATTGTATTAATTATAAATCAAGCTAGATGAATCTATAGAATTTTATATATAGATAACAAGGATCATAAATGATGTGTACATTAGAAGTATGAACTATATGATCATAATATAATAAATTTTCATTAATATCAATAGTTATATATATTTTGAATCAAAGAATTATCAACCATATCATAGGAAGGTCATTGTGCAAAAGAGTTCATTTACACCATTAACCCTAAGAGGGGAGTGTTTAGGATTGTGTATTCAATATTTTTTTAGCTTAACAACTCATAAATCACACTTCTAGATAAAAATAGAAAGAGAGAAAATAATTTAAGAAGAAGAAGAAGAGAGATAATCCATCGAGAGAGAAGAAACACAAGATTTACTTGGGGAAAACTCTTTCCAATAAAAACCCCCTCTCTAAATACCATGAAAGATTTATATTATTCAAAAATCAATTTCAATACAATTATATGTTCCAATATGGGGATCAATGCCCATATCTAACACCTATTCTACATGAAACTCAACATGCAATATCATCCATCTTGGAAACCTATCATATCTTACACATGTAATTATACATGTATAGTCATATTAAGTATTAAAATGAAGAACAGATAATAACAAGATTATATCATATATTTTCCATGGTGGAATCCTAGTATAATTTTGGTAGAGTAACGTTGGTCAAACGTGCACCTGTAATCACATAAACAACTATCCTAAAGCTCCAATATAGACACAAAGACATCTAAGAAACCATGAATAGTTTCTCCAAAACCATTACTCAAATAATGAGCTAATTATTTAACATGAAAGGAGACCTCATGACATGTGTCAAGGATTAACAAACATATTTCTAGAAGATTCAAGATATTTCTCATGAACTTGGTTGTTTAACTTCACTAGAGGAGAAAATAGCAACTACTCAAGTCCAAAAAAGAACATTGAATTTTTGCACATCATCATAGATATTTTTACACCTATTACAATATTATAGATTTTTCTTACACATCTTATGACATAATAAGGTGTCATAGATTCCCTTCTAATTCATCTCAAGTGTTCATAATATTCCCCTTACAAAAAATATTACCAAGTGTCTAGCAAAATATTCCACTCCATATATTTTCCTTCAAATCTCACATGAGAATCCCATTTCACCTATTCCATGATCTTTGGAATTACACAAATGAAATACTACCTTGGATGACCACATTATTGAATTAGGACTTACAAGGTGAATATCACACCTAATACTAATATTCTCTCACTTGATGTACTTACATTGCAAGGGCATCATAAAGATAGATAAAACTCGGTTGACCATATAAAACCTACATATCCTCAAGAAAACCCATGAATATCCATCTATTAAATCAATAGATGCATAAATAACCACCTCATACTAACATACTCCAAACTAAAAAATAAATAAGAACTAGAAGCAACATAAGAGGGTGATAAAAAACCATTATTAGATAATAATAATAAAAATCCAACTATGATAGAAGTAGAAAATGGCCATGTATGGCTAGACCCCACTTGTTCTAGATTCAAAACAAGACATCATAGTTTATATCCTCCAAAGCACCAATTTTCCTTGTATAAAACCAATCACCTCATCCTAGTTGGGGCCACAATATTCCATGCAACACTTGCACTCCAAGAGTCCCCCAAAGCAAATTGATCAATATACAAACCCAATTAAAACAAAATAGTAAAATCAATACCAAGTCTCCCTCTACGAGGCTAATGCAAACTCCAAGAACTCAAAATCATGGTAACTTGAGTTTAAATCTCTACACTAAGAGATAAACCTATCTTTGAGTGCAACAAATATAAAATGGATACCTCCATTCTAATATAACTCTATAGGTAAACCTACATCAAATAGTTATACCCAAGTAACCAATATATTAAATCAAGAAATTATAACACCAAACCATGGTCAAGGTTCTAAAAACATGATTAGTTTAAACTTTAAAAACACAATAATGACCACATGATATCACATTTATCTACAAGTATAGATAACATCAATGCTACTATAATATTCTAATAATCTAAAGTATTTTTCATGATCATCATATGGCATCAACAAAAACTCCTACAAAAAGAAACAAAAACATACAACCAAGAGATTCAACTATGTAATAAAGCTCAAAATGATCCAATGTTACCAAAAACCTTACTAAACATGAAGTTAGAACATATTTTGCTAACAAACATAGAACCCTCACAACTCCAAGTAATGGTACACAACAATAACCAAGAGTTATCCATGACATAAATATCCATCAAAAAAATAAATCCAAATCACTACCTACACTCCCACTAAAATTGATAATAGAGCTAACCAAGGAATTGCGACAAAAATATGCATCTCCTAAGACTTCAAGATCACACATGGCCTCAATTGAGAATTGGGGCAACTACTTGGACCCAATAGTTGGATTATGAGGCATTGCCTTTTTGATGTTGTTTATGCCATGAATATGGCCACCTTCAGTGAAAAGGTCCCAAAGTTGTCAATGTTGTTGGTTTGGGTAATGCTCTGTCTCGGTCTACTTCAAAGATAGACAAAGGTAACACTCCCATGTAGGGGGTGGTGGTAGATAAGGAATGTTTTGTGCTAGATAAGCCTTGCAATAGAAGTAGAGGTCAAAATAGAATCCTCGGAGATTGGCAGGAAGAGGAGACATTTAATAGGTTTGATGTTTTAGAATACTTGCTTCAAGAGGAGGGTGTTCCCCTTGACATGCAAGTGATTGAAGGCTCCTTAGTGGAGAAGAACCTTTATAATTAGCTGAATATTATATCCTTCCAAGCTGCATTAGGGGATCAAGTGGCTCAGATGGACATGAATCTTCCTCCATCAGCTCACGTACTTGAGGGGGCAAGCTTGATGCCAAAGATTATTGTGGATTTTGTTGTTCCTAGTTCCAAACTCAGTCAAAAAATGTGTTGAGGAGCTAGGTAAAATTAAATCATCTTCTTTTGCTTTGGGCCTATAGCAATACCCCCCTAAAAAGTGGGCTCCTAAGAAGCCTCTAAAGGGTGGTAGAAAGGACCAAGAAAAGATAAAGTTAATTGGCGAGACATTGGTGGAGTCTGGATCGGTGAGGACTATTGATTCTAATTTATCCAAACCTTAGAGATGATTGTGATATCTTGGAATGTTAGGGGTATGAATAGTATCCATAGACAAAAGGCTATTCGTGAGTTGATTCGTGTTCACTCCCCTAATTTGGTTTTTCTCTAGGAGACTAAGTTGTCTATTGAAAGTATGTTGAAGTTGGCTTCTAATACTTTGGGTAGAGTCCACTGTCAGTGTGTGGAATCATAACATAGCTCTGGTGGGATTACTTGTTTATGGGATCCGCATAGATTTATTCCTATTTGGTGGCTCTCCTGTAGATACTCTATTTCTCTAGTTACTTCCAATCTGGAGTTAGGTGAGAGAATCCTTCTCTTTAACATCTATGCTCCTTCTAATATTCTTGGTAAGATTTATTTATGGTCACATGTTAGATATCTACATTCTTTAGATCCTTTTCTTCCTTGTATTCTGGTGGGAGACCTCAATTCTATCTCCTCTCTGGAGGAGAAAAGGGGTGGCAATGCTTGTCTAGACCCCTCCTCAAATCTCCTAAGACACAATATTTCCCTTTTGAACTTGGTGGATATCAAACCCTTGAATGGGATGTTCACTTGGAACAATAGGAGGAATGGAGATGTCATTTCAGAAAGGTTGGACAGGTTCTTGGTGTCTAACTTTTTGGTTGGTGACAGATGGTCAACTAGCTCTAAGATTATGGATTGACGAGGTTCTGATCATTGGTCGATCAAATTCTTTGCTTGCTTTACTAGATATTCTAAAAAATAGTCTTTTAGATTTCAACTCATGTGGCTTCAAGATGCATCACTTCATGATCATGTTCCTATGTGGTGGCATTCTGAGAAGTCAGCTTATGGCACTGCTATGTGCTCCTTCACCAAGAGGCTGCAATATATCAAATACATGTCAAGAAATGATGGAATAGATACCATTCCAGCAACATTTTTTAGGCTAAAAGGGAAACTCGAGCACTTGGATTCCATTACTCAATAGATCCACGACCAGGGGCTTTCTAAGGATTTGGGTAGGCTGGAAGGGGTGGTTGTGAAGGATGTGAAGGAATGAGAGCTTCATGAGGAAATTTTTTGGAAGAAAAAGTCTCACATTGATTGGCTCTAGGAAGGTGACAAGAATACTTCATTTTTCACAATTTGGTTAAGGATAGAAGATAGTGCAATAGCATTTCCTCTCTTAGGTTCCTAGAGGGGGTTCATTTTTCTTCCTCTGTTGAAATTTTGAAAGAGACGGTCCAATTTTTTCTGCTTTTTTTTTCTAAGGATTCACCTCCTGCCAATGAGGATGAAGTTGCAATCTTAGCATGTATCCCTTCTTTGGTGACTAGTGAAATGAATGATTCTCTGCTCAAACCAATCTCCTTAACGTAGCTGGTGGATATAGTGTTTCAGATGAAGAAAGGAAAATATCCTAGACCTAATGGGTTTTTGATTAAGTTCTTTTAGGATTTTCAAGAGGTTATCAAGGTTTACTTTCTTGGGGTTGTCTAGGAGTCTCAGAAGAATAAGCAAATTCTAAGAGCCATGAATGCCACTTTCCTTGCTCTCATCCCAAAGCCGAAGGGAGCTAATTCTTTGGATTTTTTAAGACCTATTTCCCTTTGCAATGTGGTGTACGAAATTATTACTAAGCTAATTATGGAACATTTGAAGTCGTGGTTAAACAAAATAATTTCTGAGGAGCAAGGTAGTTTTGTTGTTGGAAAGCATATTCTTAATGGAATTGTTATTGTGGCTGAAATTGTTCATTCCATGGCCTCCTCTAGAGAGCAGGCTATGTTTATTAAGTTGGACATGCCCAAAGCTTATGATCGGGTTAAATGGGATTTTCTATCCAAGATTCTGAGGGATTTTGGGTTTGGCAGTGCATGGATTGAGTGGGTTATGAGCTATGTTACTTCCTCCTCCTCTATGCTTGTCAATGGAGAGCCATCCGAGATTTTTGGTGCATCGAGGGGCCTTCGGCAAGGGGATTCCTTATCCCCATACTTATTGATCTAAATGGTTGAGGGACTTGGGAGATTTATTAAATCTCATGTGGAGCTTGGTCTCATTCAGGGTTGGTGTTGGGGTAATATTTTACCCCCCAATCCCATCTACAGTTTGTGGATGACACGACTCCGATGTGCATGGCCAGAGTGGATGAAGCAGTCAAATTGAGGAAGGTTTTGGATATTTATTTGGCTGCTTTAGGACAAAGCATCAATGAGAGTAAGTCCTTTATTTATTTCTTTAATACTCCTAAGATTATTCAGTAGATAATTACTAGAATCCTTAGATTTCATATTGGCTCACTTTCCTTTGTCTATCTTGGTATTCCTCTTGTTCACACACTTCCAAGGTTGTTTTGGTGGGATTTTATTGAGAAGTTTCACAAAAAGGTTAGTCGTTGGACTTGTAGGTGACTCTCTACTGCTAGAAGAGTGATGCTTTTGAAGTATGTGGTTCAGGATATCCCTTTGCATAGGTGATTTGTTCTGTCTACCCCTGCCAACTTTATCAAAGAGTTTGAGAGCCTCTCCTGATAGTTTCTCTGGTCTAAAACCTCCTCTCGAGGAAGTGAAGCTTGGTTAAGTGGGATGATGTGAGTCGGCCAAAGCAAGAAGGTGGGCTTGGGCTATGTCAGGATGATTTGAATGGGAAAGATTTGGAAGCTAAACTCTACTAGAGATGGTGCTCTCAACAACATTAGATTTGGGCTAAGGTCCTCACCTCAAAATATGTCAGGGGTGTGGAGAGTGTTGATGTGCCTAGATTCAGCCTTATGGGTAAGGGTTTTATGATTGGGGGAACCTCAAAAGGGGAGCTAAGCTAGTCAAACAAGGGTTGTTTTGGATTTTCAATAGAGGCTTAGATGCTCTCTTCTAGTTTAATTCTTGGGATGGTCACCCTCCTATCATTTCAACTCACTCTCATCTACAGGATTTTTGTAGGAATTTCCTTGAGGTTGGATGGTGTAGAGTGGCCAATTTCAAAACATCTCATGTTCTTGCTCATACAACTATGTTCAGGTGGAAGGACCACATGAATTTCCTCCTGGGGGATCGATGGAGGATCGTCAACAATTGGCCTATGTTTTGGCTAGAAGGGTTTGTAACTCTCCTTTGGAGAGGGATGTTCTAGCTTGGGGTCATGAACCAAAAGGAAAATTATATGTTGCCTCTGGTTATAAGCAGGTTTTTGGGTGTACAAGGGTCCCCTAGTGGAAACAGATATGGAATAAATTTTCTTGGCCCAATTGTAATTCTTTCTCTTGGCTGGTGGTTCATAATAGATGTCTGACCTAGGAGAATCTTTGGAATCATCATTTCCAGGGCCCCTCTAGGTGTGTCATGTGCTCCAGTAATGATGAGAGCACTTCTCATCTCCTTTTTCAGTGTCCTTTTGCTAAGATGATTTGTCATTTTTGGTGGGAAGTCTAGAACCAGCTATGCAGACACGCCTCTTCTTTGGAAGAGTTCTGGATTAGGTTGGAGAACTCTCTAGCTAAGACTTCTTTCCTCCAAATAGCTTAGAAAATTGGTCCCAACTTGATTATTTTGCATATCTAGTTGGAGTGCAACCACAAGATGTTTTTGGATAAGAAGTTTCAGGTGTGTCAAGTATGGATGAGAATATTGGGGGTCCTTCAAGAGACTTTGGTTGATAAGTGTGATCTTTTGGTCCCTATGGATCCTGGAGACATGGGATTGGTTCGTACTTTAGGTCTTTCAGATAGTGACAGGGGTGGGCTCAGGCCTAGGCCAGGTCGAAGTGCTAGAGGGAAGGTTCTAAGAGGTGATCATTGGAAACCTACCCCTCTTGGGTTGCTAAAGATTAACATTGATGGGTCCTCTAGAGGAAATATTAGCCATGTTGGGTTCGATGGAATTGACAAGGATAGGTATGGAGTGGTTGAGTTCTTCTTCTTGATGTATAGAGGTCAACACTCTAACAATTCCATGGAGGCATTGGCTATTCTTTTGGCTTTGAAATGGGATTGTGCCCTTGGTTGGAGAAGGATGATTTGTAAGTTTTATTCTCAGATTGTGATTGACTTACTGAATAAGCATCCATTATAGAATGGGAATTGGAAGTTGGTTGTGGTGGTTAAGCAAATCATTTCTCTGGGTGGGGTCCTAGATTCCATCACCTTCTGCTATATCCCACGATAATGAAATAAGGTGGCTGATGGTTTGGCTAAATGGGTGTCTCAGTGGATGGGAACTTGGAATGTGGAAGACTGGGAAAATCTTCCAAAGGATCTTTCTCAAGAGCTAGAAGATCTGGTTATGGAGGATATGAGATGTTTCTTGGGATTTGCATGAGGACTCTGTTGTTGGTTTGTGACCCCTGGTGGGTCGATTGCACTCTTTTACTTTGTACTATTTTCTCGGATCAATAAAGTTTTTACCCTCTTTTAGTTAAATATGTTTCTTTTACTTAAATATGTTTATGAACATGATCTTAGCTAGAATCCATAAATATAATATGTATATGATTATGAACCCTCTATTTTCAAGAGAAACTTATCTAGACACAAACTTTTCTATTAACATTCAATAGTTGTAAACTAGAGTACTAATAGATAAAATAAGCTTCCAACAATAATAGATAAAATAATCTATAGGATGCTAAAATAATGTTATTACCAAAATAGTAAAATAAAACCATGGAATTACATATGTTCTATCACCAAGGTTAGAAACCCTGCATCTTCTAAAAGACAGATATTTTCCCATTCATCTTTTTACGTTTCAACTCTTAAATACATTATCATTATTTTAGCCATAGATCCAATTTCCACCATTATTTCCCATATGTTACCACTAAAACCACAAATATATATTCTAGGAATGGTACCTCCCTCTTCATAGAAATAACTAGTCAATAATTGCAAGAAAAACATCAAAGTTGAAATATAAATATAACTAAAGTGAAACCATATTCAAACTAAAATAAACTTCACACATCAACAACAGAACCAACATGCCCATAAAGAAGACCATCTGTTAAAATAGATATATTAACATCAAAACTCTCACCATAAGAGATCTCAAGTATTTTCCAATTACGATGATAGGTATTCTTAAAACTCCTTCATTCTCCATCCAACAAGTACAAGACATTATTTTCTGAAAAATAAGATCAACTACAACAAATTTCCACTACATAAATGACCAATAAAACAACCCATTCCTTGTAAATCACCATAAGCTTATCCAACTTAAAAAATCAAAATAAATAATACACAGAACACAGAACACTGTGGAACCATTATTTGAAACCCAAATGTAAGAAAATGTATTTCACATGCAACCCATATAACCAACCCTACAACTTTGATACCAAATATTCAAAAAATGAGCTCCTTTCCACCATTAATCCTATGATAAAATTTGAGTAGATTACAAATCTATTAAAATTTTAGCAACATAATGACTTGTAAAGCTTTCTTTAGAGAAAAATACAAAGAGAGAAAATAGTATAAGAAGAGATATAATTCACCAAGGGAGAAGAAACCCAAGATGTAGGTGGGGGAAACCCTTTTAGGTGAAAAACCTCTACACAATATGAAACCTTTGTATTATTCAACAAATAAATAGTTACAACATGTGTTTGTGCCAATATGGAGATCAACACCCATCTTTAACACATGTTCTTCAACCTATTACTCAACATAAAATATCATCTATCTTAGAAACCTATCACATATTACACATGCAATAATACATACATATCCATATTACATATTAAAATGAAAAACAAATAATAAGAGTATACCATCTCTTGTCCATGGTGGAATCTTAGTAGAATTATACCAAAGTAACCTTGCTCAAACCTATACCTCCTCAACTAAAAAATTATCTCAAAGTTCTAATAGATATGTAAAGGCTTCCAAAAAGCCATAAATGGTTTTTAAAATTATTAGTTAAAACCATGAGGTAAGTAGTTAACATGGAAAGAGATCTCATGACATGTCAAGGAGTTACAAGCACATATCTAGAAGCTTCAAGACGTTGCTCATGAACTTGGTTGTCCAAATTCACTAAAGGATAAAATAGCAACTACCCAATTCCAAAAAAGATAACCAACTTATAACACATAATCATAGATGATTAATTTTCTTACAATGTTATATATGTGTTTTATAAATATCACATATAATCAGGTAACAAAGATAAAGAAAAATGGCTACCATCTAAAACCACATTACTAGTTGTAGAAGAAATACAATCATCATACATCTCATCACTACATTATTTATATGAATAGATAGGAAAGCCCAAATCAAACAACAAATCACTAGGCTCCTCAAGGAAAGATCTAGCAAAAGAGGCATATATAGAAGAACTTAAAGGTACAAGAGGAGAATGATCATGAGATGTAAAAAGAATATGTTCATTAGGTACAATGACATCAAATGAAAAAAAATCCCTAGATGTATCATAAAAATGTAGGGCTATGTCCTCATTGTCATATATCACACAATGTGTATAAACATCATGATACATGTAGCCAAATGAATTAAAAAATTATCTAAAATGGAAGAAAATTTGAAAAGTTCTATCAAAGATGAAAATGAGAGATATTGTGAACTAATGCACACATAGGAGTTGCATCCTCTACATGGCAGAAGGAGACAATGTCCTAGAGGATGCATGGGTAATATGCAATAAACATTCAAACATAATAATAATACACTAGGATTCTCGGTATAGGAATGCACATAGGGCAAGGATGAGATAATGAAAAATTAAGTAGTAAAGCACAATCAAAGGTTAGATCAATAAGGATCAAGAAAATAGTAGAATCAAGGAAATCCCAAACCCTAATTAATATAAAATAATGAAGCGAAAATGAATGTTGATCAAATATCTAATGTAAATCAAATATGAAATGTAAAACATAAATAATTAAATGAATAATTTTAGTTGAAAAGTAAAACATAAGGTATAAACTCTAGGTGGTGCAAGATTGAATGAGTTCACCAATTTACATAAGAAAATAAAACACACTTCACATAAATACTTAAGATAAATATATACAATAGGTAATGATATTTATAAATATTTGTGTGGTCACAAATGATTGATACCTAGAATCTTTTGTCAAATATGAGATGGCTAAATTCTAAAAGTTCTAAAACTATATATAATCTCACATCAAATCTATGTATGTGCTTTTGAATTTGAGCTAGAAAAATGAACACATGACTTACAAATCTTATAATGTACCAAATGAAGGGTTTTATCTTCATTCAAAGGTAACCCTCGTTCAAAGGTATTTGCAATTTTTTTGGGCCACCTACAATTTTTGTTCGTCCACGGGTTTGTAACCCACTATTGTAGGTTCACCCTGTACTTAAAACTAAATATTTATTTGGGTATCTAGACATGTAATAAAAAGAACTATTGTGATGAATGCTAGTGGGAGCTTTCTAAGTGTGGATCTTCCCCTTATGACAAGCTCCTTATTCAATCCAATAATTTGTTATAAAAGGAAGGAATACAACATGCAATGAGTGCATTAGTAATTGTTCTAATATGAGTAGCTTGGAACAAAATACAAATGGGGGATGAAAAGAACTAGTTTGAAATTAGGATTTCATAACTTGTTTGAGAAAGAGGCATAATCAAAATATGTTGGTGTAGTGCAATGATATGATAGTGCCTCTGATTGATTTTTAAAGACTTAATTGGTTAAGGATCCCTCTATAAGTTTGGATGATAGATGGATAGTGGATGAGTTGATATAAATGACCTATGGGGTGATTTTCTTTTATAATTGACTTAGACACAAAAAAATTAAAAAGTTGGAACAAGAGCCAACACACAATGACTTGTTGGAAAGGAGTTGGCTTGGGCCTAGGGAGAACTTTGGAATTGAAAGATGTGGGTCAAAATAATAGATGTAGAGATCAACTAGTTCAAATTCACTTGTGGATAGTCAAACTTATGAGAGGAACAAATAGTCCTAGAGTTGATAAAGTTCTAGGGATTGTTTTAGTTTTATTTTTTAGAGTCATTTAGAAGTTGTGGTTAGTCAGAGTGTCAAATCAATCAAAATTATATGCTTGGGAAAATACTTAAAACTCTCATACAAAGTAACACAAAATAAAAGATATAAATGCAAGGCATTCACTTTTCACCTTTACAACTTTATATTATGTTTAGATTCTAGATCAAAGAAAACAACTTAAAAATAATTTAAAACATTTAAAATGTTGTTTTAGCTATTACCCTCAAGAGAAATCAATACATGGAAAGTCATTTCTTTAAATTATAAATGCAATGGGTGAGCAGGATTTTTTTGCAAACTTCATAAATTTTGAGCAATAATTGGAAAATCCACTTTGTAGGGAAGACCTTCAGTTGTCAGCATGATGTATTCAGTATGTGGCTCTTTATATTGAGGGTGGGCCCTCATGTAAATAGTCAATATATTGACTACAATATGTCAACTATTTACATTGGGCAACTTTTGTAGAGCCCAACAACATAGATGAACAATTGATTTCTAATCTTTTGAACTTCCAATATTTATGTTTCTATAATAAACCAAAACTCTCATTCATTTGTATATATTTCATCATCAAGTTTCCTTCTAAATTTTTTTTGTTACAATGTTAAACACTTCATCTATTTTCTTTCATAACAAAATTCAAAATTTGTTAAAATCATCTTCTTTAACTAAAAAAATTAATTTACTCACATACAAAAGTGTTAAATAATCTTATTAAACCATGTAATCATTAAGGAAAATCTTTTTTATACCATTACTACTAACTTTACAACTGTTCAAATATATCACCCATATGCGCTAAATAGCACAACTCCAAGGCTTTATCTTCAAATATACATGGTAATCATAGTTAACATCATCATATATCACCAACTAGCAAATAATTTACATCTTATAAAGTGCTAAGGTCATCCTCCTACCTGTAATCCAATTCATATGCAAACCTTAGTGAAAATTACCATGTTAATAGGTTTTCTTAGCATGTTAATAGAGATTAAAATTATCTAACAATAAGATTAGCCTGTTAATAGTAGAGGCATAAATCCCTTCCTTCTCTGTTGCATTTACAGTCATAGATATATAATTAAGCCAAAAGCCAGAAATTTTTGTGCCATTTACTGTTGATGAGGTAACCACCAATGCTGCTGCTCTGTTTACTCACACCCAGAGTCAAGCACTCTGCATGATCAATGCAGTAGTCTACCAACTCATCCTTCTTCCTAAGAAACCTGCAAATTTTTTATCAATTTTAGGATTCCAAATATGCTGAAAATACAAATGGGCAGATGTTTTTATAAGAAAAAACCTGTGAATCAAGGAGGGCCTTCTTTGTCCAAGTATGAGCACTGAAATGTGGAGTTTGTTTGCCTGGTTGACAATGGTAGCAGCCTTTTCACCAGCCTGTATCACAACTGCTTGCACATCCACCTAACAAAACAGAAAACCAAGTAGCATACCCATCAAATTTTCATCCTACAGTGACCTTTAATGGGTCTGCAACCACCCAAAAAGAAACTAAATTTTGCATCTCTCAAAGTACATTGTAGTCAACATGTCGGTTGTTTATATGAAAACATTAACAACCAACATATTGACCACAACATGTTATTTGTTTAAGCTCTTCCAATAGTTGTTCACATAAATAATTGATATGTTGACCATAACATACTGACTGTTTATACTTAAAAAAAAAAATTTAAACAACCGACATTTTATGATCAATGTATACATTGTTGGCATGAGGATCAGATCCCCACCAGAACATTCTGACTGACCAACTTAAACAACAAAGATATTGTAGCCAACATATCAATTATTTATATGAAGACTAATTTCTCACATAAACAACCGACACATTAACCATAACATACTGATTACTAAATAACTCCATTTAAAATATAAAATAAATAAATTTTTATTCAAAAAAAATCCTTAAAACCCACTGAGAGAAACACTCAATAATGCCTGTAAAAAGAAGTATTAGGCAATATCCTTTGAGAGGCCAAACTTCAGAAGCATTTGCATTAAAATAGTGTTTTTTAGAAGTATTCCTATCTATTAGGACAGAGAATATCATTCAAGGCTACAGCAAAAGAATTTGATCCTGCAATTTCTTGATTTCAATCCAAGCAATTTAACTGATTCAGCTGTACATACATACGTAAAACTGTAAAAACCAACAGAACTTTTTTTGGGTGGGGACTCAAAACTATAACAAACATACCAGTTAGACAAGATTTCCCAGGACATGGACCAAGCATAAGAAGTTTTGAAAAGAACAAAAACAGAGTAATGAAACAGAGAATACTTCACCTCCGGCCTACCCGCCTTACAGAGAGATCTGAGGTAGTTTGCACACGATGATCCATCTACACGCCTGGATGCAGTCAAGTGAGTGGTGTGGATGACATGCAGTAAGATGAGGGTGTCCAGGTTGTTCACAAGATTACTGAGAGCCCAGAGCATGGCTATCTTTGCCTCTGGAGAGGCATCCACCACCACCATTACATTCTTTCTGTTTCTGCACAGCTCTCGTTCTCCATCTCCCAACTCTGAAAGCTTCTTGCAGTTACTCCACCTCTTACTCCACGCTGCACCGCCCGAGGAATCTCCCCGTCTGCTAAGTTGCCTCAACTTAACTGTAGCGCGAGCGTTCATAGGCATTGTTTTGGGATACTGGGTTCTTTCCCCTTCTCTCTCTTTCTCGTCCCTACAAGTGTTGGAAAAAACTTTTAGCCATCTTCTTGTAATCATTTTTCTGTTGACTGGATGCTCGTTAAAGGTGGCAGCAATGATCGATCCCACCACCCATATTGGCTTTAATGGCGGTACTGGGCTACCAGTCAAATGAAGTAATGCAGTACAAGTACAAAGAGCCGCTTTAGTCACACAAGGGTGAAAGAAAAACATTACACCTGTCTGGAATGAAGGCGGGAAGAGTGAAATACAGAGTGGGATCCATGTTCCCAAAGAAAAAGCAAATCTTGGCCGGCGGTGGAAAGAAGATTGATACTGAAGCTTCCTTTACCAAAGGGCATCAATGGTGCTAAGTGAAGCATCAAGTCCTGGTTGGTAGTACCTATATTCCATGGGATTGTAGGACAGGGTAACAATATATAATATTATTTTTTATTAGATAAGTGCTATTGATCCAATTATGATTTTCAAGAGGATTTTGATGTGTTAAATGCTTGTGTAATTTTGAAAAAATATACATAAACATACAGTTTAAGGATGATTATGTTATATGTTATTTTAAGGATTACTAAATATAAGTAAAGTAATTTAAACAATAGTTTAATATGGGTAAGGGCCCTCCTTCCGGACTTTAATCTAATCAAAACAATAGTTCAACATAATTGTATTGATTGGAAATGTTTCAAATTTAAAAGAAATCTTGAAACAAGAGAAAATATAAAGCATGATTTAATATATAAAGATTTATTCTTTTTAAGTTAAGCAAATTATTTAAAGGAAAACAAAATCTCTTTTACATATATTTCTTTAGGGTTTAAATTTAGTTCTTTAGGGTGAAATAATCAAACTATAATTATCTTTAGGATAAATTTAGTTGATGTTAAATTTATGTCGAGTAAAGTGTTAAAGTAAATGTGAAAATTAAATAAATCAATAAAAGGTGTTTAGTTAAAAATTCAATGTAATTATGTTGTGATAGATGAGTGTAAGTGGCTTGTTAATATTTAGGAAAATGGGGATTAGTTAGATGAATGTTTTTGAACCTACAAATTTATTATTTATCATTGTGGATCACTTTAGGGATTAACAAAGCAATTTGCATGAAGTAGGATCTAACCTAAGTCCATAGATCTAAACTTTAGTGCATGGATTTGATCTCTATTAAACTTGGATGCATGTTTTTGAATTCATTTGGATATCTAGAATATATTGCCTCTAACTATAGGATTTTAGGAACATCTTTGAGGATTTGGCTAGGGATGGGGTGTTCTCTCATAGTAAAACCCCTAGGGTTTTGAATTAACAAAATTTGAAAAGGATCAAAACCATCAACGAGTGATGTAAAGAATTCCCTAAATATTGATGCAAGAAGGTAATAAATAATGAATCTCCTTATCAAGTGAATGATTATTCAAATATGTAATGGATTTATAGGTGCTAAATAGATGTGAAAATGAACTACAATCAACCCCTCAAATACGTCCAAAAGTGGCAAGTGAAAAATTTCATGCTTTGAATGACACACAGTCGCTAGTTACAAGGTTTAGGTTGACCACAAGTTTGAATTGAAACTTGAAACTTTTGAGGTTCATTTTTTAAATCATGGAATTAACCTAGGGCCAATGGACCATAAATTATGTATCTAAACCTAGGAGGGAAAGGGAAAAACTAAAGACTGGGACCTATCCCCAAGAATGAGTACAAATGGGATCAAGTAAGTCTCCAATTATGTACAATCTCTGAGAAAAAATCATTTTATTTGTTATAATTTTCATTGCATAATGACCAAAGAAGTCAAAGTGAGCCCAAAATGAAGGGGGGATAAAAAAAGGTATATAATTTTTACTATTAAATGTTGCACCAATTTGACTTAGATGCAAACTCCTAAGTCCTATGAGGATGGATGTAAAATTAAAACCAAGTAGCCAACATCATATTAAACTTATTCAAAAACTCATAAAAAGAATATAGATATGGATATAGAAGTTGCTTCAATACACGCCCCTTTGTAACAAGTGCTTTCTCTTAAAACATACAAAAAAAAACCAATGAGTCATATCTAAGAACCATTTAAAATAATCATGTGTTATTTATAACCAAAAAGAAAATAAAAAGGGAGAGGAAGATGCTCCAATTAAATTGGAAAAAGGACAATTCCTAGGGAAACATCATGGATAGATTTTAGTATGGCTTAGGGTTCTTTGCTTCAACCCTTCCTATTGTTCCATACCATTTGTGCAAAATTTTATCTAGTAGTTTCTTCATTTTTTTTTGGTTAATCTCATTCTTAGGGTGGGTCAAGGCTATTAATATATGGCTCTTACCCCTACCTTTGGTCTCTAATGCAATGACAATACTAATATGATCCCTAAATATTTCTCTCTTTCTATATATTTTAATTCTATGTCAATCATATGAGAACTATAGTTTAATGTTATATTATACCAATTGTGTCCCCTAAGAACAACCATTGACTACCTAGGTCAAGCACCCTTAGGAATCCCATGGCATTAACTCATTGAGTTTGGAACATTACTAATGGATTTTCTATTTTCTTTCAATGATCCCCAATAAGTGCATATGCTTCAAAGGAGATGTTCCTAAAAGCTATTGAAGAATACGATATGAACATTAATCGGGTGCCTATTGTTAATATATTCTCCCATCTCTAACTCTCAGGTTTCTAGTTGGTGATCTACATACACAATGTGATGGTGGAGGGTTTACAACAAAACAAGAGTAACTAATTCCACACCATAGAGGAACCATACAAATATGTTACATCAAATGAGGTTTTATCAAAACCTATTTTATTTAAGGGGTATCGATGCAAGGAATGCCTAATTTTCAAAAAATGGAAAATAACCACCACTCAACGATTTTTATAACTTTTTAAGGGGGTTTCAATTGAACCAGGCTATACTACCATATGATGCAAAATCTTCATTGACTAGTTTTGATCTAAGGGGTTCAATAAAACACCCATTCAATCAAACCACTACATGTTTAAAGCAAATTATGGAACACATTTTTCCCAACTATGTGGCCCACCATTGGGACACACTATAATACTTCTACCTTAAATTAAATTTTCTAGCCTCGATGGCATTTTACTTATTATGAGATAAAAATATTCTATCCTGATCAACCCTATTAACAAGTTTATATCATAGTGGACCTTACCTCATATCTCAAATTGAATCATTAGATATTTTAGTAAGAACTCTTCACTTTTGTAGAGGGTGACCTACGTTAATCTCCTAATCACATGGTTTAGATGTCAATCCCTTTAGCATAAAAGAAGGGACTTATGTCACATGTAGTTCTTAAGTCTTCATTTGAAATCTTTGCACCTAAAATTAAGGATGAGGGGTGAAATATTATGGAATGGAAGAAATCCTTTACCTCAAACTCACCAAGTTTAGTAAACCAATTGTGTCAAAAAACTATTAAAATCCCAATTCTTCATGTTAAGGGATCAATTTCTAGCTAAAACACTCAAAATTTTCTATCTCAAGGTTTCTAGTTATCCATTTGGACCTATTTCATGATTTATAAACCATCTAGAATTTCTCATGGCCCATCGCTTACCAATAATGATTCATTAAGGGTATAGGAGGAAAATGTATCTATCTTGCTTGGAAACTATCTCTTGCTAAACCACTATTTACAATTGGGTATAGTCTAATATTTTGACAAGTGAGGATGGAAAACTAAAAATTTCCTTGGAGGATCCCTCAATCAAAAATTATCTCATGAAATGTTCATTTAATTATAAAATCTTCTCATTTTTTTTTTCAATTTATATGTTAGAAACTTGGCCTATTTGATGGTATTTTCTTGTATTGAAAGCTAAAGTTAATGATAGTAATTTCTTTCATGTGAATCTATGGATAATATGTATTCACACTTTGTATTTTACCACATTACATGAGGATGTTCATGATGACATTTTCATTCTTATTTCCTTGAATTTAAGTTCCTCTAGTATTTTCTTAAGAGAATATCCTAAGGTCATCATGTCATCTAGATTACACTTGACATTGATGGCAATCTATTGGAATTATCAATGTTTATGCATCTACAATGATGGATTGGAAGAAAGACAATATGGAGATGGTTGACTAAAAAAATCATTTTTCTAATTGGATAATAAGTAGTTACTTTAAGATATTTCAATTGTGTGAGAACAAAGGAGGGGATATATTGACATGTCAGTGCTTTAGCAAACATGAAGCTTTGTATCACAAAAAAATTGGGAATTGTCAAACCTACAATTTAATGATAGTATGTGGTCATGTTGGACTCTTAGTTTACTTGATCTAACCTCTAGGAATGTTCAAACAATTCCTCAAGTGGAAAGATCACATCACGATTTATGAGAAACTCATGTTCCACCTTTTTTATAAGGCTTCAGAAGTGTTAGTGAATGTAATTTATCTCCCTTGAATGTCTCAATAACTTATCAATGGGCATACTATTGAAGATTCTTTCCTTATTCTTATGTAAAATCATACCTCTTTTATAAAATTCATTGTCTACCTTGATACTTTTTGCAAGGATTTTAGGTTGAGTTTGTAATGGAATAAAATTTAATGCTATGTAAATAAATCCCTTCCCCATAACCTAATTAGCCAAAGGATTTTATGTTGAAATTAATTAGCAAATTTGAAATATTCAAATTTCTTGAAATTCCCTTTTCCTTCAATATTTTACCTTTCACTTTGTTGTAAAATATCATGAAAAGAGTTGAAAAGATGTCATTTTATATTTCCAATCCCCTTCTTTGGTGTGCAAATTATAGATCTGCACCAAAGTGTTAAAATCATACCTTATTTCTTAAAATGCACCACTCACTCTCAATGAGCTTCATGATACACTCATATAGATGGTGAACGATAAATTTCATAGAAAAGATGCTTTTCCCTATGAATTCATCAAGTATACATGGTATTTCACTATTGAATCTGACTTGCTTCACATCTACAAGGAAGATATTTGCAATAAATTATTTGGGATTGTTATCAACTAAGGAAACATCTTAAAAAAAATCATGATTATAGTGACCCAAATCTTATCACAAGTTTTTATCCCATCACCTTGCTTAAATTCTCTTACATGATCTTGTCCTAATGCTTAGTTGTGTTCATCTTCCAGCAGTTGCTTCCTTCCATCGCATGGAAAGAGAAAACAAGGGGAAAAAAAGAGTTTAATCCTAGATAACATTATTGTGGTTTGGGAAGGAAATGGTCCAGATCTTCTTTGCAAAACATACTCTTCCTCAAAATAGACTTTGAAAAGCATATGCCTACATTAAGTGGATTGTTATCTTAGTCTTACTTAAAGCTCTTAGGTTTGGGGAAATTCTTCATGTTGTCCAAATATTTTTTCCAAACGATTTATTCTCCTCTCTATCAATAATTGGATCCCAAATAACTTTAGGCTCCTCAAATCCATCTAGAAAGATTGTCTACTTGCTCATTCACTTTATGTGTTATTTATAAAATATTTTGTGTATGTTCTTACAAATAAGGCTTTGTGAAGGTTAGTGAAATATATTTCTCTCCCTTGAATGTATCACCAAAGTATCAATGGGATATTTAAAATAAGTATTTCCTTAGTGCATAAAATTAGGCCTATTTAATGAAGCCCTTGTTTTCCTTAACACCTTTTATAAGGATTCTAGGTTGAGCCTTCAAGGTATACCCACAATAGTGTGTCCCACTTGTGGGACATTAGATATTTGTGTGGTTTAAGGAATTTGTTCAAAGTTATTTCTTCAAATGATGATTCCTTAACAAAAATGTGTTTGCATAAAAACCTATTTTTTTAAAAACATGAAAGAGACTTCATTCAAAGGTCCTTCGAATGAAGGCCCTTGGATGGAATTTTTTTTGGTGCTCAAATTTTCATTAGAATTTTAATTTTTAATCCTTGGGTTGGGCTATTAAATGAAATCAACATGATAGGAGGATGTTACCCTAGTGTAGCCACGATAGGAGGGTCCTCAAGGAGAACAATCCAGACAGTGCATCAAGAGTAACACAACATAAGCAATATGGAATATGGAGGAAAATGCAGATTAGAACATTCTCATTAATAGAAATCTCAGTTACAATTGTTCAGAAACATCTGGGCTTACAGGTTCAGCTCACAGGCCTGATACAACATGTTAAAAAATACAACATTCCAATATTCTCCTATATGAGAGCTAAAATCTTACAATTCGGATCCAGAACTTATCTACTTATTATTCACTACTTTTCTAATGATTTATTACAAGCTTTATATCATATCCGCAGGTCTAGAAACATCTGCATCGGCCAAAGATCGTCACAATCTCCTATGAAGGAAAATGTAACATGTGCATGAATAGGTCGGCCTCAAATTTGAATTACTCCTCGGTGAATGCATAGGATGAAGTGTGGACCTCTAATTAAGGTCGGGGAAACTCCATGGAACAATTAAAATCACACCATTAAGATCTGCAATTCATAGGGACGATCCACAAATGATCAATTTAACCGTTAGGTTTGAAAATTATTTTGGTGTCGGTTCAAGAAACTACCACTAAATCCAGAAGTGATAACTTGCCAGAAAAATATCCAATGCACTCAAATATTGGAATAAGGAAAATGAACATGTCCATAATGAAAATGTAGATCCACAGGGTCTGGTGAGAAAATATGATGAATCCACCAACACGAACTGAGCAAGAACTGAACAAGAACAAAACTGAAAGAAAATATTTGTGGTTGATGCAAGGTTTCCAAGAACCAAGGATGCTCCTGCATCAGACATTCGGGGTTATTTGAAAAGTGATTCCCTCACTTTGTTGGGGCTAAAGGAAAACCAAAATGGTCTACCTCATCATGAGAAATCCAAGAAACATCCTCCACTGGTTTGTCTTTCCACTTCACAAGGTATTCTCTGTACTGCCTTCCATGAGTTTTCCTTCCATCTCTGATATCCAAAATTTCTTCAATTTCATTTGATTGTTGTTTAGGAAACTAATTCTCCAATTTTTCTTTACTTTCTTCATTGAATTCAACTTCATGGTACTGATGTAGATCTGCAATGTTGAATATAGGTGATATACACACGCCATCCAGTAACTCTACTTCATATGCATTTCCTGAATCAAATTTCTTCAAGATCTTACAAGGTCCAAACTTCCTCATCTTCGGCTTGTTGTATGTGCCAACTAGAAATCTCTCCTTCCTAAAGTACACCATCACCTCATCTCCAAATTTGAACTCGTTATGTTTCCTCTTTTCATCTACTTTCTCCTTATACTTTCGGTTCATGTCTTCCAATTGATGTTTCACTTGAGTATGCACTTGCTTCATATGTTCTGCAAATTCTTTTGCTTATGCACTCCTTTTATCTTCCATACTAATGTCTCACAACTATGATATACCTCTAGGATGAACTCCATTAACAATCTCAAAAGGTTTCTTTCTGGTACTCCTATTCACCGAATTGTTGTAAGCAAACTCCACTTGTGCAAGGACTAAATCCCAACTTCTATTCTTCTCTCCAACCAAACATCTCAGCAAATTCCCCAAACTCCTATTTACTACCTTTGTTTGTCCATCATTATGTGGGTGAAAAGTAGAACTAAACTTCAAATCGGTCTTTAGCTTCTTCCAAAGTGTCCTCCAAAAGTAACCAACAAATTGTGTATCTCTATCTGAAACAATACTTCTAGGTAATCCATGCAATCTGATCAATTCCCTAAAAAACAAGTCTAGTACATGTATTGCATTTGTTCTCTTCTTACAAGATATGAAATGTTCCATTTTAGAAAAAATTTCCACTACCACAAATATAGGATCATTACCTTTCTGTTTCTTCGGTAAACCAAGTATGAAATCCATGTTGATATCCTCCCAAGGTCTCTCTGGAACTTTCAACGGCTTATACAATCCAACATTATGACTACTCCCTTTTGCAACTTGACAAACTCTATAACTCTACACAAATTTTCTAACATCCTTATGAATCTGAGGCCAAAAGTAATTCTCACTTACCAATGCTACTGTCTTATCAATGCCAAAGTGTCCTGACAATCCTCCACTATGTTTTTCTCTTACCAAGTTATCCCTCATTGAACTTTGGGGTATACACAACTGATTTCCTTTGAACAACATGTCCTCCTGAATGAAATAATCCAACCACTGACTCTTATCCCCCAAAATTGGTTCTTTACAATCTCTCCAAGGTTGTGCAAAATTTGGGTCTCCTTCATACAAGTTCTTCAATTCATCAAAGCCTAATACCTCCACTTTCATCTCTGTCAGTAAATTCCTTCTCCTAATCAAAGCATCAACAACTCTATTTGACTTTCCACTCCTATGCTTCAAAATAAAATTATAACTCTGCAATAATTCTACCCATCTCATGTGTCTTTGATTCAACTTACCTTGACTGTTCAAATATTGCAAATCCTGATGATTTGTATACAACACAAAATCCTTTGGAAACAAGTAATGTCTCCATTTCCTCAAGGCTTGAACTATGGCATAGAACTCCTGATCATACACTGAATATCTTATCCTAGCATCATTCAATTTCTCACTGAAATAAGCTACTGGTTTTCCTTCTTGACTTAATACTGCCCCAATTGCATTTCAACTTGCATCACAGTCTACTTGAAATACCTTACTAAAATCTAGTAAAGCCAACATGGGCTGCTCAGTCACCTTCTGTTTCAACAACTTAAAACTTTGATCTGCTCTAGATGTCCACCTAAAATCCTTCTTATCTCCTCTCATTGTTTCTGTCATAGGACTACAAATAGAACTGAAATTCCTAATAAACTTCTGGTAGAAACTAGCCAATCCATGAAATGATCTAACCTCTCTAATGCTATCTGGTGTAGGCCACTCAACAATTACTCTTACCTTCTCAAGGTCCATCTTCAATTCATCCACTGATATCACAAATCCCAAATATACCAATTCTTCCTTCATGAAACTACACTTCTTAATGTTTATCAGCAACTGCTCTTCCCTCAACCTCTGCAAAACTTTTCTTATATGCCACAAATTTTCTTCTCTATTCTTACTGGAAATCAAGATGCCATCCAAGTAAACAATCACAAACTTACCCAAGAATTTCTTCAATACCTCATTCATCAACCTCATGAAAGTACTCGATGCATTTTTCAATCCAAAAGGCATCACAAATCACTCATACAATCCTTCATTTGTCTTGAATGTTGTTTTCCATTCATCCCCTTCTTTGATTCTAATCTGATGATATCCACTCTTCAAATATATCTTTTTAAAGTATTTAGCTCCACTCATACAATTCATAATGTCATCCATCAAGGGCAAAGGAAATCTATACTTCACCATGATCTTGTTTATGGCTCTAGAATTTGTACACATCCTCCATTCTCCATCCTTCTTAGGTGCTAGCACAGCAGGTACTACACAAGGACTTAAGCTTTCTCTAATCAAACCCTTCCTCAGTAATTCTTGCAATTTTCTATTCAACTCCTCATTCTTTGTTGGTGTCATCTGTTGTATTGCTTTATTAGGAAAACTAGCTCCAAGAATTAGATCCATACATTGACTAATACTCCTCACAGGTGGCAATCCATCAGGTACATTATCTGAAATGATCTCATATTCTATCAGCAACTCCTTTATCTCTTCTAGGTGTTCTTCTACATGCTTCAAATCTTCATCCTTCCTAGGAACCAAGGCATAGCACATGTTCTCATGTCTCAATCCATTCAGGAATCTCCTTCCATCTACCAAAAAAAATCTAGCACTCGTACAAACCTCAACCTTAGGAACATCTTCCAAGGGTAACAAAGTTTTCTTCATCCCATTAGCAACAATAATATATATATTCTTCTTCCCATCATGAATATCCTGTCTATCATATTGCCAAGGCCTTCCCAACAAAACATGGCATACATCCATAGGAATGATATCACACAAAACTTCATCATGGTAATTTCCTATCTTCAATTTCACTAAACATTGTTCACTTACCAGTATCTTATGCTCATCTTGAATCCATGCTATCTAATAGGGCTTCAGGTGTTTCAACCTTTCCAACTTCAATTTGGTCACCATTTCTTCAGAAACCAGGTTCTCAAAACTTCCACTATCAACAATCACTTTGCAACATTTACCAGCTACCTTACATCGGGTTTAGAACAAATTATTTCTCTATAATGGCTCCTTCTCCAACTCACTTTGACACAATACTCTTCTATTCACCAACACTTCTCCATCTTCCGGTTTGTTAGATGATCCAGCCTTATCTTCCTCAATAAAGTTCGTTCTTCTATTGTTCTCTGTCTTCCTACTTATCTCTCCTTGATTACATTAAAATGCTCTATGCCCTTCTCCTCCACACTTATAACAAGTTCCTCTAAATACTCTCTTCTCCTTATCATATTTTCTATAACCCTCATTCCGGTAACCACCATATCCTCCTCTTCGGTAAGAATTTCCATCACCTCTACAATACGAATCATCATTCTTGTTGACTTCCTTATCCTTATTCTGATCTACAAAAGTTCCTCTTCCTCCTCCAGTAAAAATTCTTCCTCTCTAAAATCTTCCACCTCTTCCTCTCTGTCTCTGCTCATGTCTCTTATTCAACTTATCTTCTACTTTTAGGGCACATTGACATGCCTCTTCCACACTCTGCAACTTGATTAAACTAATTTCATCCTATATGGATGGTCTCAAACCATTCACATATCTAGCTACTTGCTCAATCTCATCCTCCGAGTGTCCAAATCTGATATTCAACTTATAGAACTCTTCAGTATACTCTATCACACTTGATTCTTTTTTCTTAAAATTTTGCAACTTTTAGAACAAATTGATCCGATAATCTGCAAGCATAAACTTTGTCTTCAGCTTATTCACCATCCAATCCCATGATCTTATCTTTTCTTTTCCTCTTCTTTGTCTATCTGTCTGCAAATGTTCCCACCAAAGGGATGCATGTCCTTTCAACTTTGTACAATAAAATTTCACCTTCTTATCTTTAGTGGTACCTTCAAAATCAAAATACCTTTCCATTTCTATTATCCAATCAAGCAATTCTTTTGAATCCAACTTACCATTATAATTTGGTAGATTGAAATGTGGCTTAGTATTTGCTCTAGTTAGGGCTCTTATGAACCTCTCTTCTCCCTTATCCAGGCCAAGATTTTCTTCTCTTCCTCTTTCTTCATGTACTTCTACTTCTTCATCACTCACATCATCAACTAGTCGAGCTCTCCTCTAGGTCGTTTCAATTGCATCTAATCTAGCAGCAATTCCTCTCAACATCTCCATTAAAGCAGGGTCTACATTTCCATGCACTCCATTTCCTCTAACATTTCTTCTTCCCGCCATCTTTACACAAGTTCTCTGTAGCTACAAGTCAGATCCTCAATCTTCCACCCCACAACAAATCTTCAACAGGACTCTATGAATTCCGATGATCTCTCATGGATCGAATCTCACTCTGATACCAATCTGGTGTAGCCATGATAGGAGGGTCCTCAAGGAGAATAATCCAGACTGTGCAACAAGAGTAACACAACAGAAGTACTACGGAATATGGAGTAAAATGTAGATTAGAACATTCTCATTAATAGAAATTTTAGTTACAATCGGTCGGCAACATTCGGGCTTATAGATTCGGCTCACAGGCCTGATACAACATGTTCAAAAATACAACATTCCCCTATGCTCCTATATGCAAGCTGAAATCTTAAAATTCAGATCCAGAACTTATCTACTTATTATTCACTGCTTTTCTAATGATTTATTACAAGCTTTATATCATATCCGTAGGTCTAGAAACATCTGCATCATCCAAAGATCATCACAATCTCCTATGAAGGAAAATGTAATGTCTGCATGAATAGGTCGGCCTCAAATTTGAATTACTCCTCGGTGAATGCATAGGATAAAGTGTGGACCTATAATTAAGGTCAGGGACACTCCATGGAACAATTAAAATCACACCGTTAAGATCCGTAAGTCACAGGGATAATCCACAAAAGATCAATTTAACCGTTAGGTTTGAAAATTATTTTGGTGTTGGTTCAAGAAACTGCCACTAAATCCGGAAGCAATAACTTGCCAGAAAAAGATCCAATTGTGCTCAAATCTTGGAATAAGGAAAATGAACATGTCCACAATGAAAATGTAGATCCACAGGGTTTGGTGAGAAAATATGATGAATCCACCAACATGAACTGAACAAGAACAAAACTAAAAGAAAATATTTTTGGTTGATGCAAGATTATCAAGAACCAACGATGCTCCTGCATCATGCCCTCATAGTAAGATTTTTAAAATTTATAATTTTAAATATATTTAATTTGATTATTGTATTTATTTTCTATGTTTTAGTCATAGGTTTTTCACCAAACATCAAGATCTTTGTTTCACACTGTTGGGTGAAAATTTTGTAATCTCTTTTAATAGATTACAAAACCTTGATTTCAACCATAGTTATGTGAGATAGAATCTCTCCTCTCTAAAAGGGGAGGCACCCTTCTTCCTACTTATTGAAACTAAGGAAAACTAATTAAGTATTCACAATAATGTACACTACAATAATGATATGGGGGTGTGTCACATTCATGATTCTCTCTTTTTTCAAAGAATATGTTTCACAATTTTAACTTCTTTGATGCAATACAACTTCATATTAAAATTAAGCAGTAATTCCAATATTCCTATCTTGTCAAAGGAAAGCCTAGGAATACCAGCATGATAATGATAAGTAACAAATAAGAAAATCTCACGAAGTCACAAAGTCGTTCCATAGCTTCTGATAAAGAATCCTTCAAGATAGTAACCAACATTGTAAAAGAAGCACAAAGTATTATATATACTTCACAATAAATTCCACGAACAACATGAATAAATATAAGCCCAAAGTATTATAGAGAATTCACCAATAGTAGCAACAACATCACAATTCCAAGTAATGAGTGTAACTCAAAGTTTACACGGATTTACTCAAAATTATTTTCAATCTCAATTACTTAATACTGTCAATTTCAATCAATTCACAAGATAATTGTTTCCAACACAAAGTTTGGTATGTAACTTCACTTCTTTATTGATCAAAATTAGATTCACAAAAATGAACTCAAAGTTTCAATATTTTCTTCACAATTGGGCAGCACTTCGTTGCAAAAGATAAAAGATCTAGCAATTACAATAGAATCCTCTCTTATTTATAGATGGGAGAGGAGAGCAAATCTAGGAAAAACCCTAACCAACTAGTTGAATTATTCAAAAATGCCATCCACAAATGTAAGAGAACATATTTATTTACATGTAATTACACTTTCCAAAATGAAATGTGAAATGTCAAAACTTATTAACATTAAGCATGAAAATGCTAAAACTAGGAAATCTAATCTAAGGAAAAAATTATCCTTCTTCAATATCTTTCTTCATGAAAACTTCATGATGATGTGTACTTCATCACTATCTGGCATTGGAGTGTACTTTGGAGATGACGAGGATTCTCGAGATTGATTGCTTTGATGAGATTTGAACACTTTCTGGTGTCTTTTAGGAACAATTCTCAAATCTAGAGCAAGTTGGAAATCCATCATTTTGTTCGTTGAAGCTATCGAGAAAGATTTGTCTTCAAATTCTTCTTGAACCATTGATGAACACTTCCTTAAAAAATTGAAACATGGGAAGAAATTTTTGGTTGTACTTCAAAGCCTTCTTGCTAGGTGATAAACAAGAACTTGGTCAAAACTGCTCTGAAATTTGGGCACAAGAGATCAAAATGTATGCAAGAGTAGGCTTTAACAATTCTAATGCAAAGGTAGGAAAAACTAAGGTTTTAGCATGGGGTATTGCACTTCAAATGTAATTACTCAAATTTTCAAGACACCACATATTAGATGTAAATCTAAGCAATTTCATGGGTTTTGGAAGCTTGAATGTGATGATAGTGGAGAACGGAGTGGAAGCGAGCAAACTAGCAAATGGATGTGAGTAATGGAGTGAGAAAAATTGAGCAAAACGGGCGGAACAAAGCTCATAATGTATTTTTGGATGATTTTTGAGTGCTTAGTGAAAAACTATTTTTTGTGCAAGGGCGGGGAAAATTATAGCCCTTACATCTTGGAAGATCAGCATTTCATGCACAAGCACTAAAAAACAACACTTCAACATGCCTTGGAGGAGTTTAGAAAATATGATGCACAAGCGCTAAAAATCAACGCTTTTACATTTTGGAAGTTTTGTTTTTGATGTAAAAGCGCTAAAAAACAATGCTTTGGCATGTTTTGGAAGGAAATTGTATTTTGTGTAAAAGCACTAAAAAACAACGCTTCAACATATCACATGTCAAAGCAATAAAAAATAGTACTTCAACATCTTGGGAAAGACTTGGTAATTTCATGCAAAGGTAGTGAAAAACAACGCTTTTACATGTCATATGTAAAAGCGGTGAAAATCAACACTTCTGCATGTGGGAAGGACACGTGAGTGTAAGAGCGCTGAAAAACTGAGCTTTTACATGTCATATGTAAAAATGGTGAAAAATAGAGCTTCTACATGTGACTTGAGATTTGAGATATAGAAGCGCTAAAAAAACAGCGCTCCGACATTACACATGCAAGAGCGAAAAAATTTAGCACTTTTACATGTTGGAAAATATGTAGAAGCGCTAAAAAACCTTGACATTACATGTGCTAGAAAGTGACTAAGGCATTGAAAATATGCAAAAGCGCTAAAAATCAAAGCTCCTGCATGAAATATGCAAAAGTGCTAAAAAACAACGCTCCTACATGAAATATGCAAAAGTGCTAAAAAACAACGCTCTTGCATGTGCAAAAAGTTTTCTAACTACCAAAACTGAATTTTCACAACTTGGTTTAAAATGTGAATTTCAATGAACTGACAAAGGTTAATGCTCATAATGAATTTTGTAGGATGGGATACCACGCATGAGGACCAATACAATTCACCTCAATTTGTGTGCTTAGAGTATGTGGGATACAAAATAGACAAGTTTCGTAGGGGTTATCCCACAAATTGAGCGTGTTGAATTCAAGGATAACAAATGGCTCTAGTTGGGGAGCTTCCTTCGATCATTCTTTGAAACAATCAAAGGGATAATAATTCAAGTCTCTAAGTTCCTTCATCCATCCATTAGGCATAGAGTCAGGCAACAAAACAAAAAGACGCAAAAAAATCAAAATGAAAAAGAAACTTTTTTCACCAAAAAGTTGGTGAATTAGTGATAGGTCCTCTCCTTTTATCCCATGATGCATTATACAATGCTTATACTAGGATCCTAAACATGATTGTGATAATACTGCAACCTTTCATCTTTTATTTGATACCATCTCTTCTGAAAAATCATTAACTTGGCATCACCTTGGATATGAATTTTTTTTTCCTTTCTTACATGCAACCTCCATTCTTAACAACAATGCTTCATACTCTGCTTTGTCATTATTATTGTTGGACTGCAGCTTGAAAGAAAAAGGGAACATTTTTCCTTCAGGAGGTATGAACAATTCCCACTCCTGATCCAATGGAAGAACAACTACCATCAAATTCAATATTCCAAACATTGTTTGGATCTACTAAATTGATAACTTCAAAATTTGTGGCTTCTTTATTCGAAGAAGATTCTCCATCTGAAGAAAAAAAATTGTCTGAAGACAATTCCTTATCTAGAATAGATGTATATGAAGAGGACAAGCCATCAATTTCCTACTCCTTGCTTGCATCTCTATCCAAATATTCAAATATTTCTTTATTTTGCAAATAGTAAGAGCTCATTCCAGGAGACTCAAAGAGAATTTGAGCCTTTGGGTCACCCAATCTTGTTACAAAAAACTTTGCTTCCCTTTCCAAAAATAACTTCTTATAACACCCTTTATAGGTATCCTTGCCTCTGACATATCCATTTTGAGCTCTCCTCCCACATCTTTGTAGAAATTGCATCCAAGTAAGAGACCATATGGTGTTGGAACATCTGCTACCAAGACTGTCATCTTGATCTTCTTCTCTGGATATGTTGCAAGTACAAACTGTGTACCTTTGATCTACCTAATTAGAGGCACAATTTTATTCTCCATGGAGAAGCAACAACCAAAAAAATTTGTAAGATTCAAACCCAGGGCAATGGCTACCTTAGTAGGCATGGCATTGTTAGATGCTCTAGAGTCAATAACACAATTGCTCAACTTGAAGTCATTGACTAGCATTGAGATGTAGAAAGGATCAATCTCTTTTGGAACTGATGAGGGAGTGGAGACTAAGTTACTTTGTAGAGGCTTAGGCTTTGGGGCAGTAGGAATATCTAAAGAGATTTCTTTATATGGATTAGTTTCTTTATCCTTCACAAACTTAACAAGCCTATCAAATTGCTCAGGATTGGCTTTCAAGTATTCGGATTTAGACATCAGGATTTTTGTTTTCTTCACATGATCAATGATATCGAAATATTGGAAGAAACTTTGCAAAGAAGACATAGAAACTTCATTTATAGGTTTAACAAAGGGAACATTGGTCTTAGGAACCTAGACACTAGCTTTTGAAATAGCAGGAACTATGGGAGAAGGACGAGGAGTACTTACTTTTTAATTTTGTGTATTTCAGTTGCCAAGGAAAAGGAGTACCTCTTTTTGTAATAGTTATAGATGATTTGTCCTTTGCTTTTGTATTATCAACTTGATCTTGGTCAAGCTAATTTTTTTGCGACCGAGTGAAGACAACACATGCATCTATCACTATGTCCTCCTCATCAAGTTCATGCTCAACATGCAAATAACCAAAGTTAGAGTCTCCAACTAAATTTTGCTTCATCTTCATGGAATAGATTAGCATTTTCTTCCATAGGGTATCCCAGTTGTGTGTAATCACCTTGCTCTACTTCATAATATCCCCCAGCTGCATTGGTGGGTGGAGCCTCTAAATTAAGTATTCCTTGAGGTGTTGAAAGATGATTTTGGTTTCGATTGGCGTTGCCAGAATAATTGGAAGAATTGGGGAAAGTCCTTCTTGGAAAATCCTTATAAGTATTATTATTTGAAACTTGATTCTTCAAATCCAACAACTCATTTTCTAACCTTTGAACCATGGGATCAACAAAATTGGAGTTGGAATTGGAAGTTGAAAAACTTGACACTTGCACTTTTATGTTTGTATTCATTCTTATTTCTCTAGCAAGAATCATGTCATCCTCAAGACTTGTTGCTAACTATTGAGCTTCTTCAACATTGGCAAGAACTGCCCTACGCAAAAGAAAAATTACTTTGGGAAGTTGTTTATTGATGAAGAAATACTTTAGATTATGATCTGTTGGTCTTGCCACCATAGGAATTCTTGTCACTAGCTTATTAAACTTAGCCATGAACTCACACATGGGTTCATGGGCTTCCTTCTGCAAGGTTGTGAGTTGTGCCAATAAGGCATGTGCATCTTTAGAGGGTTTGAATCTCTCTTCAAACTTAGTGGGAAGAGTGTTCTAGTTAGTAACTAAAGTAGTTGGGAGAGTATAGAACCATTCTAAAACAACTCCTTGTAGAGTTTCAATAAACAATCTCACAACATCTTCATGTTCTACACCGAGAACACCACAAACAATGTAAAAGGCGGCAATGTGCTCATCAGGGTGTTGCTTGTCGTCACCTTGGAACTTCAAAATATGCTTCCGTGAGACATGAGGAAGTTCGTGTAAAGGGCCTTCCAACCTAAGAGGACCAAAAGCATTTCCCTAAGGTCCTGGAGGTGGTGCAGCCATGATATTTTATATGATAGATACTTGAACTGGAACTCTATGAAAAATAGAAGATTCACTCGAAAGAGGAGATATTAGTCTTCGTGGAGGATAACTTGCAGTTTTTTGTAATGGTGACCTTGCTCATAGAGGATAAGGAAGAGTGTTATGTCACTGCAACAATTCAAAAAATGGGTCCACCACTCCTTGTGCCCTTAAACCTCGTGTATAGCTTTTGTCAGCCAGAATGTAGACTTACAACAAGAGAGATATTAATAATAACAATACACAAGATCTCAATAAGAAACTGGATTTCTTATTCACTTCAATCAAAAGAGTGAGGCTTTCATTGCATGCTTCATTCCCCAGCAGAGTCGCCAAAAAACTGTTGGGTGAAAATTCTATAATCTCTTTTAATAGATTACAAAACCTTGATTTCAACCACAATTATGTGAGATAGAATCTCTCCTCTATGAAAGGGGAGGTGCCCTTCTTACTGCTTATTGAAACTATGGAAAACTAATTAATTATTCACAATAATGTACACTACAGTGATGATATGGGGGTGTGTCACATTCATGATTCTCTCTTTTTTCAAAGAATATGTTTTACAATGTTTCACAATTTTAACTTCTTTGATGCAATACAACTTCAGATTAAAATTAAGAAGTAATTCCAATATTCCTAACTTTTCAAAGCAAAGCTTAGGAATACTAGCATGATAATGATAAGTAACAAATAAGAAAATCTCACGAAGGCACAAAGTCATTTCGTAGCTTCCAATAAAGAATCCTTCAAGATAGTAACTAGTGTTGTAAAAGAAGCACAAAGTCTTCTATATACTACACAATAAATTCCACGAACAACATGAATAAATATAAGCCCAAAGTCTTATAGATAATTCACCAATAGTAGCAACAACATCACAATTCCAAGTAATGAGTGTAACTCAAAGTTTACACAGATTTACTCAAAAGTCCTTTTCAATATCAATTACTTAATACTATCAATTTCAATCAACTCACAAGATAATTGTTTCTAACACAAAGTTTGGTATGCAACTTCACTTCTTTATTGATCAAAATTAGATTCACAAAAATGAACTCAAATTTTCAATATTTGCTTCACAATTGGGCAACACTTCATTACAAAAGATAAAATATCTAGCGATTACAATAGAATCCTCTCTTATTTATAGATGGGGGAGGAGAGAAAATCTAGGAAAAACCCTAACCAACTAGTTGACTTATTCAAAAATTTCATCCACAAATGTAGGAGAACATATTTGTTTACATGTAATTACATTTTCCAAAATGACATGTAAAATGTCAAACCTTATTACATAAAGCATGAAAATGCTAAAACTAGGAAATCTAATCTAAGGAAAAAATTATCCTTCTTCAACATCTTTCTTCATGAAAACTTCATGATGACGTGCGCTTCATCACTGTCTAGCATTGGAGTGTATGTTGGAGATGATGAGGATTCTTGAGATTGACTCCTTCGATGAGCTTTGAACACTTTCTGGTGTCTTTTAGGAACAATTCTTAAATCTAGAGCAAGTTGGAAATCCATCATTTTGTTCGTTGAAGCTATCAAGAAAGCTTTTTCTTCAAATTCTTCATGAACCATTGATGAACACTTCCTTGAAAAACTAAAACATGGGAAAACTTTTTGGTTGTACTTCAAAGCCTTCTTGCTTGGTGATAAGCAATAACTTGATCAAAACTACTCTAGAATCTAGGCACAAGAGATCAAAATGTATGCAAGAGTAGGCTTTAACAATTTTGATGCAAAGGTAGGAAAAACTAAGGTTTTAGCATGGGGTATTGCACTTCAAATGTAATTACTCAAATTTTCAAGACACCGTATATTGGATGTAAATATGAGCAATTTAATGGGTTTTAGAAGCTTGAATGTGATGATGGTGGAGAACGAAGTGGAAGCAAGCAAACTAGCAAATGGATGTGAGCAATGAAGTGAGAAAAATTGAGCGAAACGGGCGAAACAAAGCTCATATTTCATTTTTGGATGATTTTTGAGCATTTAGTGAAAAAATGTTTTTGTGCAAGGGCGGGGAAAATCAGATCCCTTACATCTTGGAAGATTTGCATTTCGTGCACAAGCGCTAAAAAACAATGCTTCAACATGCCTTGGAGGAGTTTAGAAAATATGATGCACAAGCGCTAAAAATCAGTGTTTTTACATTTTGGAAGTTCTGCTTTTGATGTAAAAGCGCTAAAAAATGTGCTCTAGCATGTTTTGGAAGGAAATTGTATTTTGTGTAAAAGCACTAAAAAATAGCGCTTCAACGTATCACATGTCAAAGCGATAAAAACACCACTTCGACATCTTGGGAAAGACTTGGTAATTTCATGGAAAGGCGGTGAAAAACAACGCTTTTACATGTCATATGTAAAAGCGGTGAAAATCAACGCTTCTGCATGTGGGAAGGACACTTGAGTGTAAGAGCGTTGAAAAACTAAGCTTTTACATGTCATATATAAAAGCGGTGAAATACAGAGCTTCTACATGTGACTTGAGATTTGAGATGCAGAAGCGCTAAAAAATAGCACTCCGACATCACACATGCAAGGAAAAAAAATTAAACACTTTTATATGTTGGAAAATATGCAGAAGCGCTAAAAAACCCTGATATTACATGTGCCAGAAAATGACTAAGGCATTGAAAATATGCAAAAGCATTAAAAATCAAAGCTCTTGCATGAAATATGCAAAAGTGCTAAAAAATAGAGCTCCTACATGAAATATGCAAAAGCACTAAAAAACAACGCTCTTGCATGTGCAGAAAATTTTCTAACTCCCAAAACTGAATTTTCACAACTTGGTTTAAAATGAAAATTTCAACGAACTGACGAAGGTTAATGCTCAGAATGAATTTTTGAGGATGGGAGACCATGCACGAGGACCAATGCAATTTGCCTCATTTTGTGTGCTTAGAGTACGTGGGCTATGAAATAGACAAGTTTTGTAGGTGTTATCCCACGAATTGAGCGTGCTAAATTTGAGGATAACACAAACACATGGAAAAATAGAAAAAATATCTTAAAAATATCTACACACTAGGTATTTATGTCCTTGATTAAAAAAAAATGTTAATTTGGGTATATACATAAAAAGTTATGTGATATGGAATGAACCTTTGTCTAAATTATAACTAATCTTATTTTAAAAATTAATAAATAAAATATGCAACAAAAAATGACAAAAAAATATGTGTGCTAGATATTGGTGTTACCAACCTATGTTTAATTTAGAACCTACATACAAAATATCAAAAATCACTAGTTCACATCATCTTCAAATTCTTAGCCATTTAGTTGCTATGGGTGACAAAAAGTGAAAATTTGGTTTAAAATGTTGATTTTAATCTCTCTTTGACCAAAAATTGGAACAAACTATTGTGGGTCACCCTTCAAAGGAATAAAACTCAATTCTATAAATAAGTCCATTTCCCATAGCTTGATTGGATAAAGGATTTTATATGGAAATAGATTATCAAAGGGGAGTTGCTTAAATTTCTTGAAATTCCCTATCTTTGATAGTCTATCTTCCACTTTGTGGAAACTGCTAGTGTAAATAGGTACTTTTCCTATCTAGTTACTTAGTGGGGTCCTATTTACATATTAATTCCACTAGGCATATTTAAGTTTTTAGATAAGATTTTATCCTTTTTAGTTTTTATTAAATATTAGAGTCTTAGGTCATTTAATGTTGACTCGTGTTATTTAATAATGACACAGTAATTTAATGTTGGTACTTCATCACACCTTGTCTATATAAGACAAGTTATTGTACACTCTTGTAACATACCTCATCATAGCCTTTTACTGAAAGAAAGAAAGAAAAAAAAAAAAAAACATAACTCATCATCATATTTGGTAGATCTTAATATCAAGCAATCTCATTTCTTGCATACTCTCTTTTGTAAGGTTTTAATTGTTTTTTGTAAGTGGTCCTAAGATAGAGCTAATTTTTAGCTCCTGCATGGTATTAGAGAACGACCTTGCAAATTCCTTCTCAAATTTGAGGGTAGAGTTATTATCATTAAGAGATCTTGGCGATATTTAGTAAAGTTGATTATGCTCTTCCCTTACACCCTATGGTGATTTGAGGAATGAAAAAAAATTAAAAAGAACCAATTTTGGAGGGTTCCTCTTTGTGGGTTTTCATTCCAAGTTAATTTTGGCTCGTGTTTGAGGTAATCTAAGCTCACCATTGAGTCTAGGGCATCTGAGAAAGTCAAGATTGAATTTTGTTTCTTCAAATTCTAACATATTTTTCCAAATCTATGAAGGTTTCAAGTTGGGAGGTGGTTACCAGATCCAAGAGGTAGTTGATTTTTTGGAGAACTCTAGGAAAAAATCAACCCTTCCATTGCATCTAGAATGCCAAATACCCCAATAACACTTGTCAAATTATCAAAATTCAAGATTTATTTTGGGCCCTCAAAGGTTTTTCACCACCCTATCACCATTTTTGTATAGTATGGATCCATACAATCTGTATGGTTCATACATTGTCACTATCATTAGAATCGTGCAATTGGGGTAGAGTACAAAGAATATTCATGGCCATCTACATAGGCATCATACTCTTTTGGCATCATTTGTGGTCACATCACTAGTTGAAGGGTGCATTCGTCTATGCCATTAGTATGTAGAAGGTATGAAGGTTGATGGATTTGAAATTTAATATATTTTATGTTTTCATCAATTTTTTATTAAATTTTGTAGCCCACGGTTCTGGTTAAGCAACGCTTGTGGCCACATCACTGAGCACCAAGTGTTAAGGCTGCGAGAGGAATGGGAACCCATCGCCACCTCAAGTGGCACTAGCGCCACCTCCATTGAATCCCACAACTCGCAAAGTGACATGGGATTTTTTTTTAAAAACTACATTTTTTCTCTCTGCCCATAGTCACATTGGGAACTGATCGCTAGCCCCAAGGGCTTAACTTGGCCCTCCTAGTGCCCAAATTGGGCCTTTTTTGTTGGAGCATAACTTTTCACCCAAGTATCAAAATTTTGCAAACAAGATATCAATGGAATTTGGTTCAATGTATTTCATAGTGGTGAAGGTCATTTTTTCATATTTTGTTGCAGATACATTTTATTGCCAACTGAAGTGCCTTTTCCCTTTTGGACCTCCGAGCTCATAACTTTTCACTAGTTTATCTAATTTTCATGATTCTAGCAATAATTGAAATGTATTTAGGAGCTCTATCATTTAGTTCATGCACTTTTCCAAATTTAGCCCCAGGTTTAATTTATTAATTTTTTGTATATTTGGCATATTCACTAATTACTTGGACATACTTTCTCCTAGAGGTTTTGTTTGTTGGGGGTTTCATTTTTAATTGTATTTCAAATTTGGGAGGTATCACATCAGTTTGTTTTATATATTTGTCTATTTTACACTCTTGGCACTTGTTCTAATGGCTAAATTAGGGTTTGAAATCCTAACTCCTCATAATTATCATACATGGAAGGTAAGAATGAGGAAATTACTTTGTTCTAGGGTTTTGTGGTCCACCTTGGATAACAAACAACCTAATTTTTCATAGGAACAAATGTTATGAGGCCATGGGCTTGATTGTTATGTATGTTTCTAATAGTTTATTCTTCCATATTGAGGAATGTACTGGTCCTAGGAAATTTTGGGATAAGTACAAGGAATTATTTGTTTTAGTTAGTGAGATTCATGCTATGTGATTGGAGGTAGAATTGGCATCACTTTCTACATATTCTTTTAACACCATTAAAGATTATTTGGTAAAATTTAAATCATTAAGGTCTCAATTGGCAGGTTGTGGTAAGGATAAAAATGATAAGGAATGCATATTCTTGATTTTGTCTAAGTTGAAAGGTTCATTTGCATACTTCTCTACTTCATTTTATTCTATAATGGATGGATTAGGTGATTAATTTGGCATGCCTTTTTTTGAGAAATTTTATGATAGGTTGACTAGGAAACAAGATAAACTTAGTCAACATGATACACACTCTAAGAATCATGCTTTGATTACATCATCACCTAAAGGTAAAGGAAAGAAGAAGTCAAAACCTAAGACAAAATCTTGTGATACACTCTGTAACACCCCTCCATTTTGGATAATTGGATCAGCCGTGTTTTCTGGGTAATGTTTGATTATGCTTATGATGTGACTGTGAACTTAGTGATTATTTAATCATGAACTATCTAGTGATGTCCATGTTATATTATAAGGTGACGATTGTGTCTGAACATGCTTTGACTTTGGAACTTGATTACTTGTGATCGCGATTGGTTAAATGATGTGGAAGTTATATGTTGATGTGATGTTCTTTTACTCCGATGTTATCCTTATGGCATGATTTAGAATAACTTAGAAGATATCTGATTAAATGATGTTTTATGCTATTGATCATATCATTGATGTTAGATGCGTCAGTTAGAGATACTGTATTGGTGAAGGGGACGGATTGTATCACTCGCTTGCGAGCGCCCTACAATTCTGAGATTTCCTCTTCACGGCGTGTTTGATCATAACATACATATATATGTTGCACGCTCGACATGTTCTTTGTTGCAGGTTTGCAGGCACATGACATCGACTCCACCTGGTTTCACAGGTGTGAGCGTGTCCATTTACCAACGAAAATTGATTGGGAGATAGTAGCTAGGTTTTCCGAACTAAGTCGTCACCCTAGTCATAGCGTGTTGTCGGGTTGTCGTCGGGGTCAGTTGTTTTAACTTGGTCAGTTCCCCTTGAGTGTTTGTTTAATTCCAAGTTTAAAGTTTATTAAATGACTTGCATAGTTTAATTAATGATTAAATGTGTTTAGTTGCAAGTTAAAAGTGATTAAATGACTTTTGAAATTTATAAATGTTGAAGTGTGATTTATTTTATTGATTTATTTGATGAAATTAATAAAATAATGATTAGGTTATTGATTGATTTGATTAATTAATAAACTAGATTTAGTTTATTAATTAATTAGATTAATAGTGGATATAGTCTAAAAGATGATTTAACCTATTTAGTTTCGATATTTAAATGCAATTTATTCTAATTGCTATTTGGATTTAAATTAATTAAGTAATTCTCTAGTTACTATGGATTCGATTTAAATTGACGAGACTAGATTGGGTTATTAAGTGATTTGATTATTGGTGATTATTTAAATAAATGAGCTATTTTGACTCTATTGAATATTTAGATTCAAATTACAAAGGAAAATGGAAATCACATTTGAGATTTGATTTAAATGAAAATTATGAATTTTGCATGAGATGTATATTTGAAATTAAAAGTGTTTTTAAAATTTAAAAAATGGAATAGTCTTTTATGATAAAAAAAAATTAGTGAGTGGGCATCTTAGGGTTTGGCAAAAATTTGGGGGAAATCCTTATGAAAGGAGTTGAGATTTCATTTTGGTGGCAAGAATTCTTGGTTTGATTTTGGTGGAGAGCTTGGAGGAGGCTAAGATTGTGGAGTTGAAATAGTACTTGGAAATCTCCATTGTTGAAGCTTACAAATTTTGGAGAAAACACAAGGTTCCATCATTTCTCCCTTCTTCTTCTTGCTCATTTTGAATGATTGAAAATATAGTTTTAGATTCTATGAAAATCCATTGAAATGCTCTCAAATTTGCAAACTTGTAGTTAGTTTTGGAAATGGAAAACCAAACAAGAAATTTACAAAAAAAAATAGAATGAAAATCAAAGAAAACTCCATTTTATTTTTTTTGAGCTAGATTTTGAAACCCTTTTGTTGTTTTTGAAAATAACTTCTATTTTTGCAAGGCATTTGGATTATTTTCACAAATTGGGTATGAAATTAAAATCTGGGTACATATATTTATATATATTTGAAAATTTTGAGATTGGGTAAAACCCAGAAAAATTCTGGTATTTTCGTTTTGGAAAACACACGAATAAAATATTAATATTTATTTTTTTTAATTACAGTGAGGTGGGAGGCCAAACCCCACCCCACCGCCACCGCCGCCCGGTAGGGAGGCGGCGCTGTGTGCGAGCACACAGCCACCGCCGCCCCGCAGGGAGGCGGGCACTGTGTGCTCCGCACACAGGCTCCGCCGCCCGGCAGGGAGACGGGCACTGTGCGCCCAGCGCACAGGCTCCGTCGCCCGGCCGGGAGGCGGGTGCCGTGTGTGGAACACACACAAGCTCTGCCACCATGGGCGGCTAGGGCCTGCGTGCCAGGGCTTCGACGCTTTGTTATTTTAAAACAATTTCATTTTTTTTTAGTTAAACTTTGTTTAATTTAATTTAATCGAATTTTTATATATATTATTTTTATTATATTTTATATATTATATATAATATTGTATATTGTATATTATATAAAATATAATATATTTAATATATATTTAATTAAAGGAATTTTAGTATAAGTTCAAAATATATTTTATGTTAATATGAGGATTTTAAAATATGAATTAATTGGAAAATATATATATATTATTGGATATATTTTATTTAATGGGAGTTAAAATTTAAAGTTATACAATTTATTCATGTGCAAATAAAATATTATTTTATTTGGTATATTTAAATAATGTTAAATGTTAAGCTGGAACTTCTAAACGATCATGTGATTATTATGATTGTGGAAATTGATATTTCAATATATAGCCGTAAATTTCAAAGAAGTGATTTTAAGCTATTATTAAATGTATGTTAAAGACATATCTTGTTTATGTAAAATAATAAAGAATAAAATATGATTAATTGAAATATATGAAAATATAATTTATTTAAGACGCTGACTTTGATCATCAAAGTTGAAGCAAACGAACTCCTCTAATTAATCAAATTTATTCAAATTATGATTTGAACGGGATATCGGGGAATTTGAAATGATATTTGAATATCTAAATTCAGACTTAATCTGAAGTGATTACCGCATTGGTATTGAGGAAATGAAAATTGATGTTGACCATATGTTTTATATAAAATACTGACTTTGATTTATTTATTTATTCTATAATGAAATATGGATTAAATGATTTAACTTAAAGGTCATTGATTAAAATGTCTTAATCCTTGAATATAATAGTGAACTGTTGAAATAAAGATTAATATATTTAATCTAGATGTCTTTTTATCAAAACGATTTAAGTATGGAAGGCAATTGAGAACTTAGAGATAATGAATGACTTAGATCAATCAGGTGGTTCTAATCATTAATTATGGATTATCATTGAAGAGCTTAGGATTGCCGAATGATTTATTTTAAATCAAAGGACTTTATTTGTCAAATATTGATTTATTGATAATTTGACTTTGATTAATTATAGATTGAGCAAGTAGAGTAGTATTATTGGTTTAAATTCTTTAATGTCGGTAAGAGGATTTAAGTATTTACTATTGAGTATAATTGATCGAAAAATATTTGTGTACAAGAAGAGATGATTTTTAGTTGATTTATTTAATGCTAAGTTGGAATCAAGACTGAAGAATTTAATCTAAATGTTTATTTTTCAAGATATTTATTTATAGAATATGATTGCAGAACTAAGAGTAAAGGATGATCTTATTAATTAACCTAAATGATTTATTATTCAAGTGATTTATCTATAGTATGTGATCATGAAACTTAGAGAGAACGGTTGATTTAAATTTTAACCAGATAGCTGCATTATTAAAGTGTTTTGAATATGAATATGGTTATGAAATTTAGAGTAAGTGATATGTTCTTTAAATATTTCTATGTTGTGGAACAAATGAGTTTATTAATTGGATAAATGCAAGTGATGGAAGCTGTGTTTGACTGGATTTAGGAAATCTGAACATTAGCTTACTTAACTGTCTGGAATGCTTGTAGTGTTTTAATGTTTGTCCTCAATGTTGGGAGAATAGAGTCAATGTGGAAGTCTTCCAGATAGGAGTTCCTGTATGGGTATGGGATGCTAGTACGTGAGTCAATTTCGGATGTGTCATGGGAAAATGTGCATGTGACACCATGACGTTTCACCCGGTTCTCACAAACAGGGATGTGTTTATGCCTCTTTTGGATGGAGTGGTATTTTGTATTTTGTTTTCCTCCAGTGTTTGGAGTAGATTATGTGATTTCGTTTCCTCTCGTTTTTGGAGAGGGCTAGATCTTGTTGCCTCCAGTGTTTGGAGAGGGTCTTGACCGTGTGGTCTTCAGTGTTGGGGTGAATATCCTTGTTTTGTTACCTCCTTGTAATGGAAAGGTCGTGTTATCTTGTTTCTTCTTGTGGATTTCACCGTGTGGGTTGTCTTAGGAGAGTGGCTTGCAATGGGCGCCGGTGCACAAAGTGGTACCAGGATAACCCTTTGTAAGTTGGTTAATTCAGTGATAACTAAATTAAACTTTTCAAAGTTTAGGATGCATCAAACATTAAATAAGAATAAGTATGCCTCGCTCATGGACCCAAGGGCTTGTTGTAGACTTGGGATGAGACGGGAAGGTCTGGAATGGCAAGATCATCTATCTCATCTTCACGAGAGGTATTTGGTTCCGCATGAGTAAGCATGGGTGCCGGGAATGCGGTAGAGGCTACCAGGATAACCCGTGGAGTGGGGGCCGGGGCCTAGGAAGATTCCCAGAGGATATCCCTTGACGAACTATGTGATGACACTCTTCCTAAGTCAGCAGTTTGTATTTGATATTTGTGACACTTTTGACCTATTCTATGTCTGGAAGCAATGTAACCTATGGCAGGGTTGTGTGAGTCGTACCTAGAGTTGTACGTATGACCGTTCAGTCATGTGATGAGGTCTTGTATTTATTTTGTATCAGCTGTGTGTGACCCGTGTCTAGTGGTAGATGGTTTTGGGTAGGAATTCCTAGTTACTATCTCCTAGCATGGAGGGAGTGGAATCTTTTGGATTCCACGTGATCGGGTGGCGTGCATCTTAATCCGTTGGTTCTTCTTCATGTTCATGGGTTCTTGATTTCCAGTTGGAGAGCTCATGGGAATCAGTTTCTTCTCATGCCTTGTTCTCTCAGTTCTTATTGTATTCTTTCACCCCTCAGTTGTTATCGAGGTGGAATTTGTATTATGTAATCTTATTGTTGGAATTACCTCATTCGGGGAATGAGTGTTGTAATCTTATTGTTTATATATTGGTAATTGAAATCTTTTGGTATTTCTTATCCTTCGTTGTAAGTTATCTTGTATGGAATGTATGTTGTCTCATTTCCTTAAGTGTTTAATGTTTCAGTTTATAGTAATGTTTGTTGTTGTTTGGGTTTTAAAGTAATCTTTGTCTCGTGGCCTTAGAGGATGTTGGCAATATGTATTCATCTTACATGTTATTTGTACTTAAAAAAAGAAAAAATTGGTGCATTTAAGTAGTGAATTGCAACTTCCTCTAGGGTTGTGTGGCGGGGCATTACACACCTCTCCTAGAGAGGACAAAAATAAGGAGAAACCCAAGTGTGTTGAACAAGACAATTGAGAAGGGGGGTGAATCAGTTGTGACAAATTTTAACCTTTAAAACTTCCACTAAAAATTAGATCAATCACAAATCCTTTACTCTGCTAATATGATTAATCATTAAGTGCAAAGGAAGAAATTGAAAAACATCACACATACACAATAACACCAAATTTATGTAGAAAACCCAATAAGGGAAAAACCACAATGAGGATTATCTCACAATATAGAGAATATCAAAACCGATTATAAAGGCTCACTGCCAGAGAAGGCTCACTGCCAAAATAGTACTCACTGTCCATATCAGGACTCACTGTCCAACAAGGGTTAACCAACTAGAGGGCTCACTGCCACAGAACTACAAAGAAGATAGAATAGATTTGTTATAGAGAGAAAATAATCTCAATGCAATAGATATTTCCACCACAACTCACTCACACACTTGCAGACATGCATGAATGATAGAGTACACCTTCAGCTCACTGCTTCTAAAAACTCAATAATTAGATTTCACACTGATATTCCCAAACTCACATCACATTCACACTATTTCACATATATCTTGCTTACATTCTTATCTTTCACAAACAACTTGACTTGTATTTATACCATCTCCAACTTTGAAACATATCCAAAGTCGGCCACACACCATTTGCAATTACAAATTCAAATTAGGTCGGCACCAAAACATTCTAGTGTGGAATTAGAATTAGGGTGACCCAACCACATGCTTCCATAAGCTTCAAAAGTAGTGTTAAACACAAGGTCAGCCAAACTAGTGTAAAATACAGAACAATTAAGCACACACAAACTTAGCACGATCCAATCCTTCCAGATAAAAAAATTAACTTGAAAACATTCCCAATAGCTTATCCTGAAAACCACAAGTCATAAGACTCAAACAAGAAGAAATCCAGAGCAACTAAATTTCTCATGAACCTCAGCCAAATACACTGAAAAACACTGTTCACAACTAGTGAACATAACTCACACTATACAACAATCTAGAACCCCAAAATCTCGATATAGCAACTTCCAACAACCATGATCAACATATTTGAACCACATGAACATAAGAGGAAATCCTAGAGAAAAACTCGGAGCAACCACTGAATGCCTACAACCTTTCTTCATTGCAATTTTCTCAATATACTCAACATATACAGCCAATAACCATTATCCATGAAATCAATGACAACAAAAACCAATTGAGAACCAATTAACCAGTTGACATAAATGACAACACCTTCATACTTGCTTCATAATTGCAACAAAGTATGGTTATTGTACCAAACTTGGACATGGTGAACATAATTTATATAATAAAGAGAGATGAATGAGGAAAATTGTAAAGAAACATAATATTTATTTTCCTTCCAAATCTATAATTTCACCCTCTTCTTCTTCATGACCTTCATATTCTATACACATAGGTACTGTAGGGATTGCTAATGAGAGTGATAAATTAAAAGATACTAAGATGAAGGGTCATGCTCTTCTTGTAACACATGTTGAACAGTCTAAAAACTAGATTCTTGACTCAGGAGCCTCACATCATATATCAGGACAACCTGATAGGTTTTCATCCTTGAAGCATACTTCAATCATGAAGATCTTGATGCCTAATGGTGTTTATTTGGATTTATTTGGTAAAGGATTTGTTGATGTGTCTAATGGTAGTTTTCATGATGTTCTTTGCATTCCTAATATTAGGCATAATATTCTTTCTATATATCAAATAGCACGTACTAGTAAATCCATTGAGTTCACTCCAGATTTAGTATTCATTCATGATTTGCATATTAGAAAACTTGTTGTAGTGGGTAGGGTTGACCGTAATGCAAACATCTACACATTTTCTCATTTTGTTCCTGATGGTGAATGTTCTAAGGACCATGAGCTCCTAGATCAAGTGTGGGTAGTAGTTCAAATGGTGATTTTGGCGGTTTTCTAAACCTCACTATTCATCAACCCTTTTATGAGGTTTTATCATCTCTTGCTTCTTTAGATTTGAGTGTTGACTTGGTTTCCAGGACTTCAGATGAGTAGGATATCTTTTATTTTCTAGATTTTTCTTTGCAGGATGGTTTCATGATAGTTATATTAGATTTGGTTTATCCTTCCTCTTCTGTAGAATTAGAGGACATGTTTGAGGGGGTCACTCTCCTCTTTGATCACACATCTTCTTTGGAGGTTACTCTTGAGTTTCCACATCCTTTATCTTCTTCCTTGATTGGGGTCACACCTATTTTTTTGGAACATCTTTAGAGACACTTGATGCATCTTCAGAGATATCATTCATGATGCTTCTTCCCTCTTGATTCGTTATGGAGATGAGGTTTATTCAGCATCGGTCATTGGATTTCTTTCTTCTTAAGGGGAGACATGTTATTTTCAGTGTTGGATTATCTTTTATCTTTAAACTTTCTTCTGTGGTTGCAGAGCTACTTCATTATGGGGGGATATGTGGTCTCTTTCTTTCCCTCTTATGGGGGGAATTTGTAATGTATATGTGTGATGGATGTTGTATGTGGGGGTATCATGTAGTCCTCCATCTTTCAACACTTGATTGTATCTTTTCTCTCTTTTGGAGAGGGGTTTTTTCCCATGTGGTTTTTCTCCTTTTCTTTGTTTATGAGAAATTGTATTTGCATTTTTACATGGGTACTTAAAATGGCCTCATATTCAAGACCCATCATTACATCCTTGCATCATTTGCATAATAATTGCTTCTCCCTAAGTTGTACTTAAAGGGGCTTGTTGGTGTAAATAGGTACTTTTTCTATCGAGTTACTTTATGGGGTCCTATTTACATATTAAATCCACTTAGGTCCTAGGCATATTTAATTTTTTTAGATAAGATTTTATGTTTTTTTTTTTTATTAAATATTAGAGTCCTAGGTCATTTAATGTTGACTCATGTCATTTAATAATGACACAATCATTTAATGTTGGTACTTCATCACACCTTGTCTATGTAAGCAAGGTTATTGTACACTCTTGTAACATACCTCATCATCATATTTGATAGATCTTAATATCAAGCAAGCTCATTTCTTGCATACTCTCATGTGGAAGATTTTAATTGGTTTTTGCAAGTGGTCCTGAGATAGAGCCAATTTTCAGCTCCTACAAAAACACATCATGTAAAGAGTTAAAAATAAGATATCTCTTTGGTGCATGAAGCTTCATATTATTTTAAAAATCATTTAGAATTATCAAAATAATAGTTTCAATGATAGTATACCATGTTAGACCCTTAATTTATGCGGTATAATCTTTGAGCAGGTTTAGATAAGATCATATTTGTGGCTAGATCAACTAATGATTTATAAGCAACACATGCTCCACCTTCTTTCCAATAGTAGGTGATCAATAAAAGTGCATATAGGGATAATCATGTTTAATTAGCATAACATCAATTTTCAGCTTGTCTGGGAGGACGGACCCTTAAAAAAATTTAGCAATCAACTCTTTTGGAACATGTCACTACTTTCTCATAAATGATCCATCTAGTTCATCACATGGTGTTAAAACTTGATCCATACCTATCATTTTTTTTTATCTAATAAAGTTTTGAAACATCATAATTTCCTACATTACATCTTTTTATTGAACGGTTTATTAAGTTTATGGAAAAAATGTATTAAAAGGTTAATAACATCATTGCTAAAGTAATCGTAATTGTTTTCTCTCAATTAGAAAGCAATCCCTTTGATCTCCAACAAGTTAGAGCTCGGTGCTACAACTATAGCATAAGTTGAAGATCATCAAATACATGTTAAGCCAAAGGAAAACACATCAAAAAAATTCTTCATTGCCTCAAATTTAAGGAAAAATCTCCCAAGAATTTTTTTAAATCTATTTTCCTCATGAAATCCAAAAAAATAAGGCTTCTAATTCCTCTTAAGGATGACTCATTTCATTTGTGTAGATATTCAAGACTTTCTTGGACTATTATATGTTTATTTTACAATCCCATGAGGATACCTTGAAATGTGTTCAAGATTTAATATAATGCCTAGGCGTTATCTCATTGATTTTTTCTACTCATGCTTCTTTTAATGGACTACTTAATCTTAATAAGTTTTATGCTATGAAAGTATGTAGATGGGTAATGAGAAAGCCCCTAGATAGGATAGTTTTCCTTTTAATTTTCTAAAGGCTATATTACACTTCATTGGTCAAGATCCACTTCATATCTAACATGAATCAAGATCCACTTCATATCTAACATGAATCTCTTCTTGAACCCTTAGGAATTACTATCAACCAAGGAAACATAAAATTTATTCCTAAGTTTGGAGACCCAAATATTATCACTTTTGGTGGCTTATCATCTCACTCAATGTTTCTTACAATATATTGGAAAAATTCTTAGCCTTGTGTATCCACCACTAGATTTCCTCCATTATGTAGCCAAAGTAAAAATGGTTCATTAAAAGACACCTTATACTAGATAACATTACATTGTGGTTTGAGAAGGAATGAACTAGGCCAAATATTTTCAATAATATATTATTTTACTTGAGCTTGATTTTGAGAAAGTATACAACCAAATTGAGTTTCTATTATGATATCAATCCTTAAAGTTCTTAGGTTTGGTGTTTTTTTTTGTTCAAATCCTTTTTCTAATGCTTCATCACTACTCTCCATCAATGGCAATGTAAGGAAATATGCCTAAAAACTACTCAACAATTAAAATTAAAAAATATCAACTTCTAAACATACACTTATATTTCCAAGTTGACCCTATAAGTATAAATTTATAATAATCAATATAAAAAAAAATTAATAGCATTATAGTATATAAAAAATACTTACAAAAGGAAAAAAACTGAGAGAGGGAGAATAGAAGCAACCATAAGAACAAGAGTGACACAAACATACCCTAGGAAAACCCTTTCAAGAAAAATCTAGGTTCAAAAGTACACGCGTAATTTATTATTTGACAACAAAGTTACAATACATTCATACAACTCAATGAGATGGACACTCTTCAATTCTAAAAGAAAACTCATAGCATAACCCTACAAGAAACAATCCATGATGCCTCCATCTCAAGCCCTCAATATATATACTTAAGGAGGCCTAGGAAACCACCAAAAATAAATACCATGGGCCCAAAAAAGGTTTGAAAATGCCATCATAAGAATTACCATGACCCACTCCAAGAGAGTAGCCTAAAAAATTAGAATTTAAATGTTCTACAATCATTGTTGACTTCCCCAAATCAATTTGGAATATGACTCTTGAGGAATCCCCCATGAAGCACTAATTACATCTTACACTCACTAATAATGGAAGATACTCCAAGTACACAATGTAAACCCCTCCTCAATGCTTCATTACAAAAATATTTTCAAATCCTTGTAATTAAATAATTACACATGTCTTCACCCTAACATGGCATTCCATTTTATCCACTTTGTAATTATTGGAGATACATAAATTATTTAACCATATAAAGTAATTAAGTTATAATAGAACTTAGGATATGCAAGGTGAATAACACACTTAATCCTAATAGTAAAAATTTCATAAAACTTTGTGTTCTTTAGATCCATATGATAAGTTTTTCCATTTTCTCTTCATTTTATTTATTACTCTTAGACGATTAGTGAGTACCTTCTTTCCAATAAGGCTTCACACCAAGATGCTGAAATATATTTCTCTCCCTTACCCATCTCAACATTCAACAGTCACTTTTATCAATGATTCTTTCCTTACACTTTATTAAATATTTTCTATTAGTATACAAATATATCCCAAATGATAACTTGAGCCAACTTCAATATTAATTCTTATCTCCTTATGATAAATACAGTACTTAAATCCTTAGTATAATTAACAATTATAAAACAACTTAGAACTACTACTAGAAGAAAAATAATGGAAACTCAAGAGTTTCCATTTAGAATTTCACCATAGATGCCACTTCAAGAGGATTTAAAATTAGATCTCTACAATGAGACCCTAACTCTTTAACCACTTGATCTCGATCCATAAACTTCTTTTCAAAAATTCATCACTTGCCTTGATACCTTTTGTGAGATTTCTAGGTCAATCTTGTAATGTACAATAGACCTTAATGCTACAAATAAATCCCTTTCCCACAAATTAATTGGCTACATGAATTTATTTTTCCAAATAGATTGCAAAGGGGAGATGTTCAAAATTATTGTCATTCCCTTTTCTTTCAATTTATCACATTCTACTTTGTGGCAACAAGGCATGCTAATAGTTGAAAATAAGATATTTACATAGAGGTGTTAGAAGAAATAGATTTTTACTATATTTCTTACTCAACCCCATTTGAATCTCATTTATCATAGGCTTTCCAGCCAACTACATGACTTCATTTGTGCCAATGACAGGCCTACTATATGATTACCTTGAGTGGTGTGGGATATTTTTTATGTACCCCAAGATAAAGGAAACGTGTGTATTATTGATGCTTAGAAGAAAATCATTATTTGTTGTGCTAAGTGTGTAAATTAAGTAACAATGCCTCGATGCTCGGAGGATTCTTCGTATGCATAGTATTGTATTGCAAAAATAATTATTTATAGTCAATTGGCCTCCACACTCTTCTTATTATTAATTCCCCTAGCATGATTAAAGGTTATTTTATGGTTTATAATATATGAAAAATCTTCAATTTGGTTAATGCTTTTCTCAAATATTTAGCCTTTTTTTAAGGTTGGAGCCCATGGCCCCATTTTTGCAATAGAAGTTCCATATTTTTAATATTGATTTGATGGAATCCATAATTCACATTCAATAGCTTATTCTTGATGTAGTTTATAATTTGGGGCTTCATCCCCCTCCAGCTTGGTTAAAGGACTTGGTGGAATTTTGACACCACATTTAGGAATTATACTCCTAGATTTTTTAACAAGATTCTATTCTACTTTTATCCTATACTTTAAAATATAAATAGGTATTAAGGATTGAATTCCTCCCTTTAGGTATGGATCTATAGGATTAAACATGTTCATCCTTCCATATTAGAGCCCAAGTTACTCATTTTATTGTATCTAGTATAATAAGGGATTACTCTTGAAAAACACTTTTGCATATTGCACTTTCTCATATAATATGTCGTGCCTATAATAGAATGTAAACATTCAAGAATTTAATATAGAATTTTCCTCAAGTCTAAGATGATTTTAAATGGATATATAACACATTTTAACCATTTTTTCCAATATTATTTTCATATATAACTACTTTGTTTAGGGAAATTGTCTCTTGGCCAACTTTTTTTTAAAGATGGTAAAAATTTATTGCATCCAAAAAGTAATAAATTGACCAAAGCATGTGAGCTCCCTTGTCCATATTTTCCACATGTTTACATTTGAACTCTTAAACAAATGCCATTTTTTGGATCCATTAATTGTTTCATAGTCTTGTCGAGTAAGAATATTCTCTTCTTCAACTAACCAAAAGAAGCACCAAATTATTGAGTTCTCACTTGTTCCTATAAATAATTTTGTATTACATCAATCTACAATTTCATGTGCATCTCTTAATTTCGTTGCATCCTCAAATTTTAGTTGCTCTCTAGAAAGAGCTCTTTTCACACATGCACCTACTCCATCATGTTCTCCTTTACCATGTCCAGCTTCAAAAAAACTCATGTGTTGGATATTATTTTTCTTATAATATCTACATAACCAATAAAACATTCTAGCATTCTTGAATTGTATCGTACAATTATCCGACCATATGATATGTTCTCTCATTTGTATTTCTCTTTCTTTTAAATTTTTATAAAATATATTAAAACAATATTGAACAAACTCTAATGAGTGTAATCAATTATCACTCACATAAAAATGATACTCTCTCAAAAAAATTCTATTATACTTTTGTACTATCATTTGCATGTTTATATACAATATGAACAAATATGGCTACCTACACTAAATTATAATATTGGGACTGGATTTCCTCTTGTTGAGCAAGAGTATAGTTTCCTACAAAATCAACAACTAACAATATAGTTCCAATTGGAAATATGTTTTTACATGTACGAAATTGGACATTGAGCCATCAAGCATATTAAGAGTGTTTGACATATTTGGGTACAATATTATCTTTAAATTCTCTAATGAATTCATGCACACTAATTTTTCTATGATTAGCTCACAACATTTTCCAATTTTTCCATCCTTTAAAGAATATTCAAAAAAAATAAAAAAATTAGCATCCACTAATTGTTGTCCAAACTCATGTAAACTACTTTCATGCATACATTCTCCTAACAGTGAAAAGTTGCCACAACTATTGCATTGTCTAGAAATGAATGCATTTAAATAAAATAAGTGTCCATTAGATGGTTTACAAAACAAACTTGCTATAAAATTCTTGATTGTCTAAGGTAGCATATTAATACCACAAATGTCTTGCATAATTTTGTTAGTATCCAAAGTACAACGTATATATCGAATTTAAATATCATAATAATAACAAAAATTGTACATGAGTTTTGGAACAACAAGAGATTCGTTGTTTATTAATTCTAACATATTACATTTTTCAAATGGTCTTTGACTTATGCTAATATTCGGTAAGATTGAATCATCTAATTTTTTTATAAAATTTAGTTTGAGTCATATATCTAATAGATTTTTTAGATGAGGATCACAAATTTTTTATCCCACCCTTAAGTTTAAAACATCTCTAATATTAGGTGATACTCTTGTATTATCAATATTTTTCAATTAAAGATTTGATTTTATTAGTTAATTTCATGTCTGACCTTGGGAGTCTACCACTAAAACTCCAACATTGATTAATTGGATCATTTTCAATACTTTCTCTTCTCTTAGCTGCTTTTATCAAATTTTTAGTATTTACTTTTATATATTTACTAATCTTACTTAACATTCTTTTATTTGAAGTTGATTTATTAACTAAAGCAGTTGTTATTGCATGACGTGTTGCATTCTTATCTTTAGATCAATTTTTCTTTCCTATAGAATCAATAGCATTGGCAACTGTAGATATGACTTGTTCTACAAAATCACCTTTATTTTTTTGTTTTAAAAAAGTGCCTAATTTTTCATCATTGTTCGCATTTTCCATTTTTTCATCAGTTGCATCATGAGTTGACATTGAAATCATAATTCCTTTTTATAAAAAAATATTCTATATAATCTACTTCCATGAGTTCTCATTTGTCTCCAAGAAATTTTACCAAGAAGGTTATCTAAGACATCTTTTTCAATTGTTAAAAAAAAAAAAAAATCAGACAAGGGGTTTCATTTTTGTTTTCAACCATACAAGGGATTTCATTCTCATTTGAATTCATACAATATATTTCATTATTATTTTATTTTTCCATTGTTTCAATAACATAATTGATATCATTATTAGTGTATCCAGTTTCATCTAAACAACTAAGATTATTATTATTAAAATAAGGGTTTTAAGACATACCTAGATAAATTGTTTGAATAGGTACATTTTTCATATCATTGAGAGGTGGATTTGAATACATGCCCAAAGTTGTTTGCATAGTTACTATTTCCGTACCATTCAAAGTTGAAGTTGAAGGCATAGTTAGGTTTGTCTCCATAATTGCATTTTCTTCCATATTCACCATTTCCACATTTGCATCATCTACATTCATCTCATCCTTCATGGTCTCCTCTTCAAGATTCATGGAACTAGATGCTTCCAAATTTTTCATTTGATGAATCCTTGTTCTTCTATCTCTTTGTCTTTTAGCCTCCATCTCTCTTTTTGCTTCAATATCTTCAGGATTCATTAACTTTCTATATTTTTTTCTTTGCCTTTGCTTTGATCCCGTGATTACCAAACCCTCTTGATTAAAAAACAAATGATTTTTAACCTATTTTCCAATTCCAACGTCCTTCAAATTTTGAAATAAAACTATATATGGAGATCCTTTGTTCTATAAACTTTGAAGTACAAAAATATATGAATACGTCCAAAATCCCTCTTTTTTCAATTCTTCTTGAGAAAAGTCCTTGAACTTGATTTCACTTCAAAAAATTCAATATGATTGTCTCCTTGAAAAAATTGTATTAAATCTTGCAAAAATGGCATTGTCGGTTTGTGCTGCAAAAAAGGAATGTTGCAGAAAAAAGGTGGCAAGTCAATTTTTTTCTAAATTGGGAAAATGGATTATCGAAAATGGGTACCCGATTAGAAACAAGTACCCATTCCTAATTTCAACGTTTCAAATTAGAAACAAGTACCCGTTTTGAAATGGGTACCCGTTCCTTAAAGCTAAAATCCCCAAGCCACTTTTTTCTTGAGTTTTAGACTCAGTTTGGCAACTCGACCCTTAACATTTGACCTACAACTAAAAAAACTAAGGCAAATTTAAGAAAAATGTCCAACTTGGGCAATATAGCTAATGGACTTTTTTCAGATCTAATCTATGAAATTAAAACCCATTATAGATCACGATGTCTAGTTTTCAAATAATTTTTTTTTTTAATATTTGTTTATTTTTTCTATTTTTTAATTAATTTCTAAGCAAACTAGTCCATAAACTTGAAATATCAATATTTTTTTATTTTTTAATAACTTTTAATCTATTTTTTTTTGCAAAAAAAATTATATGACATCAATCTTCAGAAAATTCTCTACACAATGAAAAAAATAAAAAAATGTATAGTTTAGGTCCAATTATGTTGTTCGTACACATTGGTTTTTAAAAACAACAATTAGGGCCAATAAAATTCAATAAAAAAATATTTAGAAAAAAACTACAAAAAATATCCTCATCAATCTTCAGGTTGTTACATATCTTTCCCCAAAAGGAATTAGAAAAAGACTTTTATTTAGGTCAAAAAGTAGTGTTTGTATACGTGCATGGTATGGTAAAAAAATGACTTTTAAAAAGTGGTTTTTATACATGCCTATTAAAATTTATTTTTTATCATCTAGGTATTAGAATAAATTACATATTCAGAAACTAGATTCAACATACTAAATTTTTTTAAGATTCAATGTGTAAGTGCTTCAATTTTTTAGTCCAAGTGTGACAAATTCTAAAAAACAGCAAAAACACTTCCACTTTTTGAGCTTTTTGTGGACCCAACTTCTTGCATCAACTTTAATATCTATGGATGCTTGATGTGTGCATTCACACCACAAGATTGTAATAAAATTTACAGTTCATAATAAACAAAAAAGCACAAATTTAATGTAGTATTTGCGTGGAAGACCTAGTAAAAATATACTAGGAAAAACTCCAAGTGAACAATTTTTTATTTAATCCTAGTACCATCTTTGACATGCTAAATAGTCCTTACCATTTAATCAAACATATTGATTCTTATGTCACCTTTACTAATAGCTTCATAGGGGTTGTCATTTTCCATTTAAACTATACCTCCATCATATGACAGATAAGTAGAAAACCAATCTTTGCATGGATTCATGTGAAAGGAGGCATCAAAATCAAGAAATATCTAAACATGAAGTAAAGAACTTCTCAAATTAGCAGTTAATACCTCTTTGTCTTCCAATGGTGTTTTATGTAAACCATACCTCCATCACATGACCAATAAGTAGAAAGCTAGTGTATGGATGCTTGATGGATGCATTCACGCCACAAGACTTAGGAAGGGGATGCATCTTCTAAGGGACATGATGCTTTTAGGTTTGATTCAAATCTAAAGATGGATCATCACCAAATTAATTTTATGGTTAAGAAGTTCACACCAAATATGGATAAGTTAAATTTTAATTGAAAGGATCCAACCAATTGGCCTTGCCAAATGGAATGGTTTTTTATCTTTATCAGGTTTCGTGTTAATAAAATTTTGTAAAAACAACCTTATACCTAGAAACAAACAAATTCATTTAGTATCATTGGCTATGTGAAGAGAAGAAAAAGAAGGGATGTGTTGTCAAATGATCTATTTTCTAAAGGGATATCACTACACATTATGGTGACAATCTTATATAGAGCTACTTCAACCGTATTCCAAATTAAAGTAAATAGGCATGTTCAAGGAATACACTCAACAATTATAAACTTAATATTTAAGAGTGGATCATGTTATAGATAAAATTTTGAAGGAATTACTTATAGGAGGTTTAAAAGGCCACAAAAAATATGAGTTACACATGTTTCACCCAAATTCTATGCCCCAAGCAATAGTTATGGAAAGGTAGGTAGAGAAAAAATATTTGGCTAACAAAAAAGAGGAATTTCCTAGAAAGGGAGATCATAGGAACCCTACTTTTGCAGCTTGATAAGCTTGGTTTTCATTGATGTCAAAAGTGTGCTTAAGTTTGTATATGCTCTGGAGATTTCCAGTGTGCAAAGATACATAATGGTGCAAGTCAGTATTGCAATATTGTGGAAGGTTTGTAGTTTGTGGTTGTCTATGTATGATGCAGATGTGGGTACACATGTCTTGATGTGTCTTCATGTCGGCTACAATGATATTTTGCTAGTTTGGTGTACCGCACTCAATGAAACGTTGTAGAAGTTGTGTCCAAGGCTTTCTCAGTATATACCCTAAGGCAAAGACGCAGTGTTTTGGTCTACATCCTTCCGCGGATAAAGATTTAGTCTTGTGGTTTTGAAGTTAATCTCATGGGGATATGAAGGTATTATATACAAGTTTTTATGTCATTATACCTTTTGTAGTAAAAGTTAAAAGTGACAGAGTTTCGGTGTATGCTATGACAAAGAAAAGTGGTTATAAAGGCTTGTTGGAATGCTCCACATACCTCTAGATGAGAAATTTTGGCCAAGAGGACTTGTGGAAATACTCAGTGATGTCTAAAAAGTGTTGTATTGAAGTTTCACGTGGTTTGGTGCTCTACAAGTTCAATTTTCAAGTGACAGAGTGTTACAGTTGGTTTTGGATGCCTAATCATAAACACGACATATGTTTGTATGTTTGTGCTAGCAGAAGATTGTAAAGTTCAATTGTATGAGTTTGTGTGGACACTCCAAATGTCTCATAGTGTCTAAGGTATGAATCACGTGCATATCTTTCTTTTTTCTAGTACCGCATAGTTGTTTCAAGTTAGTTTTTGAAGATGTGTTTATGTTGAGGCTGACTAAGGTATGTTGGTGGTGTGTGCCACTGATTCAAGTTTGAGTTGAGTCTAAGAAGTTGTTGTAGATGTTGTATGGATCATGCCAACTCATCTGAGAGATATTTAAATAATTTTTTTATCATTTTTGTATATTGTCAATGGATATGTAGGTTGACATGCTACAAGTTTCATAATTTATTGTTTATGACTGACTAAATTTGTATTTTGTAAGTGTGTGGATGATATATATAGAAGATCAAAGATGAGAAGAGAGGTATGGAAGTGTGAAAAGATGTATGAATACATGAGTAGAGCGTGACAAGATCCACTACAAACCTAATGTGTAGAATTTATAACTATTAGTGGTTGAATCCATAAAGTCGTCGGGCATATTTCAGTTGTTCTTTCTTTCAATTAGAGAGTAGTAGCTTCCTTGGGTTTTAACCCCTAAAACAAAGTTATATAAACAATGAGTAGTATATTCCTTGGGTTGTAGCCCTAAAACGATTGTAACTATTATTTACTTGTGAGGATAGATTAGGACAGTAGCTCCTAGCAGCATTTCTCACCATGGTTTTTCTCATGTGGGGTTTTCCACATAAATTTGGTGTCATTTTTGTTCTTGTGTGGATGCTTATCTTCTTTCCAATTTTGATTAAGTAGGTGTATGCTTAAATGGTATAACTTAGCTTCAGCAGTTACTAATTGGGATTGAATTTTGAAGTATATTGATTCACCTAACCCCCTCTTAGTATTCTGGTGTGTTCAACAATTGGTATCAAAAAAAAAGGTTCCTTGATATAACCTAATAGCTAAGGTAGATCTGCATTTGGACACATGGGGAATGATGCAGTTCCCAAGAAGAAGAGCTCTCTGAAAGAAGAGGACATACTCCATGAGGAGGAGGATGAATTTGAATTTGAATTCAATAAAGAATATTTTCTAGTGGATTATGAAGGATAACTCATTTCTTCTCTAAATGATTTGGATGAAGAAAGAGAAAAGAATGAAGAAATCTAGTACAGACTTGAAAAAACAAAAAAAGTAATTGGCAAGTTGAAAGTTCAAGTTGAAGAAGGTAAAATAATTGTAGATTCCTTGAATATCAAGCTCATTGATAAATTTGTTGAATGTTCTAAGCTTGAAGAAGAGATTGTTTCCTTGAGGAAAGAACTAGATAAAGAAAAAGAACAAATTGACAAAGGTCTAAAGCTGAAAGGAGGTTATGACATTTTCGATGAGATAACCAGCTCTCAAAAGCCATCAAAAGAAAAATTTGGCTTTGGTTTTGAAAAAGGTAAAATTCCAATAACCAATCCATCTGCAAACCTATATGAGAATTTGAAGACAAAAGGAAAGTCTAAAATAGAGGAAAAATCCCGCACTTAAGAACCTAAGAAGACACACTTCGAAAATGCAAAATCAAGTAAAGATAGCAAGAAGAAAGTTGGATTTGTTCCAAACCATAGACAAAGGATATTTAAAGTTCCTCGACCTGCTAGATAGCATGCCCCTACTAGGTTCACTCAAACTTTTCAAGGTTATTTTTATTCAAACTCTTCCTAAATCTTATAGTTCTAAAGTTTTTTCTATTGAGTAAGCTCAGAATTCAGATCAATATTATAGAGATTAGATGTTTGGTGCTTTAATTTCTCATGAATTGACAGAGTTTGGTCAAGATGCTACAAAGAAAGAAACTACTTTTAAAGTCAGCAAGGAAGAGAAGGATGATGAATCGAATTTGGATGATCTTGATGAGGTGGAAGAAAATTTTATAAGAAGATTGAAAAAGGGAACTGGAAAACATAGAGGTAGATTACCCTTTAAGTGTTTCAATTGTGGAAAGATAGGTCATTATGCTTCTAAATATCCAATCAAAGTTGCAAATGAAAAACATAAGGATCATAAAGGTAAATCTATCAAGAAGAGTTATTAAATTGAAAAGAACAATGGTGTATCTAATGATGAGGAATCAGACTATCCTGATAATGATAGTGATGAATGCTTGTTTATGACTCTAAATTTTGGAACTAATTCTACTAATCTTGAAAGATGTGTAAAGGAAAGTGCTCTGAAACAGGTCATAATATTGAAGGAACTATGGTGACCACTTTTCATGCAAGCGAAGAGAGGAACTACTGGATAATTGATAGTGGATGTTTGAATCATATGAAAGGTGATAAGAGTAAGTTTATTAAACTTCAAAAGTATGATGGTGGTCTTGTTAAGTTTGGAGATGATACATCTACTAAGATCTATGGAAAAGGTTTGATTAGCTTATATGGCAAGCATAAAACAGATGATGTTCTTTATGTCAAGGGTCTCCAGCATAATCTTATTAGTGTGGGACAAATGTGTAGCAAAGGATATAATTTGGTGTTCCAGGATGATGGTTGTGAAATTAGAAAAATAAGCTATGGTACTTTGGTTGTTGCAAGAACAAGGACAAAAGGCAATGTTTATCAGCTCAAAGGTGGTGGTGTTAGGTGCTTTATGTCTCAAATCAATGAAATGTGGCTATGGAATAGAAGAATGGGTCACATCAATTTTGATAACCTAGTGAAGATCAGTTCTACTGATGTTGTGAGAGATCTATCAAGAACTACAAAGCCTATTAATGCAATCTACAAGGAATGTCAGTTTGGAAAGCAGACAAAGAAGAGGTTCAAGACTAAAGAATATTCTACCACAGGCCCTTTGGAGTTGGTGCATAAAGACCTATGTAGACCTACCAGAATAAGAAGCTCTCAAGGTGACAAGTATTTTATGTTGTTGATTAATGATTATTCTAGAATGACTTGGGTGACATTTCTCAAAGAAAAATTAAAAGCTCTAGATAAGTTTAAAGCTTTTAAATCTATGGTTGAGAATGAAATGAATTTGAAAATCAAGTGCTTGAGGTCTAATAGAGGCAATGATTTCACCTCCAATGATTTTAACATTTTTTGTGAAGATCATGGAATAAAGAGATATTTTTCAGCTCCTAGGACTCCTCAAAAAAATGGAATTGTAGAGAAGAAGAACAGGATAGTTCAAGAAGTAACAAGGACTATGATGAAGGAAGCAAATCTACTAGAAGTCTACTGGGAAGAAGTAATTCATATTGCAGTGTACATACTTAACAAAGGTCAAGCAAGAGTGAACAAATCAAAGAATCCTTATAAGTTATGGTATGGAAAACCTCCTACTATGAAATATTTCAGAGTGTTTGGAAGCAAATGCTATATCAGAAGAAATGAAGAAAACTTAGGAAAGTTTGATGCAAGATCTGATGAAGGATTTTTCCTTGGATACTCTACAAAGAGCAAGGCATACAAATGTTATAACAAAAGGTTGAAGAAGATTTTTGAAATTTCAATTGTTAAAGTGGATGAAGAATTATGTCAAAGTTTTGTGTTGATAGAAGGATATTAATCTAATGAACAACTTTGCAATGAAGAAGAAAAGGATAAAGAGAAGGAAAAAGAGATGATAGTTGAAGAGGAAGAAGCTCTGGAAAAAATCCGTAAGACTCTTAAGTATGTGCAGAAGAAACATTTTGAAGATAAAATCATTAGAGATAAGAGAAAAAGTGTGTTGACAAGGAGAAAAGTTGTTATGATAGAGGAGCAGGTAAACTTTTGTTTACTTTCCGAAGTAGAACCTAAAACAGTAACTAAGGCATGAAAAGATGAGAATTGGATCAAAGCTATAAAAGAAGAGTTGGAACAGATTGAGAAGAATCAGACTTGGGAATTAGTCCCAAGACCAACAAATAAGAATATGAAAGAAACTAAGTGGATTTTTCAAGAACAAGTTGAATGAGGATGGAAAAGTTGTCAGAAATAAGGCTAGACTTGCATGTAAGTGCTACTCACAAGTGGAAGGAATAGATTCTGAAGAGACTTTTTCTCTAGTGGCAAGGATGGAAGCTATTAGGATGTTTTTGGTGTTTTCAGCATATAAAACCTTCAAGGTATATCATATGGATGTCAAGTCTGCATTCTTGAATGGTGAGTTATAAGAAGTTTATATTGAATAAATTGAAGGTTTTTCAATTATCAAATGATGTTGATATGGTTTGTAGATTGAAGAAAGCATTATATGGACTCAAACATACTCCTATAGATTAGTATGCAAGGTTGGATAAGTACTTGTTGCAGCAAGGATTCAAAAAAGGTACTACAGATAGCAACCTTTACTTCAAGGTTGAGGGAGAACAAATTGTGATTGTGGTAGTGTATGTTGATGACATAATCTTTGGAGGAAATAAAGGTACGTGTAAGAAGTTTGTAGAAGAGATGCAAAAAGAGTTTGAGATGTAAATGTGTGGAGAAAAAAATTCTTCCTTGGGTTACAAATCAATCAATCAAAAAAAGGTATTTTCATTTCATGGTCAAAGTATATTAAGGAAATGTTGAAGAATTTTGGGATGGAGGATTCTAAACTAGTGTGTACTCCCATGGTTACTATTTGTAAGTTAAGCAAAAATGATGAGTCTCCTAAGATAGATCAGAGCAAGTATAGATCAATGATTGGTGGACTATTATATCTTACTACTACTAGACCAAATATCATGCATGTAGTTTGTCTTGTGGCAAGATTTCAAGAAGATCCCAGAGAATCACACGTTGCGGCTATTAAAAGGATATTTAGATACTTGAAGGGCACTCCAAATTTTGGTCTATGGTATCATAGGGATACTAATTTCTCTTTGGGTGCATATACAGATGCATTTTGGGAAGGTTGTGCAGATGACATAAGAAGCACAAGTGGAGGTGCTTTCTTTCTTGGAAGTAGATTGGTGTCCTTATTGAGTAAGAAGTAAGATCTAGTGTCATTATCTACTACAGAGGTAGAATATATTGCAACAGGATCATGTAGTACACAGGTATTGTGGATGAAGCAGGCATTAAAGGATATTAGAGTGTCATATGATGAACCTATTTATATCTTGTGTGATAATACAAGTGCTATCAATATTTCAAAGAACTTGGTAATGCATTCGAGAACAAACCATATCTCTATTTCATTTCAATTTCTAAGAGAGAAATTTTCAGAGAATGAGGTGATGTTGGAGTATGTTCCTAGAAAGGATCAAGTTGTAGATATTTTCACAAAGGCTTTTCCAAAAGATACATTTGAGTATCTTCAGAAGAAGTTAGGGGTGATTGCCCCTCCTTTCAACTAGATGCATAAGGTGTGCATCTTTCTAGGAGAGCATTTCAAGATACATTTCTGGTCTTGGATTGATGAAGGCTACCTCTTAGAGGGAGTAGGTAGTGGTGTATTCAAGTGGAGCATATCTTACTCCCCTAAGGGGGAGAGAACAGTAGAGAGAAAGTTGTGGAAAGAGTGCAAAAGTAAGTGTGAGCGAAAGTAGTGTGTTGGTGTTACCTAAAGTGAAGCTTTAAAGTGATGAAAAAGGGAGAGATTGTTTCCCTTTGCCATCGATGTCAAAGGGGGAGAGATAAAGTCTAGAAAACATGGAGAGAGATTGAAGTCTGAGATAGTGGTAGAAGTGTAAGGAATGTACCAGTTAGGGGGAGAGACTGAAGTAAGGGGGAGAGTTGTCTGATTGTTGGAGTTGCAGAGTTGCTTCTATTAACTGAACTTTTTTCAAAGTTGGTGTTTCCATCAATGAAAAAAGGGGGATATTGTTAGATATTTGCTAGATTGTTGGAGATTGATGGTGTTTTCATTAGTGTTGTCATTGATGTCAACCCCTAGTATGTGGAGATTGTTGGAGTTGTTGAAGAGTGGTGCATAAGAAAGAATTATGATTCAACCCCTAGTATGGATTTCTTGTGGTTTGATGTCACATTGATGTCAACCTCCAGTATGGTCAAGAAGATTGTTGCAATGTTGTCATTGATGTCAACAATGAAAGTGTTGCACTATTTTGTCTTTAGTGTTTTCACTGATGTCAACCTCTAGTGTGGTATTGAGCAAGTATTGTAGATGGGAAGTTTGTTGGTGTTGCAGATGTTATAGATATATTGAGTAGGTTTTTTTGGTGTTGCTAGTGTAGTTGGTTCATGTGGTTTCCAAGTACTTTTGAGAAAATTTGAATAAGATTGTAGTGTGACAAAGGTGTATTCAGTGTTGTTCTCCGCATTTCTTAATGGTTGAAGATATGCTTTTGTGGTTTAGATATGATGATCAAAGTTGTTCAGAGATTCTATATCTACAGTTTCAAGTTTTGGATTGTGTGGCAATGGAAGATGTGTTTGACAGTGTGTCTGCCTATGTAAAAGGTTGTCTAGGAGAAATGAGATTGCTCTACATTTCTCTGCAATAAGGTTTCATGTCTTGTGGATTTTGGAATGTACTAATATTTCTTGTATCTACCTTCCCTTGGATTTTTGTGTGTTCAAGTGTTTCACAAGGTTGGATAGTGTGTTGCATGTCTGTGGAAGTGTTGTTGGTTGCAAAAAATGATGGTGTTCTCAGTTTTAGGTGGTTTTGGTAGTATTGCAAAATATTTTGATGATGCCAAAATATTCTGGGATGTTGTGTGGATGTTGTGAAGTGTTGATTTGTGGTCTGCATGTTGTTTTCAGATCTTGAGATGTGTGTATGTGGTTGCTTGTTAGTGTTAGTGCAAGTTTGGCGACCTAGGTGCTAGTGTTAATTACGGAGATTGTTTGTTGATTGTGAAAGTGTGGTGAAGCCTGTCGATGTAGATTTGGATCCTAGTTAACCCTTGGCATGGTCTACCTTCACTTCTTTCCATCGTGGAATTGTTTGGTTCCGGCCTATTTATTGATTGCATGTTTGAGGTGAATACGTTTCATTGCGGCCAACATGGAGAAGGTTTTTGAGGTTGTGGAAGATATATATGCAAGGTCAATTGTTGGAGATGTGTGTGGATCTGTGTTGTGTGCGAAAGATGCAAATTTGATCAAGTATGGTGAATTTGTGTGTGAGCTTAATGCTTATGAATTTGGATGTAGTGAGCAGAAGGTGTCTACATTTTCAAGTTGCCTAAAGTTGTTGGAGGCAGTAAGCCGAAGGTTACTAATGGTGCAGAGTTGCAATAGTGGATTTTTTATGTTGCTTTGAGAAAGTGAATCTCTTTGTAACAATTTCTTCTTTCTTTCTTTATTTCAAACAATGAGCCCTTGGTAGTGATCCTTTCTTCTTTTTTGGGTAATGAGCCTAATTATATTTGGTGTTGCTATTCAAATATATGTGAACTAATCCTCACCGTGGTTTTTCCCTTAGTTTTTTCCATATAAATCTAGTGTTCTATTGTGTTTGGTTATGTTTGTTAAAAATGGAAGTAATTATGTAGCTTAATACTTTGTAAAACTATTATACTATAGATCTAATTAAGTGTTTTTTGTTACAATTTCTTTGTGCATGATTATTTGTTTAGATTCATTTTACCATTTGTAGAAGTATACAAAAGATTGTAGAAGAAAAAGACTAGAAGATAGAAGTGACACAACATATACCATGGAGAAACCCTTTCGAGAAAAAACTCCACCACCAGAATCAATAGTGCTTGTATTATTTAACCTTAGAACAAGATTACAATAATTCTTTATCAATCCTTGCTTGAGATGCTTCTTTTTCCTTCAACAATTCTTCTTCACAACTTGCAATAAAATCTAATAGAAATCTCTTCAACTTGCTGCAATTTATAGACAATAATGAGCCTCGTAAACTCCAAAGAGTTTACAATTACATAGCACAAAACTTATCTCACAAAACCTATGCCTATTCTTTGCAAGTAGAGTTCTCCCGTGAAAAACAATGTCAAACCAAGTCCATCAATTTGGGCATCCAAAACTGAAGTCCTAACTCAACGTTGATTACAAAGATATCTTGTAAGCTTCTCCTCAAAGCTGGTGGCCAAGAATGGGCCCACTTAACTTAGCCTTATAAAATATCTTATCATGCAAAAGTGTTAACTCCAAGATTCCAACTTGGGTGCCCAATGTGGGTCCAAGTCAATCTTTGTTAACTGAAACATATCTCTCCATCAATTCATACAAAAATGATGCATGATTGATCATCCCCACTTTACTGAATGTATCACCTATTATTTGTCATGCAACTCGAGTCATTATTCATGCATTCCAACTCAACTAACATTCAACTAAAACTAACTACATGCAACTAAAGATAACTGAACAATAACTAAACTGAATTGAATTGAACTGAATTGATACTGAACGAAACTGAACTCCATGCATGTAAACATCAATTCCTAACTTCTAGGATCTTTACATGCATTACTAAAGTTTTATCTTTCTCCAAACAGTTAACTTAACTCAAGGTGGGTTCCACCTTCCATGTGCGTGCCCCATGTGCTCCTATTTTGTAGGAGCTCTTCTTGGGCATCCCCACATGTTCCTATCATTTAGAATTAATTACAAATGTCAATTTACATGTTCATTTCATTCGAATTTAATCTCTTTCTAATCCTAGTGTTGGGGAACACTTTTCAAGGACTTCAGGAGATACATGAAATAATGTTTAGGATTGCAATTAAATGGCATCCTATTCCCAACATTCTCCCACTTGACATTATACATTACAATTATTCTAAACAAGGAATCATTACTATAAATCAAGTATAGGACTCAAGGCCAATGGCTTTCCTACACCAACTAATCAATCCATGCCAACTTCAAATGCAACCTACATAATCATGAAGCTCCAAGCAAATGATTAATACTGAAAACCAAGAGAACTTATCTGTAGGAACTAGTTTCATAAGATAATTTGCAATATTAATCAAAGTGTCAACTTTCTCAATTAATACCTTCCCACTCTAAACCATTTCTCACACAAAGTGATATTGAACATCAACATGCTTAGTACGAGCATGATACATAGTATTTTTGACTAAACAAATAGCACTCAAACTATCACATTCAAGTTTAACTTACTTGCAATTAAAACCAATACCTTTCCCAAGTCTCTGTAACCAAACTGCCTCTTTGGAGGCATGTGAAACCGTCGAGTGTGTTGAACTCATGTCCAACCAAGGTGTAGACTTCTTGGTCTTTACTATTGAAAAATATTTTCTTACAAGTAACCATTCCAACATATATCTCTCACCATAAGAGAACTCAAGCCTCACCTATTTCTCCAAGTATCCATGAGGACTTGTAACCAACCAATCCATGTCAAACTCCAAATGCAACATAGCACTATCATGAAGTAATCAATCAAATGATTAATGTACCCAATACATAAGAGAACTACACAAGATCAATGTCAAAGCTCCAATCATGAATCAGGAACATAAACATGACAACATGATTTAACCATCTCCTCCAAGGAGATCACATGCATCATAACATACATAAACATCCTAGTCTCAAGAGAACAAGTACCATGCCAAACTCTAAACGTGTATCAAGAGTAAACCATGGCATAATAGTAACCAATCTAAACCAAGAAAAAACATATCCCCAATCACATGAAGATAGCCTTACCAATGATGCATCAACGTCATTGCCAACAACTCCCACTTAACCGTGGTACGAGCTACACATGGCATCATGACTACCATCCTCTTCGTGAAGATCACTCTTTAACGTCAAGAAAAGAGTCATCACTTAAATTTTTACATGAAATGATCAATGCATGATTACCATCATCTAAGGATTCCTCTGTAGAAGAATCAGAACTCTTTTTCTTGTTCTTACAATCCTTCTTCACATGTCTCGTTTTCCCACAATTCCAACACTTTACCTTACTCTGTCCTTCTGACTTACCCTTCCCTCCCTTGTCTCCCTTAGGTTCCTTTTTCTCAAAAAGGTATCTTGGATTTCCATTTTAGACTTCCTCCTCATCTCCTTTGATAGGAGAGTAGGAATTATATTGTCCATCTTCGGATCTACACCACTACTGTTGATAGCAACAATTAGATTTTCCCAAGATTCTGGTAAAGAACAAAGTAACAAAATACATGTATCTTCATCTTCTAGCTTTACATCTACATATGCTAACTGACTTAGAATCAAATTAAAAGCATTCAAATGATTTGCAATAGAATCACCATCTTTCATCTTTAAAGAATACAACTGTCTTTTCATATACAACTTATTAGTAAGACTTTTGGTTTGATAGATATCACCTATTCTCTTCCACAACTTATATGTGGTAGTTTCTTTTGAAACATTCAAGAGAACAACATCACCAAGGCATAATATTATGGTCCCTCTTTCCTTCTTATCAAGCTTAGCCCAATCCTCATCGGACATCGTTGTAGGTGACTTTGTCTCATTACCAACAGCTAACCACTAATCTCTCTCTTCAAGAAGATCCTCCATTTTTAGTTTCCACGTCCCATAATTAGATCCATTGAATCTTTCAATATCTAAACAAGAATTAAAACTCATTGTAACAAACTATTTTTCCAAAATCACCAATAACACAATAGTAAAAGCTCCCACTACAGCCAAAAAACCTTCAAACTTTTAAGAGAAAGGCGTTCCAAACTCTACCCCAACCATTAGCTCTGACACCAAATGTTGAAAATGGAGGTAATTATGTATCTTAATACTTTGTAAAACTATTATACTGTAGATCTAATTAAGTGTTCTTTGTTACAATTTCTTTGTGGATGATTATCTATTTAGATTCATTTTACCATTTGTAGAAGTAGACAGAAGATTGTAGAAGAATAAGAGCGGAAGATAGAGGTGACACAACATATATCGTGGAGAAACCCTTTCGGGAAAAAACTCCACCAGAATCAATAGTGCTTGTATTATTTAACCTTAGAACAAGAGTACAATAATTCTTTATCAATCCTTGCTTGAGATGCTTCTTTTTCCTTCAACAATTCTTCTTCACAACCTACAATAAAATCTGATAGAACTCTCTTCAACTTGCAACAATTTATAGACAATAATGATCCTTGTAAACTCCAAAGAGTTTACAATTATAAATCACAAATCTTATCTCACAAAACTTGCACCTATTCTTTGCAAGTAGAGTTCTCCTGTGCAAAACAATATCAAACCAAGTCCATCAATTTGGGCGTCCAAAACTGGAGTCCTAACTCAACGCTGATTACAAAGATATCTTGTAAGCTTCTCCTCAAAGTTGGCACCCAAGAATGGGCCCGCTTAACTCATCCTTATAAAATATCTTATCACGCAAAAGTGTTAACTCCAAGATTCCAACTTGGGCGCCCAAGGTGGGTCCAAGTCAATCTTCGTTAACTGAAACATATCTCTCCATCAATTCATGCAAAAAGGATGCATGATTGATCATCCCCACTTAACTGAATGTATCACCTGTTATCTATCATGCAACTCAAGTCATTAGTCATGCATTCCAAGTCAACTGAAGTCAACTAGCATTCAACTGAAACTAACTACATGCAACTGAATATAATTATACTAAACTAAACTAAACTAAACTAAACTGAACTCCATGCATGTAAACATCAATTCCTAACTTCTAGGATCTTTACATGCATTACTGAAGTGTTATCTTTCTCCAAATAGTTAACTTAACTCAAAGTGGGTTCCACCTTCCATGTGGGTGCCCCATGTGCTCCTATTTTGTAGGAGCTCTTCTTGGGCATCCCCACATGTTCCTATCATCTAGAATTAATTACAAATGTCAATTTACATGTTCATTTCATTCGAATTTAATCTCTTTCTAATCCTAGTGTTGGGGAACACTTTCCATGGACTTTAGGAGATACATGAAATAATGTTTAGGATTGCAATTAAACGGCATCCTATTCCCAACAATGTTTGCATTGTTGTTTCATAAGTTTACATTTTGCTAATGCTAAATGAGGATTTTAATGTTGATAAGGGTTTGAAAGTTAATGAGGGATTGAATGTTTTAATGTACAACTGATTCACACCCCCCCCCTCACTTGTCCTATGCATCTACCAAATTTGTTAGGTTATCCTCCTTTAAGATGCACACCACCAAAGATGGCAAAAGAATGAGGTGACTCATCATACCCTATCAAGATGATGATGGAAGAAGCTTTGAATAAGTAGTGAGATGAAATGATGAATCAATTTTCACATCTATTCCGACAGAACCAAGGTAACCAACAACCAAACGGGGCAGAATTAGCATTTCGTGGACACACCCCATTCAAGGTGCAAGTAAATTTCGATATCCCAATTTTTGAAGGAAAAATTGATGTTGACGTTATTGATGATTAGTTATCAAAATTGGAACAATACTTCTCTTTGAATCATTTCTTAGATGCAGAGAAAATAACTTTTTCCCTCCTCAAAGTCGAGAGCCATGTGAAACAAGTGTGGAAAATCAAGGTAATAGATAGAGAAATACCCATTGGACCAGAATTGGAGCTAAACTTTGATAACAAACCGACATGGGGAGAATTTGTGGAGTACATCAAAGAAGCATACTTCCCCCGGGATACTTATGAACAAAAGTATATGTAGTGGTTGCTGCTTCGACAAAAGAAATATCAATTTGTACAAGATTACACCAATACCTTCTATGCACTATCAACAAAACTTGGCATCGATGATTTTGAGAAGCATCACATGTTGAAGTATCGCAATGGAATTCATAGATATATTCAGACTGAGATGATTTATTTGAATATTGAAACATTAGCGACTACTTACAAATATGTCACAAAAATTAAAGCGAAATTCAAACAAAAAGGGAATAAAGATTATTTCATAAATAATAAATCAAAGGGAAAATGTAGCAATAAATTTGCAGGAAAGCAAGTGGCCAAGGAATGTCCCTCGAATTCACCAACAACAAAGAAGACATGGGGTACTAAGAAGACACAAGATATAGGCATTTGGTGTGAAATACATGAGTGCATCTCATAACACCAAGGATTGTCGAACCATTAAAATATAATGACAGAGACATGTGGAGATGAAGTTGAGCCTGAATCATTACCAACGGGCCCTTTTGAACATAATGATAATGAATAGATTAGAGGCATACCCATATGTGACGGTTGCAATTGCTAAAATATTGCCTCGTAAGGATGAAGAATGATTGTTCCATTCACAAATGTGGATTGATGGAAAGGCTCTACATTTTATTGTTGAAGTGGTAGCCAAAAGAATTTAATTTCTATGGAGACAGTCAAGAGAATAAATCTGAAAACAACAAAACATCTGCAACCATACTCCATCGATGGGTAAGCCAAGGATGATGTATTCAAGTAAATAAACAATGCCGTCTGTTATATACAATAAAACCATTCAAGGATGAAATAATCTGCAATGTGGTACCTTTGGATATATGTGATGTCTTGCTAGGGAAACCATACATATATCAACAACATGGTGTCTATGAGTCAAGACCATGCAACATCATAATCAAGCTTGGTGAACAAAAGTATCATATACTAGAGGTATGTCCAAAACAATCAGCATCTTTGATTAGTGCTAAACAATGTAAACGTTTGATTGCTCAAACTGGAGTTGTTGTATTGCTCATGGTTTATTCTAAGGAAACAAAATCAGTCATTCTAAATACACATGATAAAGTAGCCACAACAGAAAACCAGAAAAAGAAAATGGATCAAATCTTGAAGCAATATCAGAATATGTTTAATGCACCAATAGGGCTTCCAATGAATTTTCAAGTCAAACATTTTATTGATCTAGTGCTAGGGACACCATTACCAAATGAGCTAGTCTATAGGAGGTTAGTCTTGGAAAATGATGAAACCAAGAGGCAGATTCAAAAGCTAATTCAAAAAGGACACATTCGTCCAAGTGCTTCACCATGTGGCAGACTGATTGTTCTTGCTAAGAAGAAAGATGGGGTATGGCAATTATGTATTGATTATCAAGAATTAAATAAAATCACTATGAAAAATAGATATCCAATTCCTCGGATTGATGATCTCTTGGACCAGCTTAGAGGGGCTAAGTTCTTCACCAAAATTGACTTGAAATCTGGGTATCACCAAGTACCAATTGATCCATCAAATGTGTAGAAGACTTCTTTAAAATCTAAGGAAGGTTTGTTTGAATGGTTGGTCATGCCTTTTGGTCTAACCAATGATCCTGCCACTTTCATGAGGATGATGAATGATGTGCTCAGGCCATTCATTGATTCTTTTGTGGTTGTTTATTTGGATGACATACTCATCTTTAGCAAAACTTGGATTGAGCATTTGCACCATGTTGAACAAGTGCCTTCAACTCTGCAAAAACACAAACTCTATGCCAACATAGAAAAGTGTTCTTTTGGTATGCAAAGAATCCAATACTTGGGCTACATTATTGACAATAAGGGTGTTCATGTTGATCCTACAAAGATTCAAATTATCAAAGACTTTCCATCTCCTAAAAATCTCACAGAGCTTCACAGTTTCTTAGGTTTGGAAAAATTATATCGCATGTTTCTTTTTGGTTTCTCACATTTGGCATGGCCTATAAATCAGTCATTAAGGGGTGGATCACAAGAAAAAAATAATTGGATAGATGCAAAGCAATGGGAATTTGTGGAATTGAAACAAAGGCTATGCTCAGCACCAGTGTTGGCCCTTCCAGACCTACAATAATCCTTTGAAATAGAAATAGATGCATCTAAGTATGTCGTTGGTGTTGTACTCATGCAACATGGACATCTAGTTGCCTACCACAATGAGAATTTTTCTGATACTATGTGTAGATACCCCACATATGACAAGGAGTTATATGTCATCATTCAGGCCTGTAAACAATGGAAGCATTACATTTTGGGAAAGGAGACTGTTATACATACAAATCACAAACCCCTTCAATTTTTGCAAACACAAGGGAAGTTGCAAAATGATAGGAATCAAAGGTGGTCTGCTTATCTACAACAATTTCATCTCAACATTCATCATAAGAATGGAAGCAATAACAAAGTGGCAAATTGTTTGAGCGGGCCTCCAATTGCAGATTTGACAATGGTGTTGGATTAATGTGGTCATCAAACGATGGATTGGCCCCAATTATATGGTAATTACCTTGACTTTTCTGACATTTACAACAAATTGGTAGAAGGCAATCAAGATGGGATGCTTTGTCACGTTGGTCACATATGTGTTCCCACTAGAGAATGCAAAAAGATGATATGGGAAGCACACTACAGTCATGTTACAAGCCATTTTGGCATCGGTAAGACCATTGTTGTCCTTCAAAAATACTTCTATTGGCTAAAACTGAAACATGATGTCATTTCATATATTCAAGATTGTGCAGCCTGTGCAATTGCAAAGCTTACAAATCGTAAAGTAGGCTTGTACTTAGCCCTACCTATCCCTGATAAACCATGTTAGTCGGTTTCAATGTATTTTATGTCTAGGCTTCCAACTACTAGACGGGGCCATGATTGTGTATATGTGGTGGTAGATAGGTTTTCCAAAATGGCTATCATGGTGGCATGTAAGAAGATGATTTCTACAGAAGAAACTACTAAGCTATTTTTTGAACATGTTTGGGTTTATTTTGGTTTTCCAAAAAGCATTGTTTCTAACAAGGACAATAGATTCATCAGCAATTTTTGGTCTTCACTATGGGCTAAGATGGACACGAAATTGACGAAGTCTACAACATTCCATCCTCAAACTAATGGGCAGACAAAGGTGGTAAATTGAATGATCATTCAAATCTTACAAATGTATCATTCAAAGCATCCTCGCACATGGGATGAGAGCCTACCCTATGTCCAACATGCACAATCCATTTGAGGTGTGTCTTGGGTATTAACCATGGAACCTATGGATATAACACTACCTATGCTACAATATGAAATTTCACCAAATGTTGAGGAGGTAGACAAAGTAGCAAAGTTCATTGATAAGATCAAACACCTATAGCAACAGGTTCATGAGATCTTGGAGAACAACAATAAGAAGTATAAGGACATACATAATCAACACAAAACTCCTCATCAATTTCATGTTGGGGACAAGGTGTGGTTGCATCTTCAAGAGCATCTTCAAGGACCAAACAGGAAACTTCGTCCTCTTCCCTATGGCCCATATACCATTATCAAGAAAGTTGGTGAAAATGCATTTGAGCTTAATTTTCCACCATTTCATGGGTTGCATCCAGTTTTCAATGTGGACCTGTTAAAACCTAATTTTCCTCCTTTGTTGGGCGTTTCATAGGCCACTGAACACATTCATGCCACATAATTGAATCCACACCATTACTCCATTATAGAGTGATCATGTCACCGAAGTTGTGAGGACTCTTAAAAATCAGTGAATCCCTTTTTACCGGGTGGTTTGAGCAAGTCAACTTTCTCACCAAGGCAAGTGGTTAACTAAGGAACATATTCAAATCCAATTTCCTCATTTGCTACAGCAATTGAATGCAATGGGGCCCATTTCCTTTCAAAGGGGGAGGAATGATCCAAAATAGCCTAGGGGTGATTCAGAGGTGTCAGTTCAAGCAAAGATGGAAAATATTGAAAATTCAATCTTTTCGATATTTCTACATTTTAGTAAATCGCATTTTCGGAGGTCTTCGTAGCAAAATTTGGGGTTAGAAGTGTTGTCAGTCCATTAAATGGAATAGTATGAACATTTGATTTAAGGGACTGAAATTAGATCTCTTTGAGACCTTTCTGACAAGGTAGAGAAGTTCAAATTTTGATCACCAGGCTAGGAATTATGACCCCACCAAATTGGGGTAGAAAAGAACACATGTTTTTTGAAAATTTTATGTTTTATTGCTTTAATTTTACATTTTCAAATTCCAAACAATGTGATGACTATTGGAATTCCTCTTGCAATGTACATATTCCAGTTTTGAATGTAAATAATTTAGTTTTGAAGATGCATACAACTCTTTTTGAGTTTGTTGTTCTATTGAAAACTCTTGCAATACCATAGTTGCACGCCAGGTATTGTCTTCGGATTTATAATTCAAGTCATCAGGCTTGTGCATTCTGCACAAGATCTTGTGACAAACTAAGATAGAGCACTATCTCAAGGGGAGCTATTGTTTGCAAATCTTTTAGCCCCTTGAAAAGGCTAAAATGTTGAATATTTCAGCATGAAAGATGAATTGGGCCAATTCCTCTAGTGTGCAAGTCTGCTAAGCAAGATTGAACTTATTGATCAAGGTTCTAGAGTGAAGGAATGATTTGCGGAGGTGTGCTAAGCATCTTTGTATCCCTGTGATGATAGAGAATCTGACAGAAGGTTTACTTAACAAGTACGAATGCATTAATGGTAAAAAGTTAGAGCAAATGAAAGGCCTTTTATGTTTCATTTGAACATTGTGTTCTCATTTGCAATCAAAAGAACTTGTGTTTGGGAGCGGAGAAAAGAGAAATGGTTTTCAAGCTATCTTGGTGTTTTCCTACCAAACCCTAGCAATTGTGTTTGAAAATTTCAACAGGTATATCAATGGTGACCCCGTGGCTAGTTGATGTTGAGAAACCTAGGCCAATGTACAAGAAGTTTACATTCAAGGCGATGGAGGTTGATAAAGATGGTGCATTTTCAAAAGTTCCTGTGGATGTGGTATACTTCGAAGATGTAAGAATCTACATCCATGCCCCGTTGAATGAAATCGATCACACATAATCTTTTGAAGTGGTCCGCTATGAACTTTTGAATGAGAATGGTGTGTACAAACCTGAATATGCAAATGTGGCTATGAAAGGGTTAGACATTTGGAAAGATTTTCTAGACTTCTACAACTACAAGGAATGGGTAAGAATTATTCTAAGTCACATTCATGAAGAATTCTATTTGGTTGGATAAGCCCTACATGATTACAAAAGAGGCTATTAAGGCAGTTACTAGTCTTTGTGCCTCCAAACCAATTCCATTGTTGAAGTCTATCAAGAATGAGAGGGTTACTAAGCTTACCGGAGCAAAATTTGATAAAAGAACCCTAACATTGAAAGATATCACTAATCCTAGAGTTCGCTATTCCACAATGGGGATTGCATATAAGATCTACTTCACAAACAGAGGTTTTGCCACTGCCATCACAATTCACACTACTTATCAAATGGTGAAGGGAGGTGCCAACTTTGACCTATGTGAGTTGTTGAGGGAGCAGTTGATGGATAATCTAAGGACAAATGAAACCGAATATAATTTCAAGTTTGGATCATTGATCATTTGCCTTGCATTCTTTTCTTGAATGAATTACCTGGTTTTAAAGGAAAAATATGGGATAAGTTTTCTCTGGTAGATGTACAAAACAAGAAGCATATAAAAGGTTTCCACGATAAGCAAGCATACAATACCTTCTACTAGGAATTCTTTAAGAATCTACAAGCAAAGATGTAGAGTAGACAAAGGATACCCTCTAATTTGGTTTGAAAGTGTGAGAGAGGTAACATTAATGGTGGATAAGGATCATTACTACATGGAAGCTTTAGAGCCTAGAACTGCATGGATTCCTAAGTTACCTTATGAGGTTACACCTGAATATGTCCAAGGTTATGTGGATATTCTACTAACAAAGCCAAAGGATCCTAAGGCAAAAAAATTTGGTACATACATAGAAATCATGGATAAGATGATACAAAAGTAGATAAAGGAAGCCAATGAAAAGAGAGTGGATAAGTTGTTTAAGAAGTGGGACGTTTTGCGGTACTCAAAGTTGTAGTAGCAGATGTTTGATGTGAGAAGAAAGCAAAAAGAAACTATTTTTATAATTTCCCTTACAAAATGATTATTGTTGATCAAATAAAAGTAGTTGAAAATTATTCTAAATGTTTAATTGTATGTCTATAATTTTTAGTTCAAGATTTTATATATATACAATTGTAAATAAATAGTTCTTTATTTATTTGCAGAGTTCTCCTACTTTACCCATATCTCCTTGTTGAAATTTGTTTGAAGAGAAACATTTTCCTTAATGTAATATTATCTTCATATGTATTTATATATACTTAATTTATTCTTGTAGTTTTCTATTATTTTATTATCCAAAAGGAAAACAAAGTGTGCGTGTGTGTATGTACATATGAGGAGATTATTCTTCTAAAAATAAAAAGTATATAAAACATTTGTATTATATGTTTGGTGAGCAATGTAGTTAGGGTTTTTATTTGTTTTAAATAAGTTTAAAATAAAAATAAAATGCATTGAGTTGCTACGATGTAGGGCCCAAGCCTTGGTCACCCATGGTAGAAGAGTGCAGTCCTCACTCCCCACACGTCCATGAGCCTATGGGGGATGGGAGGTTCGTCCCACCCCTCTTCCCCCCAAATGCTTTACTATGTTATTTTTTTCATCTCAAAACAAAAATAATAATAATAACCTTAACATGTGTTCAACCTACTATGTTATAAACGCAACCTACTTTTCATTTCACCTTTAGATGTGTATGTGTACTTATATATCTATCGACCTATATGTAAAATGAATATTATTTTTGAACAAATCAAACTCACACACAAAAAATGCGATCAATATTTTAATTAATATCAGAGATGTGTGTGTTTTAATATATAATGAACATGTGCACATAAAACAAAAAGAATAAAATAATAGTTTGCAACAACATACAATTCAATAATGACACACACGCACACACACACACATAGGACAATGCGAAAGATATTCCTTGAAGGAAAAAAACAAAATCAAAACTAAGAAAATTTGATTGAAAAGGAAAATCAATCCAAAAAAAAACAAAAAAACATATTAAATAAAGTACAAACACATTACTTTCACAAATTATTCCCCATACCTCTCCCTTGGTTGTTCCTCAACATGAGATGAAATGAATGAGAAATAAAGGGAGGTGGTGTGCTTTTAAAGACTAAATTAGGGCTCCTTGAGTTGTCCTAATAATTAGGGTCCACTAAGTAAAATCATTAAAACCAATTAACTCCTTAAGTGGGATTAAATTAATTTCACCTTTGTTATAGTGCAAACTTTAGGAGAGTCTATAATTTATTATTGCTAAAGGAACTTATACTTAGAAGTTGTTTAGTTTAGTTTGTAAACCTTTCAATTATTGTTTTATGAACTTACCACTTAATAAATAAATTAGTCATTGTTTAGTCAAAAATGAACTAAGATTTAATTGATTAAGAATCTAAAATTAAATTAATTTCATTGCATTTTAATCCTATTTTTAATAGTCATTTTAAATGTTTTAGAAAAGTGATACATTGGATTGTTTCTCTTTAAATAAATTGAAGGATATCCTTTTATCATAATCATTTGTAATGTATGTGAATCATATTTTAAGTTGAAATTTGTGTATTTTAAATGAGATTTATTTAGTTAGACATTTCCAATTTATTGTATTTTAAAAGTTAGATAATTTGTTAAATATTTACTTATTTAAATGGACTTAACCTAGTCAAGATTTAATTAACTCTAGGAGTTGGGTCTCACCTTGGAGGCTTGACCACGTCACTTCCACATAGTATAACCTAGAGGGAACATACCTTGAGGAGGTCCTCCCTTGAGGTGTCTTGTGTTGTTTTGCAATAGAATCACCAAAAAAAGTTAGTTTTAATTTGCACCTTTCAATGCGACAAAATAGAACAAATGTGAGGTGAAAAAAACTCTTCAAATTAGAAGAGGAAGCTTCCTATAAAATAAAAACTAACCTAAAACAATACAATATGTACTTTCAATATACAATTTTTACATTGATTTTTGGGGTTTTTAACATTTATGTTGAATAAAAAATAAATGCATGTATTTTGGTTTAGCCTAGGGTAAAAGGCTAAGACCCTCTTTCAAAAATATTTAAAAAATTTTATGTTCTTAATTAAAAATAAATCATGTGACTAGACACTTACCTTGTTCAACTAAATCAAATACTAGGCAATTCAAGAACACAGGGATTGAACAAGGTTTAAAAATAACACAAATGCTTTCGTAAATTAATTGAAAGAATCGGTAGAAAGCCAAAATTTCCAACTTCTAATAGATCTACAATACAAAGCTTGCAATTTGGTAAAAGCAATTTAATCTACTTCAACACACATGACAAAATCATTCAATAGTAATTAAAAATAAAATAGGCTTAATAAATTTTATTGCATGAGTTTACAAATTCCAAATTGACAATAAAATTGAATAGCAATTTCAACAATATGCAAGCATGAAAATTACCATTCATTGATTTCTCTACTAAGTGCAAAAAAATCACTTATTTATACTATTCACAAACAATTGCATGAAAATAATAAATTAAACTAACTTCACTTCTGCCTTAACTACAATTTCTTTACTATAAATTATCTCATCCACTATTTTCAAAAATACAATCATACAACTATCAGTTGAACTGACAATCAAAATATTATAATCATCCCTTGAAAGCTCTCGTCTCTCGCATAATGAGGTAGATGATATAAAAATAATTCATTCTAAGTTATAAATAGATAACACCAAAACTAACATAGATTTCTTATACTAAAAATAGAGACTACTAAAAATAACACGGGCTATAAGAAGATATGACTAAAATAGCAAATCTTTGAATATGTTTCTCTTTGAAAATGGTGACGACTAAAAATGAACTTTTCACCACACAACTCTAAATAACTTTGATGATTTTACAACTTCTCTTATCATAACTAACCCTCTAAAAAACCTTGAAAGTCTACTCATTTATCTTTTGTATAGGCTTCTTGTTCTTCTAGCGCACTTGAATATGGGTTAAAAAAAAATTGCTGTCTTTGGCTCTTTTGTTGAGGCACGCCTATAATCTTCTTTATGTGCCTATATATCGTCTTTAACAACATATCCTTGAAACCCTCCCACCCTCATCCTTATGCTTGGTGCATCTTTTTGCACCTTTCATTCCTTTTTGCATTAACACATTGATTTCTTCAATTTCTTGAACTTATGATCCTGCAAGGTTAGCATACAGGACCAACAAGACGATGCATAGAAGATAAGATTTTGAAATATATCAAAGAGTAGATAAATGAGGATTTGTAGTTAATAAACTTGATTGAACATAAAAAATTCGTACAAGTACAACAAAATCAAGGCTGATTTTGAAAGGGTGGTTGATGTGAGTTGAACCACAATCCAAAACAATGCCAAAGTACTAAAAATCCTGCAAGAAAAAATTAGACCTCACTTGAATCAAGGGAGTGCTAACTGCAGTTCTAGAACCATGAGCAAGAAAGGCTAGAAAGAATGATACTACAAAGTTGAATGCAAAGTTTGTAGAAAAACACGTGGAGTTCCTCCAAGAGGATTGGAAAGCTGCTATGGCACTCAATTAACTCTAATCCTTGGCAGGTTCTTGTGCTGCTTGTGGTTGTTCAACTTTTTGGTGGTGGTCTTTTGTTAGCCTCTTGGTTGTTGGTAGGGTTGTTTCTCTTATGCTTGGTGTTGCTATTTTTATTCTGCTGTTTGCCTATTGCTTGGATGTTTTATTGTTGTTTCTGTTTGGTTAACATGTAAAAGGGTGGAAGCCCTTTCGAAATCCTTATTTTTTACCTTTAATGAAAAAATAAAAATACCATTAAGTTGGGTTCATATGGCAAGAATACATATCATGTTATGAAGCTCGGCCAAAGAATAGTTTATTAGAAATAATAGAGAGTTTTAAAACATAATAGATGATCAAAATACTGAAAAGAAAAAGGTGTGCTTACATCCAATATCATCAACAAGAACAACTTTAAAGTTCACTATAATATTGTCGAATTGAATTTATATAACAAGCATAAAAAACATATTGTTAATCTTATCCTTTAATAGATATTAACTTCTATGGAAACAAAATGGCAATCATCATTTCAACATAGTTGGAGCCACTGAAATTCAACACAATCTGAGTTTGAGATTGGCAAAATAAATTATAAGAGCAATCTGACAATATTCTTGCCCTACAACAGCCTTATTCGTAGCTCATATGTGGTCATAAAGATGCTTCTAAGCTTACAAGCATTTAAAACAACAAATTGTCTACAAAGTGGATAAGATAACTTCTAGATGACTGATATAGCATCCCCTAGTAATGTCCCCTTTGCAAGTAAAATAACATATTATTTACAATTACATAATATTTACGTCTGCTAGCTGTTTCTTGACTCTGGCAAAATAAGTCTGATCAGGCTGCCAAAATGGGAAGTTCAATGTGTGAGTAGGCTATATTCTCAGACCTCTATCTAAAAAGTAACCACTAGAATTTCTTTCTAGCCTAACACATAACGAGAAGCATTCCATTTATCAAATAATATAATGCTGATTAATTATAAGAAGAAAATTACTTACATAACCATTATTACTCTGGCCTCCATTCTTTTGGGTCTTGTGGTGAATACTAGCCCAGCTAAAAATTAAAAAACAATGATGAATAACAATTCAGAAAACACCCATTTCTCTAAGAGAACAGAAGATAAAAAAACCAATAAAAATTAGAAAGCCTTACAATCCTGGAAAAAAAAATCGATTTGACGAAATACACTTTGTTATTAATAGCAAGCAATAATGTATTCATAATCTCAGAAACTGCAGTAATTAGCAAATAGTACATATTCTAACATTTAAATTCCCCAAAATTAAAAAAGAAATCATTTGAGTTTGTTTCATTGCTCTATTCTCAATTATGTGGTGTATTTCTTTCCATAAGACTTGTCCGAAGTTTGAACCTGTTCACTCAACTTAGGCCTAGAGGACATCATGCAACAGAAAGCTTAGCAGATACAGTAGGACACACAGTTGTGGTAAATGCCAAAGTGAGGGGGTCACCAAATTTGCAGAATGAAAGATCCGGTGTTTGTATTCTAAAGGAAATATCAGATCATATAATTATAAAATCACAAGACAGTTTGGCAAGTGAATAAAAGCAAAACTCTAAACTAATCTAAAAAACAGAAGTCTGTGTTAATGCGGTCTCTTTCCAGTGTACAATAGAACTTCAAGCAAGGAAAGCAAATATGTATAATACAATACTAACTAGGCAAAAAGTCAATGCTAATTTTAAATTTATTTATAATTTTTTCTAAATTCATATGAATTTCCTATTCCACAGTTTTTGAAGTCTGAATCACTCCAGTTTCCAAGGAAAGAAATAAATTGTACCTCTTCAAACTCCATGATTCAATTAACCACATTGATTCCCAAGTTCCCTAAAGAAATCCTCTTAATAGTAAGCATGATTTTTCCACAGTCCATGAAGATGAATTGGAGTGCTTTTGGATTCAACCACATAAGTTTTGTTTGCATCAAATACTGTCAATTTCTCAAAAATACTGTCTGAATTCTTTTAGGACCAACAAAGGGATCAACTGAAAGGCAAACATCTTCATGGTCTTTAAATGTGGAGTACCTTTCATAACTAATATCCATGGAGATGCAATTTAGATTTCAACAGATCTATTTATGTTGAAAAGTACAAATTCGGTGTCAATATTTGAATATTTCAGGCTTTGTGCTTTAAGAGGAACTCAATTTAACAGATAGCAACATAACAGAACTATCAATTGTCTGAGAATAAAAGCTGATTTTATAGAACCAAAGTTAGTTTTACAAGGAAGAAGAAATGGAGCATATTGAGATGAAATTCCTACAAGTATAAAATATTATGTCTTGAGAGTGTCTAGCAGCAATATTTAAGATGTTTCTTTATCTCCTGAAAAGATTGTTTTCTAGAAGGCGGTTTATAATGAACCTTTTCACTTAATGCAACTAAGGTTAATGTTACCCAAAAAAGAAACTTGAAAATAACAAATTAAATAAATCCCAACAAGCAAAATTTCAAGAAAAGGCATCATGGTTACAAAACCGAATAGCTTAAGAGAGTGACATTTTAGTGCGTTACTTATATCAATAATGCTCATAAATAAATTACAAAAATTCATCCTTACTATGTGAATTCCCTTCAGAAGTGGAGAGCTCAAAAATCACTCAGCCTATCTATTTAAATTTTTAGTAGCAAACTGGGAGAGAAAAGGGCCATCCAGCAGTAATAACAATGGTATGTGGATCTAGGCACCAGCTGGACAGTTCCTGTGAATGCAGGGGCTGCAAAAGGTGTGATGAATGATCTTTGCAGGGAGGTACAAGTTTTACAAGCCTATTGCTCAGATGTGAGCAAGGTAATATTGGGTTTAATGGTTACACTGTCATTGGTCTTGGAGATCACTAGTGACCAAACAATTCCGATTTTCCATGGTCAATCGGTGTACTGTTCATGGCAGAGAGTCTAGGCTATCCCTAGTGTTCAGTTTCTGTCTCTTCGTCTTGACTCAACTGTAATGGACCTTAGCTAAATATTTATGGAAAAACACTCAGATCTGAAATATTGTATTGAGTTTTAACCAAAATGATTAAATTTGCAAGACCCACAACACACATTCATATAGATTTGTTCATATAAACTAGCTGGAACAGAGTATTTCACCCATATAGTTCATCCAATGATTACAAAGAATTTTTGCTTCAATTGTTTTCTGATAACAAAGATTACAAAAGTGCTCAACTTTGAAATTTAGGGTTTCCTAATATAATATGATGTTCAAAGATGATCCAAATTGATGATATTGCCTACCTTATATAGAGGTTGTTGGCCTAGCATGGGCTCGCTCTTGCTCAGAGTTGTTTGGAAGTTTCCCGCCATTTTATATTCAAATTTGGGCCCATTAATAGCATCTTTGGTCGGTCCTGATGATCGGTGAACTCATTTGTTTGAACAGCAAGGTTCCATGAAAGAGCATGCCAAAAGGTAGGGATCCACAAAAATGCTTGCCAATGAATCAAGCAAAGAATATTCCTTAGGTTTGACATGGAGAGTTTGGTGATTCATGTGATTGAAGGATGCAATACTATGGATTTCCAAGGATATGCACATCAAAATGATGCAATGGCTGGAGGGAGCAAGGATTAGTAGTTGGCGATACCAAGTGCATACGAAAACAAAAGTCAGCAGGTCTGCAAATAGCAAGCGAGGAAGAGGTTAAGGATCAGGATTTTGGGATATCCAATACTAGCAGGGAAGTGGAGAATGGAAGAAACATATGACAATATGAGAAAGTCGAAAATCTCACCCAAGGCTGGAAAGTGGCTCAAGACATTTTCATACTTAGGATAAGGGATATTACAACTCCACCCTTCCCAAAATCGCTTGCCCTCAAGCAATGTAAATTTGAATATTCCATGATCTTTAGTCCTTCCAAATAAACATCTTCAACAAGTAGATTCTTCCAATGAACCAAACACTGTGTAATGTTTTTGTTCCTCAACTTGTTCACCTTAGTAACAATAATATCAAGTTTCAATATGAGTTTTCCCTCATCATCCAAGGGTGGCAAATGCACTAACAGTGTGATATGTTGTCCAAGGGCCCTCTTGAGGCGAGACACATGAAACACATTATTAATCCTGTTATTTTCTAATAATTCCAACTCATATGCAACTTCACCAACTCTCCTCAAAATCTTGCAAGACCCATAGAAGCATGGTTTGAGCTTTTCAACCCACTACTTGTGGTGGAGGTTTGTCTGTATGGCTGCAACCTCAAGAAGACCATTCCTCCCACTTCAAATGACCTCTCTATGCACTTTTAATCTACATAGGATTTTTGTTGATTATGGGCTTGTTAAAGGTGATCTTTCAGTGACCTTAACAAGTTCTGACTATGCTCCACCAAGTCATTGATTATTGGCTCTTTGTTATTTGTGAACGTTAAATCTACAAACATTGATGCATCATAACCATATAATGCCATGAATGGAGACCTACCTATGGACATATGGTGGGTAGTGTTGTAGTACTACTCTCGCAAATGTAACAATTTAACCCAAGCCAATTGCTAATATGAAACATAGTTCCTCAAGTATCCTTCAACCCACTTGTTCACTATATTTGTTTGTCCATCCAATAAGCAATGATAGCTTATGTTGGGATTGAGTTTTTCACCAATTAGATGAAATAACTCCTACCAAAAAGAGTTTTGGAATCTACTATCTATCACTAACAATATTTTAAGGCAACCCATGTAACCTAAACATTTCTCTAAAAAGTAAATCAGCCATTTGATGTGCTTAGAGTTCTGAAGAAATAGCAAAGAACTATGTATACTTCGTTAGTTTTTCCACCACAAGATAAATGCAATCTTTTCCTTGTACCTAGAGGAGGCCTATGACGAAATCCATGGATATGCTTTACCATTTCTAATTTGGGAAAGACAATGACTAAAGCAATCCTGTTGAAAAAACATGTTTTCCTTACAAGTCATGCATTCTTTGATGTGTTTTGAAGACATCCTTCTTGAGGCCCTTCCTTGAAAACCTTTCCCTAATTTTCCTATAGGTCTTGTAGAATCTTGGGTAACCCACTAGCAATGCATCATGAAAAGCCCTCAAAATTATGTCCTTCATTCAAGATTCATGAACTAGGAAGATTTTGTTTCTATATAGAATGAGAACATTTGCTACTACAAATCTATCTTTCCTCGCATTCTCATCAAGGAAATCAGTAGCAAATGCATTTTTAACATATTCTATCATAATAGTGACTTTTCAATCTGTAGAAATAGCACAAGCAAAGCATAGAGTAGACTCTCTAGAAGGAGCATCAACAACTACATTATTTTTTCCTTTAACATCCTCTATGTCAAAATTATAATCTTGGAGCTTACTCACCCATTTTTGTTGCCCGCCGTCATTCAAGTCACTTTGACCAAGGAAGAACTTCAAGTTGTTATGATGTGTCTTCACCACATCTTCCACAATCCAAATATTATCGGAACTTGGCCAAAGCATGCACGATAGCTAACATCTCTTTCATAGATAGAGAATCTTTTTTCTGATTCTGTAAATTTCTTGCTTTCAAATGCTATTGGATGTCCCTTTTATACCAAGATGTCTCCAATGCCCACTCCTAAAACATCACCTTCTACAACAAAAGATTGTGAGATATCTGAGATAGCAAGAACAAAGCATGAACTCATTACCTTCTGATGTTTGTTACAAACTTCTTGAGTTATTTTTTTCATGCAAAAAGCTTTATTCTTTGTCATATCAGTTAAGGGTGTTGCTAGTTATGAAAACCCCTTAACAAATCTCCTATAACAATTGCAAAGGTTAAAGAATTCTCTCAACTATGTCAATGTGGTAGGAGGAGACCAATCATAAATTACTTGAATCTTTTGTTGATCCACTTGAACACAATCCTTGTCACCCCAAACTCACATTTTGATTCTTTTACAAAGAGGACCTGTTGTTCTAATATTCCAAGGATGGTATCCGCATGCTTCAAATGATCTTCCCAAGTCTTATTTTAAGTCAAAATGTCATCAAAGAAAACCAACATAATTTTTAATAATTGATTGTTGAAAACATGGTTCATGCATGACTAGAAAGTAGCTAGTCAATTTGTTAAGCCAAAAGGCATGACTAAGAATTCAAAATTCTCAAATGGCACTTGAATGTTATTTTATGCACATCCTTATCTTTTCCATGGACCTGATGGTAGCCTAATCTCATATTAATCTTCAAAATATACACAATTCCATACAATTCATATATTAGCTCATCAATCCTAGGATTGGGATACATCTTTTTGATGATCTTCTTGTTCAAAGCTCTGTAATCAACATACATCCACATGGTGCCATCCTTTTTCTCCACAAGAACCACAAATGAGGTAAATAGGCTAAAATTAGGCTTGATGTGACCCATCTCCACGAACTCTTTGATGGCCTTTTCTATTTCTTCTTTGCACATTCTTGGGTGGTGGTAAGGAGTGGTCATGACAAGCTTAGAGCCTAGTTCCAGCCCTATAATATGTTGGAATCCTTTGTCAAGTCATAGTCCTATAAGCAAATCCCTAGACAACATACAATGCTTATTCACAGTGTTCCACGAGGTTTCGGGGACGGGGACGGGGACGGGGACGGGGGGACGACAGGGGACGCAGGGACGAGGGGTCTAAGTTTGGGGGCGGCGAGGGGACGGCTAGGGGGGGACAGCGGAAAAAGGGCAGCAAGGTGCTGAAATACATATAGTACTTGAAAAAATAGTTATAAAAAGATGTATAAGTATAAGAATTATACATCTTGGAGACAACTAGGAGTCCCCTAGACGTCTTGAGGACACCCCAGCGTCCTCGAAGTCCTGGTGGCATCTTGGAGACAGCAACACTAGTGGTGGGATGGTGGCGTTGGTGGTGGGCTAGTGAGGGGACGTCTCCCCCAAGTCCCCAAGTCTCTGAGACGTCCCCGTCTAGGAAACGCGAGGTTTTTTGGGGGGGACACGTCTCCGTGGAACACTGCTTATTCAAAATATCTTGAATATCAACATGATAAGTGCATTGCTTACTCATGGATAAATTTGTAGGCATGATCAAAAAGCTTGCTGCCCAATTAACTTATCCTTTGGGGAATGTTTTTTCCATCCTTTTGGCAGTTACCATCTTTAGTGCTCAACAAGAAATTCCTCTAAGCACCACATCTTTCCCTTCAAATTCAAACTTGAGCTCCATGGATTGATAGTTCCATGAAATCCCATTATGTGCAACCATTCTACAACCAAAACCATGTCAATCTGTCCTAGCCCCACAACATATATATCATCAAATCCCTTATGATCTCCCATGGCTATGTTGAGTTGAATTATTTTGATACATGGAATTGTGAATCCATCAACAACAATGATATTGAATCCTTCAAACTCTTCAGCTTTCAAGCCTCTCTTGACCACTAAGCCTTCATCAAGAAAATTGTGGGTGGCCCCACTATCAATGAGCATCGTGATCTGCTGCCTAGACAGCACTTCTTAAACTCTGAAAGCATGATATCTAGGTGCCCATAAAAGAGCTGCAAGTATACCTTCATTTGTATCTTCATTCTCCATATTTCCAAGTTCATGCTCTACAACCAATTGTGGCCCAAACTCTTTGAGATCCAAATCACCAGTAGATATTACCTCAATATAATGGACTTGGCTTTTACCTAGACATTTGTGACTTATTTCCTAAGGCACCCTAGAAGAAAAACATAGCTTCTTCCTTTTGAGTTCATTTTTATCATAGTCATCTATACTCTTGGTTGTAGGTGGTGGAGGTGTGATCTTCTATAGATGTGAGTGAGATCCACCTTTCTAAAAATTTCCTATTCTACAAAAGGGTGGGCGCCTTGAATTGAGATAGATATTTTCCCTCAAGAACAAATAGCTGAAGTGTTAAATCTCTTTTGATCGATCTTTTGTAAAGAAGTGGGTGCAAAGTCCTTAACAAGACCTTTGAGGGGTTCAAGCAAGCCTTCAAAAAATAGAAAAGTGATTCTCCTTGCAGAAATGTCACATACCATCAATGTAGCCCATTGAAATTCGACAACATAAGATTCCAATAAGTGTTGTCTAATACCCACAAGTTCTCCAAAATACTCATCCTCGTCCTTTTGCTCAAAACAGTCCAAAATCTTTTGACTAAAATCATCATATGTTTTCACAGGGCTATGCCCTCGTGTTACCAAACCATGGAGCCAACAATCATAAGCAATGCCTTCTAAGTGCAATATAGCAAAATGGACAGCATTGTCCTCCTCTACAAAACGAAGAGTAAAATAATTTACAATTTTTGCAACCAAGCCCTAACAGAAATCTTGTTGCTGCCATCAAAGGTGGGGAGCATTCAACTTACCTACCTTTAATTGCAGCATTATCTTTCCTTTGTTTTTATTGCCATCTAGGATTGTTCTCCTCAAAGTTCTCTTATTAACAATGGCTATGTAATTATCAAAAGATATTGTGTTTTTGAAAGCTTCAAATTGGCCTTGGTACTTCTCAAAAAAATTGGCAACCCCCTCTATAGGAATGTCTTCAAGCACTTGTTTTTCCTCTACCTCTTTCTGCAAAAGCATAGGTTTTGATGGCTTTGGCATGGAGTTAGCTACAAATCTGCTATTTGAAGATGTACTCAATTCTCCTAGAAATGCTTTAGTAGGCCTTGGTTTTTCAAATCTTTTATAGCATGCAGCACTTGTACCAATAAATCTATCACTCCCTCTTGACCTTGATACCATCTAGTCATGTCCCCATGCGGGGAGTTGTCTCATCTTCTTTCCCCTTCTGCCATACCTTCTTCTTTATATGGAACTTGTGCTTGCAACTTCTATTGTTTCCTTCTTTGATATCCAATCTCTCTTTCATTGAGAAGCATCAACAATTTGGTTTACCATGCAAGCTGACAAGACCAATGTTTTGATACCACTATAATGACCCTTAACTAAATATTTATGTAAAAACAATCAGATCTGAAATATAGTATTGAGTTTCAACCATAATTATTAAATTTGAAAGACCCACAACACACGTTCATATAGATTTGCTCATATAAAGTAGCTAGATTAGATTATTTCATTTAAATAATTCATTCGATGATTACAAATATTTGCCACTTCAATTGTTTGCTAATAACAAAGACTACTCTCAATCCTCTACTCAGATCTGCAATATGATCTTCAAAGTATGCTCATAGATCTGTAATATCTTCACATGAATCTTCAATGATGTTCCTTCATGGGTTCGCTCCAATAAGATCCAATGCGTCTCATAAATCTGCTCAAATATTTAATAGATAATTTCTGCAATAAATCTTTCTTTCTGCTCTTCATGCACCAATAAATCTGCTCTTATTTGGAATAATATTGCAATTAAATTGATGATTAAATGTCCTCCAAAACACCTTCAAGTGGCTCTTCATCCAAGAGTTGCACCTCCCCAAAACAGGTCGGCCAGCATGAATAATTTATTTTTATTTATTAATTTTGCCTTGCCCAAATTTAGCGCACCACCCTAGGGGGGTCGGCCCCTTTTTTAAATTAAAAACTAATTTATTTTAATTTTTCAAAAAAGATTCCTCTAAGTGAGGCAGCTCCAAGGGGGGTCGTCCAAGTTATTCAAATTTAATTTTGCATAAGGAATTTAATTTTGCGTAGGGAAACACCAAGTCGGCCCTTTGACATCAATGACAATCAAATTTTCAACAATCCTTTGCCTTTAACTACCTCCATCCTCTTCATTAGTGATTTCATTTGCTTTACTTATTGGGTTGGCTTAATAATCCATCCTCAAATACTCCCATCTAAATACTATTGGTTCACTCTCATTTGCAAGAAAAGGAATAAAAATCCCATTCCGTTTTGAGGTAGCTTCACCCCAATGACATCAGTTGCACCATGCAAAACAGTCAAAGCACATCAGAATATGTAAAACCCTCTTAGCACTTTGTTAGATACTACTTGAGCCTTGTCAAAAGATACTCACACTAATCATTGACTTCACCCACCATGCATGATATTAGCTACAATAGTAAATCAGCCATTTGTCTTACCAACTAATATGAGACATATCAAGTCCTAGACATACTAAAAATTCTTTGCTGCACACAGATAATTTTCCACCCTTAATTGCCAAGATGAATCCAAAATGTCACATCCTATCTTCTTCTAAAGTTTAAGTTCTCCTTTGTGACATTCCCACGTTTGGGAAGCCCCTAATACTTAATGGATATCGTTGGCCTTGTAGGGTATCTTTCCCTAATCTTTTCTCATAGGTAGCTCACTTCCAATAAGAATAGTCTTCTTCTTGTCATTTTGTGGAGGCTCCTTTAGTAGCTATTTACTTATCCTTGTCCTTCTATATCCTAAGCCTAAATTTGCCCATCTACCATTCAAAGGCAAAGTCCTCACTCAAGAGTGAAGTTATAATATAACAGTCAAGGGTTAAGAATTCTCAACTTGAGAAGAATCACTCAATGGCCAATTTTCATTTGATTCATGGAAGTATGAATCATTTTTTCCCGTAGTCTAACCATTCCAAATCTTCACCTTTCAATTCTCACCTTGTAGATCAAGCAAAGCTCTAGAACATACCCTTGGATATACAAGGTTGACATCCCTTAAAGGAGATGTGGAATAAGGCTTTGTGACAATGAGATGCCATTTCCAAGACCAAAAGGTAAAAGCGGAACTCCAAAATGGTGGCTCAAACTCATCCTCTTAACAGTTTTAAAATGTACTGAAAACTCATGTTTAGATGATTTAACTGCAATATCTCTTTCTCTTAGGCAACCCAAACAAAGTATCCAACCCCACAAATGGAAAATTGATGGGTTGAGAAATAACTGTGTTCATGTCAAATAATAACACTGAACTCACATGTCCACTTTTGCATTCACCAATCACTCCCCTAGAATATGTGTCTATGAGTCATTCAGCAACCCTCCACTACTTCCCCCGATGGTAAGAACCATTGAATATTCTTGTGAGGATTTTTAACTAGCCCCTCTATCAATGATTGCTTAATATCATGAGCACAAGCTTTTCCTTATCTTTCCTTGTGGGTGGCTCACTTCCAGTAACAATATCCTTCTTCATGGAATTTAAAGGAGACCCACTTCCAATAGCAATAAAATTCCCTTTGGCATACTCATCGTTCCTTTGTAGCTTGTCCTAGACTTTCCCTTTTTCTCTGAAAATACTAAATTCTCACTTGAGACTGAAACTATAACCAACAATGGTTGAGGGTACTCAGCTTGCCAAACATCACATAATGGTATGTCTATCTGTTAGTGAAGGTACAAATCAAATTCCTTGAACTCTAACCACTCCAATTCATTTCCTTCAAATCCCCACCGAAGAGGCTCAACTAAAACTTTGGAAGACAACCCCGATACAACGTTAAATAGCCATCAATTAACCTTTTTTAAGTCAAACTTGCAAAATTAGAATTCCTTATGGCGGCTAAAATACATCTCCCAACAACTAATTAAATACTCTAAACAATAAAATTAGTATCTCCAAATGTATTGCCAACTTGCATAAGATAGTTTGATTGCAGTAACTATTCTCATACAAAAGGTGAATTGGTGGGTGTATTGGCAACTTGCAGAAGATAGTTTGATTGCAGTAAGTATTCAACCTTACAAAAGGTGAATTGGTGGGCCAAGATGGCCCAATTAGAGAAATTCAATACCCAGACAAACCACTAAGAGTGATATGCTTTACTCACGTGTAGAGACAAGCCTATAACTCTGGCCTTAGACCTAGAGGGCTTTATCACCTTGGAAAACAATTCATTCACATACACATGGCCCAAAACTGCTACAGAGCTTGATACAAGTTTGAGATGACCTTGGACTGCCTCAAACAGGCTACTCCCCAACCCTTGGTGGACTCCTAATTGCAGACAACTTTGCTCTTCTCCAACCAGCTTTCACATTTCCCCTCTAATGATCTACAATTGACAAACAGTCCTATTCCTCATACCACAGTGCTGAATCCTTGGGCATTGATTTTCTATTTTGAGATAACTCAAAAGGATGATTGACTTCTTATGTTGCAAATGGGTGAAAAAACTGGTCCTTAGACACTTCAAATTCACTTATCTTGAGTGCCAATTTATCATCCCACGTGTGGGTTTAGATGATCTACATGTGCATTCAAACAACACACACACTTGCATATCACACTTATGCTCAAAAGACAAACAATAGATCTTCACCAACCAATTTGACTTGGATTGTTGGCAATGGCTGTTAATCAGACATTTTGTGTGCCATGGTGGCCAACACTTCATTTTTATATATTTGTGAAAAGTTTGGTTTCATCACATGTTGAAACCTTGATTTTTATGCCTTGAATGTTGATCAGGAAGGGGGTGATCTGCAACATCCGGGACACCCCATCCAACTGATTGGGCATAAAATGATAATCTAAAAGATAAAATAAAAGTTATTAGGGTTGGTCTAAAGAAACTAAAGATCCTTCGATTGAAATCTAAGATAGTTTTTAGAAGCTTCTGTTTGTAACAGCTGTAACAAAGTCATGGATCAGCATTTATACAACTAGAAATATTATGTAATGGTTTTAGCATTTGTTTAATCTATGTATAGCAATTTTCTTTATGACCGCTATCAATGTACTTTGAAATAGCAGGTTGTAATAGAATATTTAAAGAGCAACCACTTACATGACCATGCTGGTCTGTCCAGTTGTCAATGATAGTCCCACTTTAAAAAGGAGGCAGCGACTCCAAGCTATTTCCAAAAGTTCTAGAATTTCTTCCCCTTCTTTGTTTTTTGGTAGATAAGCAACATATGTAGCACCAGTGTATGTTGTTCCAGGGGCTGGATGCTCTGCAGACTAATCAAGTTGAATTCTTTCCATAAGAAAAACAATCAAACTCCATATATCAATTTTCTTTGACAGAATTTGGCAATACTTGACCAAAACTTAATATAATTTAGGTACCATATGACATCCATATATACAGCATACATCCTATAAATCACGAATTATAAAGATACAGTACAAAAATAATTCAACGCTAACAATAATATTCATTTTCTGAAAATAAGAAGCATAGCCATACATAGGTTTTGATGTCCCATAGAAGATCCTCATTAAACACCCATGAAATCAAAATCAGAGTAAAAGACCTGATGTTCAAAGATAGTGGCCATTGAAAGCCCTCCTTGGTCAAATGTCAATAATCTTTTTATAAATTGAGCAGCCACTAAATTCTCAAATTATATGTAACCAGCTCTAACATTAGATATCATGGTAGGAGATGATCTCATGAATATGTTAAGGTTGTGGTGTATCACATTTGTATGTATTGCAATTTGCAACATTAATAATACGTCACTAATGTTTGCAAAGAGACTCAAGCAGTCAAGGTTATATGCATGTGAGATTATGTTAATGTTTGTTTATTTGTTTTTGATGACTTGATCTCAAAAGTTTGAAATGTCACTTATGTTAGTTGGTGATCTTTAAAAGTCTGGAAAACAAACAATAAACTTTTGAAAAAGGTAATCATGCATATGAAAAATCTATTAATTTCCACAAAGTCGGATGAGGGCAAGTCACTATCAAAGCATCCACTTACGATGAAAGACCTAAGATATCAACTGTCCATTATTGATAAACCAAAAGACAAGGATGATATGGTTTCTTTTGACATCAATAGTTCAGCACCATTAAATTCTTCACATTTGTTGGCAAAGTGCTAGATTCTCACCTTTGAAAAAGTCTTCATATTCATTGCAAAAAGAATAAAGACAAATACAAATGGCAAAGTCTATCTCTAAACAATCTAAGAGTTTACTTGGGCAATATAAAGGAAAAGCACATAAAACTTCAAGGTCTAATTCACAATCCAAACACAAATCAAGTGTTATTATTGTCACAAGTTTAGGCAAAAAATTGTTAGAAAAGACAATATAACCTATTCCATGAGAAGCCATGAACTCAAGCAAATGTAGTAGTTGAAGCAAAGCAAGACTCATAAGAGGAAGACTGTTTTATGGCATCTTCCGAAAATAATGATGATGCAACTAGTTGTTGATTCTTTGATTCTAGTTCATCTCAACATTTCACTTGGCACAGAGAATAGTATGTCAAATTTAATGTTGATTTTACTTGTACAAACTTTGTTTTGTTGCATGAGGATAGAACAAATGCACTAGAAGGGATATGGGATGTTTAGATTGTTCTCAATGATGCAATGAAATTCATAATGAGGGATGTCAGTTTTACTCAAAAAATGAACAAAACTCTATTGTCTATAACAAAAATACATTGTTATGGATTTTTGTGTAAAGGAGTGTTTTATGACTAACATCAAGTAGGATAGAATGGTTTTTCAAAGAATTCGGCATGTAGGTTTGTATAGGCTAGTTAACCCTATCTCTACTAATTCACATGCCTTAGCTATAGACAACAACAATATCATGTTGTGGCAAGAGAGATGGACATCTTAAATTTCATTATTTATCCAAACTAAGCATAACTAGTATGGTCCATGGATAGCCATCTATCCAAGTGAAGAAAGATATATGTGCATGGTGTTTAGCTAGTAAGCAAAAATGGAGGTCATCTCCTACTGAAAGGGTGTGGCATACAAAGGAAGCTTTAGATCTCATCTATGCAAATCTATATCAGTCATCCTAGAAATCATCAACAATCCTCAATGCAAGTTACCTTCTATTGTTGATTGATAATTTTTCAAAATTGTCAGTATAGTTTCTAAAGAAAAAAAATTGATTGCTTTCAAAACTTTGTCAAGTTCAAAGCATTTGTTGACAAGCAGAAAGGTAGGTGGATCAAAATTTTGAGGTTTGATGATGGGATGAGTTCACTTCAAAGAAGTTTCAAGACTACTATGAAAAGGAAGAGCATTCGAAGATAGTTGATAGCCCCATACACCCCTCAACAAAATGAGGTATTTAAGAGGAGAAACAAAACCATCATGGAGAAAGCCTAGTGCATGATGTATAGTAGATGCATATTGTATAGATACTAGGGAGAAGCAAAGAATACAATGATATATCTCCTAAACAAAAATTCATGTAAAGCCTTGGTGGATGTCACACTTAAAGAATCCTAGTCTAGGATCAAACCAAAGGTAGCACATTTTCATGTCTTGTATAGATATTAGGTATAAGTATTAGCCACAATAATATATCTCATGAACAGAAGTTCATCTAAAGCATTATATAAGATGTCACATCTAAAGATCTTGACTCGGGTTCAAACCAAAAGTAGCACATTTTTGTGTTTTGGTTCCAATGGCAAAAAGAGTAAACTAGATTCTAAAGGACAGATATTTCTTTGCTTGGTATAGTGAACAACTAAGTCACAAGGTTTGAATTTGAATTCAAGTTCAGCAACATTGAAAATTGGATGAAGTTTGGCAAGGACAAAATTCGAAAAGGAAAAAATTTGGATTAAATTCGCCTTATGTAAATTTATTTTAGAGTTAATATAATTTATTTTAGAGTTTATATTTTATAATTTAAAAACAAAACTGTTTTATATTATAAAATATAAACTTTGAAATAGATTATATTAAAAACTCATATATTTAATAAACTGTAAAATAAATTGTATTAAAAAATTATTTTATTATATTAAAAAACTTTTATATAATATAAATTAAATTTAAAAAAGTAAACTAAAATATTAAAAATCAATACATTTACTACATTTTAAAATATAAATAATAAACATATTTGCCTACTGAGGGGGGCTTGAGATGGGAAATTCCCATGTCTTTGCAATGGGTGAAATCTTTGCAAGGGTTGGAGCAGTTGCAAGGGAGTAGTTGATATCTTAGCAGGCCTGCCCACAATCTCTTCCTCCATATATTTATATATTTTGGCTAAGGAACTTCATAACAATTTTACTCTGCCATTGTCGTCTCTTATCTAGGGAGATTTTTGGTTTTCGCTGAAGAAATGGCCGATTGTTGGATCATAAGAATTTCTGTAGGTTATATTGGACTTTTGGTCCCACCATTTCTGCCCAACTTATCTCTGCTTTAAAAGACATGAACAAGGAGATTTGTTGGGTCCTTTCTCGAGTTGGATTCTTGGAGCCCGAAAGCTCTGCGCTAGAAAAATCCTCTGAGACTTCCCTTGTGTGCGGAGACGTCATCAAAGAGAGGTTGCCCTTGCTGACATTCGGAAAATTTGTAGAGAGGTTTAGGGAGATCAAGGAGGATATCTTGTGCTCCGTGTGTTTGAACTCATTAGAAAAAGACGACAAAATAAGAGAGCTCTGTAATTGCTAAACTACTCGCGTGAGAAGTGTGCGAATCACCAACTCGGGCACCAAAATCTCTCAAGAAATGCGACGAATCTGATGGTGGCTGAAGAAAAATAAACTCAGAAATGAAACTAGGTGAACTTTAACAAATTTAAAGAAAAAATTTGAGATTCACCTAAATTCGAATCCGATGCTTTAGGTTCGGCGAATACGGTGACTTAGGTGAACAATATAAGGTATATAGACTCATTGATAATTCCACTAATATAGTCATAGTGAGTGGGGATGTTTATGCAAAAGAAACAAAACCTTTGTATAATTCTAATCCTGACTAGTAGGTTGTCAACGACCAATTTGGAACTAATGTTGTTCCTTTGAAAAATGAAGGGTCTCGTTCTTATAATCGATCATGAATACAAATTTTATATTATTATTTATAGTCCTTCCACTCACCCATGCAGGTTGAGCTAAAGTTGTCATCCTATGATAATTCATCGCTAGTTGATGAGTCATTCTACAAACATTTGTTTGGCAATTTGATATATCCTACATCTACATGACCGAATCTTTGTTTTGTTGTTAGTTATCTCTCTCAATTTCTACCCCAGTTGAAGCATGTCCATTGTCAAACAACAAAGCACATGTTACAATATGTCAAAGGTACTCTTGACTTTGGTATTCTTTGGTAGAGGACAAATGATTTCAAATTGATGGTATATACAAATTCTAATCAATTTGGGTTAGTTGATACTCAATTATTGTAATGTCCCCTTCTCAATCCTAATATATTTAGTGGCCATTAGCCTATTTCTAGAGTTCCCGTAAGCCAAATGGAAGGGTGTGGGGGCTCCAAGATCCTTGGAGGATGCACTGGCAACAGTTCTTGGTTTCTTGTGTTGGCTTTGAGCTCAAGGGATGATTCTAGTTTGAATGACACTCTCCGCAATGTTATCAGACGATCTATGTGTTCTCCAAACTTCCTGGAAAGCACATCTATTTTTAGAAAGTCTCAAAAATGACCTCATTCACTCATCCAGTGCCTCCATATCTCGTTGGTGCAGTCAAAATTGGATTATGAGTTGATTCAGGGTTTTCCATCAAAGGGGTAAAATATTTTAATATTTCACTAAGTGTAATGTTTAATTATTATTTTATTTTCACTTAAGTGTTATAATCTTTTGTAAAGTTAAAAAAGGACCCCAAGTTGGACGCATAGACTAGAGAAGGGGGGAACATTGGCACATGAGAGATTATTATTAATTTTAAAAGGCATTTTTGAAAGGGGGAATTATCTTATTATTTAAAATTGCTTTATCTCCCTCCAAAAAGTTATATAAGGAGGCCAAGGGTAGCTCATTTGGATATGTTGAGTTGAGATAACAAAGTGCTGCCGGTTTGAGGATTGAATTCTTCAAGGCTTTGAGGACGAAAACCCTCAAGGTTGATTCTAGTTTCAAAGTTGAAAGACACTCCCTAGCTGGACGTGGTGTGGCTTCACTATAGGAGTCACCATTGGAGCATATTGGTGAAGATTTTCAGTTTGATTTCAATGATGGATTGCTTTGATGTCTTTTAGTTGCAATATGTTTGGTGTGATTTTCCTAACCTTTGCAAAGTGTTTGGAGTGAAATTTCATTGAGATATTGCTTGCTGGCCATACCTTTCCTTGTACCTAGCAGTACCACCTAGCAATTGCTGGTTGATGTGTTGAATATTTCCTTCTAGGTATTTTTCCTAAGAGCTTTCCCAAGCTGGGTGAGTAGGAAGGAGGAGGTTACAGATTTTTAAATGATGAATTTGAATTTTCCAAGACTGATCACCTTTTTTGCAGGTCGTATAGCACTGTGAAGGGAGGGCGTGTGGTTCCTAGGGGGAACCGCCCCATCTCACTTGATTCCTTGGGCTTACTTCGTGGCACCTAGACCTTTCTAGGCCTTGCAAACAGTTTCAGAGTGTTCTTTGGTGATTTGGTGAACTTCTTGGGTGGTGTGCCATGTTATTGCTTGCTGTTTTGAGGTGTTTCAGACCTGCTGTTTCATATCAGACCTGTTATTGCTGCTGTTCAGACCATTTTCAGACTCCTGGGTGCCATTGTTGAGGTATACTTGTTCATTCTTAGCAAGGGGGTAACTTATTCATGTGTTGGGTATCATTTTGGGGAGTTGAATCAAGTGTATAGCATCATTTTCATTGTAGCAGCACTCTATGTTGTTCTAAGACTAATTTGTAATGAGCTTTATTGTAACACCGATTGGTAGTACCATCAGTGACTTAGCTTTTGTGTCTATTTGCTACTCACCCCACTAAATAAGTGGTTTATTTCTTAACCCACTGAATAAGTGGATTGCTTTGTACTAACCCCACTGCATAAGTGGTTCTTGGTTTGCACTGACCACTGAAAAGCGGAAGAGTTGTTTACTTCAATTTGTACCCACTGCATAAGTGGGAGTATTCTACTCAACCCACTGAACAAGTGGTTTCTTTCAATAGCATTGCAATGTAAACCTTGCCACCGTATGCTCTCACCTTGCCCATAATAGGACCTGGGTGATCAGAAAGTGGAAGGTAGTTGAGTTAGTTGATTATCATTGCTTATGATTTGATGCTAACAAGTTGTTAAAATTTTCAAAAAATTGGGGTGGTTATTACAATGATTAACTCCTAGTAGTATTTTCTCTTTGGGCTCTGATGTTGTTCCGTGGTAGAGTAAGCTTTAACACACTATAGCTTTATCTTCCACTAAAGCAAAGAACAAAACAGTTGCCATGGGCAGTTGCCTACTAGTATGGTTGAGTTTTGAGTGACTTGCAACTTCCTCATATTATACCAACTCCACGTTTTTGTAAAAATCAATGAGTCTTGAAGTTACTAGAGAATCCAATTTACCGTGTTACACCATGCACACTAAGGTTCATCATCACTAGATTCAGCAATTGGTTGAGATTGATGATATTCTCTCCAATATTGAGCATCTCAATAATAGTCTACAAATCTAATGACTTAACATCTTGGTACTATTTCTTTTGTCATATTTTTGGTCAAACTTGGAGTTGTCCATAGTTTAGTCGTTAAGAGGGGGGAGAGGGGAGGCAAGGGAGCACTTAAAAATAATTTAATGTTAGACTACAATTTGTATGCATAGACAATTTTAGCTTATGTTAATGATATAATAACACAACATTAGTTATGTCTAAAAGGCAACTTACAATGTAAGTTACAATCACCAATGTAACTTCCCCATGCACTAATAAATACAAGCACACACACATTCAAGTGTGTGCCATCCAACTCTCTTAAACTTTGAGCATTCATTCTTCCAACACAACATATCTTTGCAACCTTCAATTGTTCTACCTCCTATTCACATTCTTCTCAAACATTTTGCAAATTCATGAATCTCTAAAAAAGGAACCTAAAGGCAATGACATCCATTTCTCAACGTTTTCAATCCATACTACGATATCATCCACCTCTTGCAGGGTGTAACTTAGGTGTTCTATATCTCTTGTCTAATGGAGGTCTTCATGGTTGTTTGCCACACATAACTAAGATCATTTAGTTCATCCTCTTGTTTATGATTCTCTTCTGATTGATTTGTCACAACCTTTTTAACTTCAATGAACCATTTTGGAAAGTTAATGAGTAAATGAATGTCATGCCCTGCCATGATCAACACTAAAGGATTAAAAATATAAATATGAATATTAACAATTTAAATATTATTATAATTATAATCAAAAAACTAATATAAAAATAAATATATATATATTAACAATAAAATCCAAATAAAGAAACATATAATATAAAACAAAATTGTAGATGTAATCAAAATTTATCAGATTTTAATCCTAAATGTACCTATGGAATTCTAAGCATGAAATCCTATTCTTACTTCTAAGTCAGATTTAAATTTTGTATGTCCAAATGTATTGATTGCAAAACATTTATCGATTTCTATATTCTGCAAGTAAGGGAAGGAAGTCCCTTATATATGTTGAAGACGCGCCTTAAGGAGAGACGCGTCTCATGAGAGGACGTGTCTCCACAAAGTGAAGACACGTCCACTCATGGGACGTGTCCCTTGAGTGCATGGGCTTCTTAACCAACAAAAGCCATTCGGATTTAAACAAAACTATTATGGGTGTTATTCAACAATCATTTATATAAGAATTCGATTTATCTAGTTTCGAATTTTGATGATCTTCAGAAATTCGAATATTTAATTTGAAGGATTTATATTTTAAGAACAGTTTAGGTTAAATATAAATGATGATGATGCATGAATGCAATCATCATTTATATCTGACCGAAGCTATCTTAAATCAACACTCCCTCTTAGCTAGGGAAGATATTCCAAATTAAATAAGAGGAGATATCACCTACACACGTGATATCAAGATATGATATGTTTTCATAAGATTGTCAAGTCACATGATATTCTTCATAATCACATCTTCATTATGGTATGTGCACTGACATCAAGTCACATGATGTCTACCATAATAATTCATGGCATATCCATAGATGAATATGGTCATCCACCATGATTATCTCTTAAGGATCACAATGATCTTCAAATAACATCAAGTCCATGATATTCATCAAAGTTTCCAAGAGATACTATCATGACATGTCCACAGATATCAAGTCACATGATATCTATCATGATAGTTCAACTCAACATTGTAGAGTCGTCACTTTACAATGTCATATACAAGTGTTCATTATTAGAAAGATCGTCACCTTTCAATAATGCACACAGGGGGAGTAGGCCCATAAAGTCATGGAGTCACACACATGACAAAAGAGTTTACACATTAAACATCTTTATATATTAGTACAATTTTATAAACAATTTGTATTTCAAACATAAATAACAAATTACATTTCAACCATACCAAGTTTCTTCTCTACCTTGATTCGGGAGAGAGCGGGTGAGGTAATGCGGTTTGTTGATCATTTGTACTAATATGCTCCAAAGCTGAATCACTTTTCCTTCCACCATATCTCTTACATAATGATAGGGATCTCAATATTGTAGGTCTATCATGAAGCCGAAAGGTTCTGAGAGAGAGTTTGATGCAACTCACGATTATCACAATGAATAATTGTAGGATTCAAGGGCTCACCAAAGAGTCCACAAGCAATTTACGAAGCTAAACTGCTTCTCTTGCTCCCATTGAGGCTGCAATGTATTCAACTTTTGTTGAGCTCTGTGCAACTGAAGATTGTTTTCTACAAATCCAGGAGATCATAGCTGATTCTAAGAAACAACATCACGATGTGCTTTTTCCGGTCGGTTACACTTCCGATATCGAATCAGTACCCATGTAGATCTAGTTATTACATTCTTGTAAAGACCATATCAATAGTGCGGCAGAAGATATCTCCGATATGTTTCCATGACCATTAAAGTGATGAATTTCCTTTGGCTCACATGAGTACGAGAACATTCACAGCATAACAAATGCGCCAGATGCGGTGTTGACCGGATGCATCCAAGGATCAATCATCGTAATGCCGTAGTAAGGTTGAATCACGCGCGGATTACGCTCGCTACGCTGCTTTCAATTTGGGGTTGGTTCCATGGAGTTGGCGGGCATTAGATTTTTGATCCCGGCATTCCCGGTTTCCTTTGAGGGGTAATCATGGTATGCTTGGTTTGGTATGTATGGGTTTTTGCATTAGCGGCCCTTTTACCAGAGTACCGGGAGTGGTGTGGGGATTGGAATTAACAAATTGTTATTAAATTCAGAAATTAGATCCTGCTTCCCTTGAGCAATGAGGTGATCTTCTCCTGTTATCAGTAGGTCATCAACATATAAAATAATTATTAGCATATCACCTTTGATTGCATGAGTAGGGTGAATTGACATCCATTCTTGGGAAAATCCTAATCCCAATATAAAACATCAGCTAATTCTTTCATACCTACCAAACCACAGGAGCACATTTTAAAGTCCATACAGAGCTTTCTTCAGTCTGCATACATGTGAGTCAGGTTTATGTATCACAAAACCTTCAAGCTGTTCCAAATAAACTTCTTCTTCAATGGTTCCATTCAGGAAGGCAGTTTTCACATCCATTTGATGGATCTTCCAACCTTTAGCTGCTACAATGGCTAACACTGCTCTCATTGATGTGTAACAGGCAACAGGTGCAAATGTTTCTTCATAATCAATGCCTTCCTTTTGAGAAAAACCTCTTGCCACAAAACGTGCTTTATGTTTTTCTATACTGCCATCAACAACATGCTTGATTTTAAAGAGCCATTTGGAAGAGACAACATATTTCCCTTTTGGTCACCAGAGCACTATATCCCATACATCATTCTTTAGAGAGATAGTGATATTCCTCGTCATTGCATCCTTCCATGCTTGATGTCGGAAAGCTTCTGTAACACTAACAGGTTCGGAGTTTATGATGTCGTTCATTAGAGCAACATAGCTAGTGAAGCGTTTGGGTCTTTTACTCTCCCTGAACGTTCCTTTGGGTGCTGCATGATCCTCTGCTTCTTTGATCATCTTCTTGGCCCAAAGTGGTCTCTTTCTGCCGTTGTCAATTGTATTCTCATTTGAAGTAGAAGGAAGTTCATGTGGCATTTCCTCATAATGCTCCCTCTGAATCTCAGGAGCAGGTTCCATTTCAGGTACTCTAGGGGAATAAGTTTCAGTCTCACTAGAACTTCTTGCCCTCTTGAATGCAACGTCTTCTTCAAAGATGACATCTCTACTTAATTCAATTTGATTCTGCCTGGGTATGAATATCCTGAAGGCCTTGGAGGTTTCACTATATCCCATAAATATCCCTTTCTTTCCGGAAGGTTCAAAATTGAATCTCTTCTCCTTGGGCACATGAATATAGACGGGGCAACCAAAAATCCTAAAGTGACTAATGTCAGGTTTTATGCCAGTGAAGGCTTCTTCAGGAGTTTTGTTATCAAGATGAGAATGAGGACATCTATTTTGGATGTAGACAGCAGTCCTAGAGGCTTCTGCCCAAAAAGAGGTTTCAATGTTTTGGTCAAGCAACATTGTTTTGGCAGCTTTCTACAATGGTTCTATTTTTTCTTTCAACAACCCCATTTTGTTGAGGGTTGTAGGCCACTGTGAACTCCCTCTTAATTCCAACACTCATGCAGAATTCCTTAAAAATTTCAGAGGTGTATTCTTTCCCATTGTCTATCCTTAAGGTTTTTATTTTCTTCCCGGAGAAGTTTTCCGTAAGTGCTTTGAACTCTTTGAACCTTTTGAGGATTTCTATCGACTTTTTACACTTAAGGAAATAGATCCAGGTTTTCCTAGAGAAGTCATCTATAAATATGACATAGTATAGAAATCCTGCTTTAGAAGGTACAAACATGGGTCCACATAAGTCAAAGTGAACCAGATCTAACACATTTAGGGTTTTGCTCAAACTAATGGGAAAGGATCCCTTTGTATTCTTTCCTAAGGCACAACCTTTACAATTTCCTTCATGAGATAGTTTTAACTTAGGTAAGCCTGTTACAAGTTTTTCCATAGAAGGTAGGGCACGGAAATGAAGGTGTCCTAATCTTCTATGCCAAATCTCATTTGACTCAAAGGTGTCAAGGGTAAGGGCTTGTTTAACTTCAGTGCAAAGTTTGTAAAGGTACCCTTGTCTTACACCTATGGTTTGGGATTTCTTGATAGTTGAGTTTTTAGGCCATGCTAGAACTTTTCCATCCATAAATGTAACCCTATATCCATTGTCTTCAAGGGAAGAGATGGATATTAGATTCCTCTTTATTCCAGGTACAAATAAGACTCTAGTGAGTTGAAGGGAGAGACCAGATTTCAATGTGATGGAACAAGTTCCAACCCCTCTTACTTGATGTGTAGAGTCATCCCCAATTGTTACATCTTCATCAGACTCTTCAGTCATAGTGTCTAAGTGTTCTCTAAACCCTGTGATGTGCCTCGAAGAACCACTATCAATCACCCAGTTGTTGATATTGTTAGATACTTGACTAGTTAAGGCTGAATAGAACACAAAGTTCTCAGATTCATGATCTGAATTTGTCTTTCCTACTTTGGCAAAAGATGCTTGTTGCTTTGATCTGTTAGGGCACTTCATTGCATAGTGGCCATATAGATCACATCTAAAGCATTGCACTTGAGAGATGTCTTTCTTTTTAGAAGATCCCTTTCCATTGGAATTTCTCTTTCTTTTAAAAGATCCTTTCTTGTAGGAGTTTTTCTTATTCCTTTTATTAGACGATGTGTTGAGTACATGAATGTCTTCATCTATGTTTTTCTGTTTGTTTTCTTTAGAGGAGAGTCTTGTTTCTTCTTGGAGGCAGTCAATTCTTAGCTTGTCAAACTTAAGGAGTTTAGATCTTGCACTTATTCCTTGAACAAATGACTCCCATGAGTTTGGTAGGCCTCCTAGTGCAATTAGAGTTAACTCTTTGCTATCAATCTGATATCCAATTGTGGATAATTGATCCCTTAGTTCAATAATCCTCATGAAGTATGCATTAATGGACTCTCCTTTGTTTATTTGAGCATTGTTGATTTGCCTCTTTAATGCAAGGGTCCTACTGGTGTTGTTGATCTCATAGGTACTCTCAAGAGATTTGAACATATGATATGCAGTTTCATGTTTTGCTAGGATGGGCACTATATGATCCCTAACTGCATCTACTAAGATTTTCATGGCTTTTTCATTGTTTTCAATCCATTGAGTTTTCTCAGAATCAACCTCTGGTTCTTTTTTATTTTCTCTTACAAGTGAGTCTAATTTATTCTCTTTAAGGATCATCATGATTCTAAATTTCCATGATGTGAAGTTGTCTGCTCCTGCAAGGCGATCTTCAAATCTGATCACACTTGACATTATGAAGAATGTGATGTGAATTCGATTTTTAAAATACGAATTTTTCTAGAGTAATCTGATATTTAGATTTGATTTGGATTCATACAACGTGGCTTTAATACCATGTAAATTGTAATCAAAATTTATCAGATTTTAATCCTAAATGTACCTATGGAATTCTAAGCATGAAATCCTGTTCTTACTTCTAAGTCAGATTTAAATTCTCTATGTCCAAATGTACTGATTGCAGAACATTTATCGATTTCTATATTCTGCAAGTAAGGGAAAGAAGTCCCTTATATATGATGAAGACGCGCCTCAAGGAGAGACGCGTCTCATGAGAGGACGTGTCTCCACAAAGTGAAGACACGTCCACTCATGGGACGTGTCCCTTGAGTGCACGGGCTTCTTAACCAACAGAAGCCATTCGGATTTAAACAAAACTATTAAGAGTGTTTATTCAACAATCATTTATAAGAATTCGATTTATCCAGTTTCAAATTTTGATCATCTTCAGAAATTCGAATATTTAATTTTGAAGGATTTATATTTTAAGAACAGTTTAGGTTAAATATAAATGATGATGATGCATGAATGCAATCATCATTTATATCTGACCGAAGCTATCTTAAATCAATATTTTTTAACCTTTGAAACGTCTATTACGAGCATCATGACAATGATAAAGAAAATTTGGGCTTTTTAATTAAGGTTTAAAGAAAGTTTTTGAAAGGGGAAAAAATAGCGAACACAAGGAATACCGCCCAAAAAACAAGGAACCAATTGACTTTAGGTGACTTGAAGTCGTTCCTCTCCAAAGGGCCTTGGACACGACTAACAACCCTACCCACAAACTCATTGAACCAATTTTTCTTCTTGGCTATTCTTCCTTTTGTTATTGTTGAACTTGAATCAAAGAGTCCAAAGGGCTTCTAGGAAACCGCTTGTCCAATTCCATC